>CAJQZJ010033081.1:1283888-1339269 GCA_907164525.1 Lophiomys imhausi | reverse complement strand
GAAACATCTCAGGAATGAATTTAATCTTACTTTACTATCAACTTTGTTGTTAGCTAGTTCCTGGAGCGTGGCTGGCACAACTGGCTGGGCAGAACCTGAACAGACTTAAGGCGTTTCTCTGGCATGCATAGCCCCTGGTATGTTTCTCAAGAAAACCTTGAACAAGATGACAAAGACATCTCGCAAACAATAAATCAGTCTTGTAAGGCAGAACCTGAAAACCTGTACTGCAGTCTTTTACATAATCAAGTCTAGTGATTTGGAAAGCGTCAGTTCCAGACCAAGGAGAATGTGACAGGCATTACAGAGACAGAGGCAGAGGCATCGCCAAACTCGTTGTCAGTGCCACAGATAATACCACGTGGTTTCCATGTGTGTTTCAGAACGAGAGCAAACTGTCAGGCTACAAACTCTCCTTTCAAAACTCAGGCAAAAAATCAGAGACAGACAGTTTCCTGAACCCACCAACTGGCCAGATTCCAGAAGGAGCGGAGTTTCTCTAACTCAGGAACTCCCTACAGGAAGTCAGGAACATCTCCCAGGATTCCCATAGTCATGGCGTTAAAGCCACGTCTGCCTGGCATATTTTGACTGTACAGGTGGTATCCCTGAAACCGTTAGCACATGCATTCAAAACAAAAATGAAAGTAACACAGAACAGAAGCAAGTTACGACTTGGAAGAGAAGCAAACAAACAGAGAGACAAAACAAAGAGACAAGGACAACCACGGTACCTGGTTCCTCCCATCCTTTTGTGTCTTCTCTCATAAGGGTTGGATCTTTCTGGCCAAGGCACCAAATGTAAGGCTCAACCCCAAAGGGGCTATAGCCCTTTCTACTTTGTGACCCTTAATGAGAGACAGAAATATGATCAATGCAAGAGGATTTATTGTTCCACTGCACGTGGCCGATGCACATGGGGTCATCTGCACCCAAGGAAGAAGTGGTGACAAACTCACAAAGCTTTGGGTTTTTATATGTTTTTGCATCGCAGATTTCAACAATAGCTTAGGCATGGGTGTAAATTCCTGAGGGAGGGATTTTGGCCCCAGTTGTTGGCTCAGGGAACTTCCCAGCCCTGGGCTGGGTGCATCCTTCAGTTTCTCTCGTAATTTATTTCAGTCATCTCCCAGAAACATCAGTGGGGGGGTTGCAACAATGCAATGATATGGTCACTGACCCTTGGTCACTGATAGGGTCAGGGTAGTGGAATTTTATAAACTTTTGCTTAGCCTGAGATGGGGGCCTGAGTCTAAAGTCTATCCTTTCATAGTTACATAGAGAGCTTCCTTCAAGAAAGTGAGCCTGGGTCTGTTGATGAATATCATATATTAAAATTCTATGGAAATAGATTATAAGAAGAGTGGTGCTCTAATGAATGTCACAGAAGATAAGTCATCCTCTAATCAGATACAAAATAGAATTGTCTATGAAAGCTTCTGTATTTATTAAAGACTCCAGAAACAAAACATCAGTCTTAGCAATAATGTTAATGTGGTCACAGAAAAAAAAACTTTATTCCATAACTTTCCTACTAAACACAGAAAGTAGTTTAAAAGGCTCAAGTTGATTGGTAATAAACTCACCTGCCTACCAAAATACATTTCAGTAGTTGGCAGAAGAAAATAAAATTTAGATACTCAATATAACATAACATCAGAATGGCCAGCATTTGACTCAAAACCTACAGAAATATTAGCCTGTAGAAAACTCAGTCTTAACTAGAATAAAGGCTTATACATAGATATAAATAATGACTTCAGGATAATTGTCCATATGCATAAAAGCAACTGGGTAGGCTTAGCAGGCATGCATGCATAACCATGAATATATATTAAAGGCCCTTAAGTCATAAAAGCAGAGATTCCTCCCCATAGCCTGAAGGACACAGAGAGTAATGAGGCAAAACCATAACAGTGAGCAAAGACCTGGTCATTTGTGGAGTGATTCTAAGTATTTCAATACCTATGTAATTTGATTACGAAAGTTTAAGGTTCTTCCAGCTTCATCATGGAAGAACTAAATCTCATCATCTTGAAGTTTAAAAACAAGAAGAAAAGGTAACTGGACTTTCCTTAGAGCCCTCTATATCTTTAAAGTTTCAGGTAGAGTTTGAATTCTTTGCCTTCCTCACTGGAAAACTTAATCTTCTGTGAGTATATCTTCTTCAAGCTACAAAACGTCACTCAAGTATGTGTGACAGCCCTGTCAAATGATTTGACTCTGGATCCCCAAGGGAGAGAAAACCATGTGAACTGACTCCCTGGCCTCCCCTGGTTCTGTTCAATTGAAGACATAAAAACATCCCCTATGACAGCAAAATTCATTTCCACAATGATCACTGAGCCTTTAGAGGAGGGGGTATTATATAGATCCAATTTAGGGATGAGCAACCCATTTTTAAAATCATGTGTCTAAGAATCTATGATTAGACAGGTCATAGGCACTAGGGGACAATCCAATGCTATTATTCTCATGAATAGGTAAAGCATTAAACTAACTCCAAAAAACTTATTGTTATAGTCATAGATTAATATGTTTCTCATCTGTAATCAGAGTAGCTTCTATTTGTAGTATATGATGATTAACACAGTGATCTAAAACTGGCCATTGAACCTACACAAAATTTCTTAACTGACCACAGTCGAAATAATTTAAAAATTCAAACAGAGGTAGACTTAGATAATTGTATTTTTAAATCTCAAAATATAAAGAAATTATATAACATGGGGAAAAATAAAATCAAAGAAGACTTTTTTAAAAAAAGCAAGTAATATTTTGCAATTAGTGATCATTGCAGCACAGTATAGCAAAGCTGTATATGGTATAATACCACTAAAATAGTTCTTTTAAGAAAACTGCAGTATTGGACTCTTGGGAAGCTCTAAAACTGAATATATATGATACTTATCACTTTAACAAGCTATAAGATACGTTAGAGTAGCATTAAAGGCCCTTTAAGGGAAATCTTCTTTGGACTCTTAGTCAAAACATAGCAATCTACCTCAGAGTTGAAGCAAGCTATTGTCTTCTCTCTTCAAAGTTAATAGAGATAGATTTCCCAATCATTTGGTCAAAAGCATCTGCTCAGGAAGACAGGTTTACCTGAAGCCTTGTTAAAGAAATAGTAGGAATAATTATCATTTTGATAAGATAATGTACTTTTCTTTTTTTATTTTATTTTTTTAAATAATTTATTTTTTTTTCTTCAACTTACATCTCAGTCACAAACCCCTCCCTATTCCCCCTTCCTATCCCGCCCTTCCACCCTCTTCACCCCAGAAGTTTCCCCTTTCAGTCCAACAGATGGTTACTTCTCTTATAACAGTAAGTATTATACAAAACAATAGATATAAATATGCCACATTTATGAGAGTTAAATGGCCCAGTATAACTTCCCAATGTCCAGTTTATACATATTTGGCCCCTGACTTTAACATTCTACTATCTAACCATCTCCATGAGTTTAAAGGTCTATATCTGACTCAACATTCATACTAACTTGCAACACACTTTTAAGAGTATCTTCTTAGATCTATAACACCCTCTTGATTCCTAAACAACTCAAAATTTAACTATGAGACTCTAGCTGTCTATTCTTCAACCACCTCAGAGACCTGAGAGGGATAAATATATCTGCTTATATACGAAGTGCATGGCTTGCAGCTTCCAAAACTAAGAAAGGACATACCAATGACTGCCTGGACAGTTCCCATTTTCTCTCCATACATTCCTGCATCAGTCTTCAGCCTTTGGGTCCTGTTTCTCTGACAGACATTTGTTGTAGAGCAGGGATTATGAAGGACTTACCTACCCTGTCTTGGCAGAGTTAGGTGTAGAGAGCTGCGACGTGCCGCGCCCTAAAGATGGTGCCGGTTTCCGCCTTCCACCAGCCCGACGGTAAGCGCTCTCAGTGGTAAATAAGTCCATATTTGGCTAAGACCGCTGATCTGGCTTGCTTCTGCATACGTGGGCCTCTAAGATAGCACCACGTGGCTTTACTTGATTGGCCCTTCATATAGTATTTAGCCTGTGGGTTGGGTCTGCCCGGATATTCGGAAGACTGTTTTCAAGGGACCTGAATAAACTGCTTGAGAAGAGCTTTTGCGAGTTGCGTCGTCCTTGCTGGTCGAGGGGGATGCGACAAGTGGTGGCCCGTACGGGGAACCAGAAAAGACTCAGAACTCCTGCAGTCAGGGGCAGTGCACTGGTAAGTTCCCGGGATAAATTGGGACAATAAAGTTTCGCGGAAATAGCGAACAAAAGGTAAAGTTTCGCGGAAATAGCGAACAAAAGGTAAAGTTTCGCGGAAATAGCGAACAAAAAGGGTAAAGTTTCGCAGAGATTGCGTACAAAAGGTAAATTTTCGCAGGGAAAATGTGAACAAAGTAAATTTTTAATCATGGGATTGTCTCAGTCACATCCAATTTTTCTGGCTCTTCAGGAGCTACTTTTAGCTAGGAATTTGAAACTTAAGAAGTCTACCCTAGAGAGATTTTTGAATGAATGCGATTCCGTGGCTCCGTGGTTTGCGGTGTCCGGGAATCTTACGGTATCCTGCTGGGATAAATTAGGCAGGGACTTGGATTTTGCTTGGGAGCAAGGTACTCTGAAGCATGGAGTAAGACCGATTTGTAAGATGGTGAGGAGTTGTTTAGAAGATCAGAGATGCTGTAACACAATCAAGGAGGGAGAATCAGCCTTGGAACTGCTGCAAGGGGAAAGATCTGAGCAGGCAGACAGTGAAAAGGAAAGTAACAAAGGCGAAAGACCTGAGCAGGCAGACAGTGAAAAGGGAAGCAAAAGGAAGGTCCTCTCTATCCCGATCTTAGAGATTTTAGAGATTTTGAGGACTCAGAGGGTACGGATTCTGAAGGGGAGCTACGCACTCTAATAGAACAGTTAGAGAGGACTGCTATTAGAAAAAGGGAAAAGAAAAAGGTAAAAGAGAAAGACACGTTGGCGACAGTCAGTGTAAGTAAAGCCGTTGCCGCGGCGCCTTCAACTCCCCCTCCATACCCAGAAGCCGTTCAGATAGATCAGCCTGTTCAGTCCCTGAAAGTAGGGAGATCTTTCTGCCCGGGGATGTAGACACAAGTAAGAACAGAATTACATTTGCCTATCTGGTATACCAAGACCCACAAGGGAACAGGTACGAGGAACCGCTTGATTTTAAAGTAATTAAATCCCTTGCAGAGTTGGTTCGTACCTATGGCATTACCACTTCTTTTACATTGGCTCAAGTAGAAGCATTAAACAGACATTTTATGACTCCGAGTGATTGGAGTGGCCTGGCCCGCGCCTGCTTAAGTCCAGGGCAATATTTAGACTGGAAAGCTTTCTTCATTGAGTATGCCACTGAGCAAGCAGCCATTAATCAGAGAGGTGGAAATCCAGCCTGGGATAGGGATATGCTGCTTGGGCAGGGGAGATTTGCCAACCAGCAGACAGGATATCCCAATCAGGTTTATGAACAAATAAACCAGATAGCTATCAAGGCTTGGAAATCCCTTCCTAACAAAGGGGAGGTGAGTGGGAACTTAACTAAGATTCTACAGGGCCCCATGGAGCCCTTTTCAGACTTTGTGGCACGATTGGTGGAAGTGGCAGGGAAGATTTTTGGTGACCCGGATGCTGCTATGCCACTAATAAAACAGTTAGTTTATGAGCAATGCACCAAAGAGTGTAGAGCCGCTATCACCCCTTACAAGAGTAAAGGGCTAGAAGCCTGGATGAAAGTATGTAGAGAACTTGGAGGGCCGTTAACTAATGCTGGTCTTGCTGCCGCAGTAGTACAGTTGACAAGAAAAGGTGGAGGAAGTTCAGGAGTTTGTTTTAAGTGTGGCAAGATGGGACACTTTAAAAGACAATGCCCCGGGGGAAGGAGTACAGGAAGTACAGGAAGTGTACAATGCCCCAGGTGGCCGGGGTTATGCCCAAAATGTAAAAAAGGGAACCATTGGGCTAATGAATGCCGTTCAGTGACAGACATCCATGGCCAGCCTTTAACTCAAGGTTATGGTGGCGCTCGTCCAAAAAACGGACAGCGGGGCCCACGACCCCGGGTCCCACAAATATATGGGGCAGTAGAGAATCAGGACAAAGAACAGAATCAAGAGAGATGGCCAACCCTCCGCCATCCAAGAGACCGCGGAGAGCCACTGCAGGCTCAGCAGGATTGGACCTCTGCTCCACCACCACACTCGTATTAACGCCCCAAATGGGGGTCCAGTTAATTGAAACAGATTTTAAAGGACCCCTTGAACCTGGTACAGTTGGTTTGCTGTTAGGGAGGTCATCATCAGCCTTGAGAGGACTTATTGTCCATCCTGGGGTTATAGATCCAGATTATACAGGAGTGGTTAAGATCATGGTAGCCTCCCCCCGTGGTATAACAGCTATCTCTCCTGGAGATAGAATTCCTCAGTTGATCATGTTGCCGAGCTTACATGATCTCTATGCGGCAAGGGATCGAGAGAGAGGAAAAAGATGGTTTTGGGTCCACGGGCACAGATCTGACTTTTCTCTCCTTGGATTTGGACCAACGCCCCGTCTTGGAGTTAAAAGTTGATGGTAAAAGGATCCTGGGCCTTTTGGATACTGGGGCTGATAGGAGTATCATAGCAAAGAAAGACTGGCCTTCAGGTTGGCCCGTACAAGCCTCTTCTCAAACACCTCAAGGCCTGGGTTATGCTAAGACTCCAGATATGAGTGCAAGATTATTAAAGTGGCAGGACCAAGAAAACCACTCAGGAGAAATGCAGCCATATGTACTTGAGCTCCCTATCTCCCTTTGGGGAAGAGACCTTTTAAAGGATATGGGATTTAAATTGAGTAATGACTATTCTGATTCAGCCCAATGTATGATGCAAGATATGGGATATGCTCCAGGCTTTGGAATAGGAAAATATTTGCAGGGGCAGAAGAGTCCCATATCTATGCAGCAAAGACAAAAGAGACAGGGCCTGGGTTTTTCCTAGGGGCCACTGAGGAGGGCATTCCCATAACGTGGAAGACAGAGGACCCAGTATGGGTTCCTCAGTGGCCACTTTCCTCTGTAAAATTGAATGCAGCCAAAGAGTTGGTGGATGAACAAATGTCTTTAAAGCATATAAAACCATCTGTATCTCCCTGGAATACACCTATATTTGTCATTATAAAGAAATCTGGAAAATGGAGATTGTTGCATGACCTGCGTGCCATAAATCAACAAATGCAGATCATGGGCCCAGTGCAACACGGCTTGCCGCTTTTATCATATTTGCCAGCCTCATGGCCCATTATAATTATAGATATAAGGGATTGTTTTTTCTCCATCCCTTTGTGTGTCAAAGATAGTGAGAGATTTGCATTTACTGTTCCATCCTGTAACCATGAGGAACCTGATCAGCGGTTTGAATGGGTAGTGTTAACTCAGGGCATGGCGAACAGCCCCACTATGTGCCAACTGTATGTGGGGGAAGCCATTGCTCCCTTGAGAAAGAATTTTCCAGATTTAAGATGTGTTCATTATATGGATGATATCTTACTGGCAGCTAAGAGTGAACAAATGTTAGATCAGGCCTATGAAGAATTAGTTCAATTATTAAAAAAGAAAAGGTTGTTTATTGCTCCTGATAAGGTTCAAAAGGAAAATGTGGTTGATTATTTAGGAGCAAAGGTTGGACCTGAAAAGATAATACCTCAAAAGATTGAGATAAGAAAAGATAATTTAAAGACTCTAAATGATTTTCAAAGGTTGTTAGGAGATATCAATTGGGTAAGAAGCTATTTGAAGCTACCAAATTATGAAATAAGACCCCTATATGATATTTTGAAAGGTGATTCAGCACTTAATCTCCTAGGCAATTAACAGAAGAAGCAAGAAAAGCTTTATGTAAAGTGGAAGAAAGGTTGCAGAGTGCCTTCCTAAAGAGATGGCAGGAAGGACAGCCCATTGCATTGTGCATATTTGCCACCTATGGTCAACCTACAGGATTGCTATGGCAGGACGGACCATTATTATGGACCTATTCAAAGATTTCTCCAAAAAAATCCATAGAACATTATCCCACTGCAGTTGCTGCTTTAGCCTTGAATGGTATCCAACAATGTTTGCAGTCTTTTGGAGTTGTTCCTGCCAGTATAATAGTGCCCTATTCCAGTCATCAAATTAAGATTTTGTGTGGCACTGTAGATGATTGGGCAATATTGCAATGTAGCTTTGAAGGAGTGAATGATAACCATTATCCTAAGCATCCATTGCTATCATTTTTTAAAGAGCACCCAGTGATATTCCCTAAGGTTACTTCAGCAGTACCACTTCAAGGGTCACCAAATGTGTTTACTGATGGCTAAAAGACAGGCTGCGGAGCCTATTTGATAGAAAGACAAGAGCCCGTGCTATGCCAATTTCAACTGGGCTCCCCCCAAATAGTAGAGTTGAAAATAGTAATTGATGTGTTTAAAAGATGTCAATTTGCATTCAATTTGATCTCAGATTCAGTTTATGTGGTCAACGCAGTGAAAGTATTAGAATTAGCAGGTCCTATTAAGAATAGTAGTACTGTTTGTGCCTTATTACAAGAGTTACAAGTTTTAATCTGGCAAAGAAAAAGGTGTTTTTATATTCAACATATCAGAGCACATACAGGATTACCTAGACCATTAAGTGAGGGTAATGATAAAGTTGATCAATGGACTAGGATGGAATGCATTTTTTGGAGCTCATTCCTGGACCAAGCCAGACAGTTTCACCAATTATTTCATGTAAATGCAAAAACTCTACAGCAGAAATTCCATTTGTCTAGAGCAGATGCTAGACAAGTGGTTTTGGACTGTCCTCAGTGTGTGATTCATCATCATCCTCCCAGTGTGGGAGTGAACCCTAGAGGGTTGATGCCACTCAAAATCTGGCAAATGGACGTTACCCACATTTCAGAGTTTGGAACCTTAAAATATATTCATGTATCTGTGGATACCTGCTCAGGTATCATACATGCTATACCTATGAGTGGAGAAAAGGCTCGCAATGTCATAGGGAATTGCTTAGAAGCCTGGGCTGCATGGGGAAAACCACAGCAGCTGAAAATGGACAATGGACCAGCCTATACGGCACAGTCCTTTGTCTCCTTCTGCAACCAGATGGAGGTACAGCTTAATCACGGATTACCATATAATCCTCAAGGACAAGGAATTGTGGAGCGTGCTCATCACACCTTGAAAGATTGTTTGCAAAAACAGAAAGGGGGAATAGGCCAAGGCCGTACCCCCAAGGGGAGAATATCTTTAGCCTTATTTACTTTAAACTTTTTCAATTTGGATGCTCAAGGCCGCTCAGCAGCGGATAGACATCAGGATTCCCATGGTCCACCTAAAAGCATGGTGAAGTGGAAGGATATTTTGACAGGCTCTTGGCGGGGGCCTGACCTAGTGCTAACATGGGCGAGAGGGTCTGTTTGTGTTTTTTCCTCAAGATCAACAAGATCCAGTGTGGGTGCCTGAACGCCTTGTGAGGAAGAGTCGTCATGAAGACCTTCCTAAGGATCCTGGTGATAGTAGCAGTGAGTATGTCAGGAATGACCGAGCCGAGATGGGGGATCCTGTCGATATTCCCAAAACTGATGCCAGTCAGACATGATGCAACTGTGTTTCCACGCTTATTTAGCAGTAATAGAAGCCTACCTAGGCTTACCCTACCTTCCCTTTGATGATCAGAGAAGCCCTATAGAGGGTAATAGAAATGTCAGCTTGAAGGGTAGTCTGTGCTTTTTAATGAGCTTCAATAGGTCAGATGATAAAGAATGCATTAAATTCTCTCAGCAGTCAGCAGATTTTTTACCACAACTGAGATTTGGGGGTAGGGGTAGTGGTTTGTTTTCGGGCAACGGTTCTCCCCTTTAAGGATGGTGGACCACACGAGTCTCTGACCGGGACCCCCCCAGACAGCCACGCTTGGCACCTTTTTGTAGAGGATCCACAGGAGAGGAAGGACCTTTTCCCTGGACTGGATGTCAGGAGCGCAGAGCAGTTTGGGAGAAGAGCTTTTGCGAGTTGCGTCATCCTTGCTGGTCGAGGAGGACGCGACATTAAGTAAAACAAACTCCTAGTCATGCAAACATGTCACTTTGTTAGCTACTATGACAGTCTATCACAGATATTCTCTAAACTACCCAGTAATCAAGTTGCTAAGAGACAAGCAACATTTGCTTATCTAAATACAAGAGATGGATAGGGCATCTTCAAAAACCCCAAGAGATCTGCAGAATATGGCATTCAAAGATGTTATCTTAAATTAAGATTTTCTTTTTTTTTTTGATATCGAGACATATCAGTGCCTGACAGCACCCCCTATTCTACTCCAAGTAGAAGATAAGCATCGAAAAACCTCCACTGTAAGATGGTTGAATTAGTGGCAAGCCTATCTCTTGGCATGAAAAAACCCCTTGTACCAATTGCAGACAGACTGCTGTCCAAAAAGGACAAAACTTGGTAGCAGGGAAGTCGACAGCTTAACTGTCGCGTCCCCCTCGACGAGCAAGGACGACGCAACTCGCAAAAGCTCTTCTCAAGCAGTTTATTCAGGTCCCTTGAAAACAGTCTTCCGAATACCCGGGCAGACCCAACCCACAGGCTAAATACTATATGAACAACAAATCAAGTAAAGCCACGTGGTGCTATCTTAGAGGCCCACATATGTGGAAGCAAGCCAGATCAGCGGTCTTAGCGAAATATGGACTTATTTACCACCGAGAGCGCTCACCGTCGGGCTGGTGGAATGCAGAAACTGGCGCCATCTTTAGGGCGCGGCACGTCGCAGCTCTCTACAACTTAACTATCCTAGACCGTTTTAGATGGTTGGTATCAAGAGGCCAGAGCTTCACATTTTATTTTTAAGTATCTCTAGGTATGATACCATTAGGAAGCATTACCTTTAATTTTGTATCAATATACAAAGATCTATTCAATTGTGGTTAAATATACTCTTAATTATGTATCAATATACAAAGATCAATGCCTATGTAGCCCAATACAATCTTAATATTACGTCCATATACAAGGGTCAATACCATTGTGGCCAACTATAATCTTAATTTTGTATCAATACACAAAGATCAATACCGAGGTAATCCAATACAATCTTATTTTTGCACAACAAACAATGGTCAATACCACTTTAGCCAAATAAACTACTAATTTTGTATCAATATACAAAGGTATAAGGGCATATTCAATAATCTGCTCCTTCTTCTTGGACCTTCCTGTGCTATGTCTCTATCTCATTTTTCTCATGCCTATGCACTCCTACATAGGAGAGGAAGAAGGATACAGAAAAGGAAAAGTAGGAAGTCCCTGGGGCTAACCTCCAAAATCCATTAAACAGGACCATTTATCAGCTTGTAATCTCTTCCCCTAAATATCGGAGTTTTCAGTTATCCTTCAAATAACCAAAAAGAAGGGCGGAGAAACACCCTCCCCACCCTCTGGGCATGGGACGTCGCTCTCTTAAAGTGACTTCCTGCTGATTTGGGTCGTAGTAGACCTGTTTGGGGCCCGAACCCAAATGGAAGAAATGGTTAAAAATGTTAGTACACTCCTTTTATGTTCAGTCCTTCTGTTCTCAGCTGTTTAGATGACCTAAGGGGTTTGTAGGCAGAAGCTGATCTTGCAGGCTTCACTGAGGTTCCGGCCGGGGCATTGTGTAGAGCTGAACGGTCCCAGCGACATTGGATTGCCGTGGTGGCTGCAGGCCCCCGATCGAGACAGCTATTGAGGAAGTCTTCCAGGCAGAATCAACTGGGTCACTCGTCCTCCTTGGTGCCTGATTCTGCTCTCTGCTGAGGTTTCCACTGTCCAGCCGTCCCCGGGCTCCCCTAATGGACGCTTCGATTCTCCTGGAAAGATAAGAACAGAGCCCTGCCCCAATCCCAACCCTGGGACAATTACCCTCTTTTTTTTTGGGGGGGGGGGCTAGGTAGTACTTCTCCTGAAGCAAATTTGGCCTTCCGACACCATACAAAGCGTTATCTTTCAATCCGGGTTAAAGAAGAAATCATTCTGTCACCTTGGAGCTAAACCAGCTCCAGTGTATATATTTTGAGATCCCAAAGGACAATCTGCCTGCATCGAGAAGGCCTTTTGTAAGTAGCCTCCAAACCTAGGTCCCTGTAAATCCCATGTGTGTGTCTTTGAACTCTAATTATTGGGATCAGAGACCTGTGTTTCCCATCTGAAGGGATCAAAGATGTGTTCCACCACTCCTGGCAGATCCTGAGCTCAGCGATCTGCCCGTTTCTGTCTCCAGTGTGCTGGGAGCTGGGACCAAGGGTGTACTCTTTCCCAGAGTTTCTATCCCACTTAACTTGGGTCCTATGAGCTATCATGACGTTCTGTTGTTTCTGAGTACTGACTCAAAAATGGAGAGTTTTATCTGTTTCTTTTCCTCTCTCTGTCTTTCAAATGCTGGCCAGAACCTAAGTGTGCTTTCACTAGGTTCCTGAGATTCCTTCCTTTTTCTCTAAGACTCCCCTCCTCCCATGTGACTGTATCCCGTGTGACTGACCTCTGTGCTGTCTTCATTCAAATGCATGGTTTTCTTTGTCTTAAGTTTCCACCTATGAATGAAAGACTCTTTTATTCTCAAAGACACTCAATGATTCCCATTATCAAAAAATGAAAAATAGTCATCAGAAAGAGGGAGTTGGTAAATATCAGTAGAAATGAATAAAATTGGGAGCTATTTAATAACAGAAAGGTTAAAATTAAATGACACTAAAATCCAATCAATGAATAAAGTCTATAAATCTAAAATTGGTTTATGAAATAACCATTGAATTAAAGAAATCAGTAGATGAGTAAGTCATTAAAGTAATCAAAGAGATATGTCATTCCAGATAAAATGCAAGACAACAGAAAATGCTATTGATGCTATAAGAAGAAAAAGGAAACACTGTGATGAAAAAGGCAAATACCTTAATAGATTAGGTTACATGGTCAACTTTTGATGGTGCCAGATACCAAACTGATCAATAACCTTTAATTGTATATAAATAATTTCCTGAACTTCACTAACTAGTAATTAGATAATAGTAAAATCCCTTTGGTGTTTCTAAGGAAATACAAACTTTCTCCTTGGATCATCTCTACTCCATACTTAGCTGAGGCTGTAATAACTAGCTCAAAGATATTTTAGACTCAATATGAGTTCCTGAGTTCCTGAAATTTTCTCTGCATGCCAGAAACATTCCACTTCCTGTGGGAGTCTTCCAAAGGGAGTCATCAGAGTAAGGGAATGCTACAAGAACTCTCATGTCCTGAGGCTAAAACAGAAAACTGATACTTTTGACTATGTTGTATATATTATTAAGTTTTTTTTTGCTTTTGTATTTTTTAACCTATCTTCTTTCCATTTCATCAACAACATGTTCCAGTAACCTATCTCCTATTTTCTATTCCTTTCTTCTACAATTTTCTACTGAAACTTAGGCTGAGCTCTTTACTTTGATGATTTCTTTGAAGAAATTAATCCTGTCAAATATTTCTTGAAAATATTACAAGTTTGTCCTGAATGTTCATGCCAGTTAACTCTAAAAAATAGAGTAATGTATGTCTGTTTTTAATACAGGTACACAAAATTTACCCCAAGAGTCTAATTAGTTGGTTTTCGCCAGGAATGGCTAGGGAAACTGACAATGAAGAGCCATGAGGAATCATTTTAAGAAGAAAACATCCTAATGTCCTGCATAGTTTGTTGTTATTGTTGTTGTTGTTGTTGTGTGTGTGTGTGTTGTCAAATTATCCTTTTGGTTTTGTAGAATGATACATATTTACTATGACTCAGGATTGAACCTAGGACCTTGTGCATGCTAGACAAATGCTCTACCACTGACCTATGCCCATATCTCCAGTCATATACTTCTTGGTTAGTAATCTAATATTAAATATTATATATTCACTACAACTAACTCCTCATTAATTTGTTATAAAAATATTAAGACCTTGCCATATGACAGACACTACACTAGGGAATCTAGCAATGGAAACAAAAGATACATCCTTTACCCCTTTAGAACTTTTAGTTCTCTGGTAATGTATTTATTCATCACAGTCCTATGGGCTTTCTAGCTTGCTCATCAGATTTTATTTACATAGAATTTTGTACACTCTGCATTTGTATGCTCAAATATTATAGTTCTTTTCAAAGTAAATTTTAAATGCCTGGAGCCACAGTGAATTTTCCCTGTGCTTGCGGTCCTTTTAGCTTAGTCTCTGCTCTAAGATTAAATTATGCTTCTATAATGGTATTGGTATAATATGCCTTGCATTATTAATGAGATATCCCATCTGACTAGACTCAAGACTCTTTAAGTAAAATGATCTTGTCTTACTAACTCTTTTATAGACTCCAGCATTTGGAAAAGTGTCTGTGTCATAGTAAGCAGGCATTTATTAATTAAATTACTGCACATATGTGTCATTGTAGTGTTACGAAATGATACTCTGTATTTTAATATTTTCTACCAAATAATTTACCAGACTATTTACTTCTAATAAATTGTCTTTGAGTCAGCCTAAGCCTTCAACATCTAATTCTAGCTTGTTACATCTATAATAATCATTGCTCACAAAGCATATAATCAAGTGTATTAAGGATTATATATTAAATAAGAGTAATTAGGCTCTCAGGGAAAGTGTAATGCCTGATCACATATGAAAACAGCTTGAAAGTGTGGAATTTAAATGTTATTGCTCAGAAGGTTTCTTTTGTTAGATCCACATTCAGGAGTTATATTCTGAAATGCAGACAATAGTTTCCAGAAATCTGACTTCCTTAAAGGTTGGTTATTGCATTGCTAGAAAAAAAATCAACCCCTTTACAGAGAATGGCTACAACCCTGTCCTTTCTGACTATGAGTTCTGGCATTCAGGACTCAGAGCTGGACAGCTGTCACAGTGCCACTGAGGAGTCCTCTAAATTGAAGCAGATGGCACTACTTCTTGGACCATCAGATGCTACTCTGAAGTATCAGTTGGCCAACTGCTTGGCAGAGGTATGAAAATGGAAGATTTATTTAGCGCCTGAGGACTCAAGCAAAATGTTTGTGAACATGAAGTTTAGACTGATATGGAAAAACTGCAATCAATCAATTGAGGTAGATCCAGTACAGAGTGTGGGGCAAATACCCATCTTGCAGTTCAAGACATACCTGTAAAATATTTCTGTGGCCAGCTGGACTATAATCTCTTCAACACATGCTTCCCTGAGATATGAAGAAGCCACAGGATACTCACACATGCACAAACTCCAGCAAATGCAGTTGCTAATTAGTCTGAAATTTAACTTGAATGCCACTTTGTAACTAACTGGGCCACCTGTGCCTCAGCTGTGGAAATATTCATAGCATCTATTGGTAGTCTACCTCAGAAATAAGAGCCTTTTCTGGCTCATCTTTAAAGGTTGCAACTTCAGTTTTCTCTAGCTTTTACCAATATGCAGCAATTTGGGTCTGCTATATTTAATACACTGGTCAGATAGCAGGCATGACTCATTCCTTATTACAATTAAATCTAATTAACTAACACTCTGTTCACCACTGATCAGAATATAATTTTCAAGTACTTTGGTAATAATGATATATTAATGATCACATACAGAGTTTCAAGACAGCTCATACTGCTTATTAAACAGAATGTTAGGACATTCCAACTTCCTTGTATAAAATAAACAGCTTCCAATTTTGCACATACTGAACTTCTACATGACAATAATAAATCAAATTCTTTAACTGAACATCATATTCTATCCCACTTTCTCAGGAAAAGAAATGTCATCACATATTCCCCTAATATAATCAGTTACAATTAATAAACTATATTGAAGGTCTTAATGGCAACTGGAATGATTAATATGCTCTAAGCACTGGGAGATAACCTTGGTTTTAAACAATTTGTATTCTTTAATTTAATCCTATAACAATTCTATATGTGACAATGATTATATTTTACTAACATGGAAACTGAAGGACATGGAGGTGAAAGTATTACATACTATTGCTGAAAACAAGTAATATAAGGCAGACATAATATTGGAATCTTGGCAGCTTAGGGTGAAAGCCTACTTGTCTTTGTCATTTAGGCATCTTCTTGATAACTGGAAAGAAGCTACAATGAAACTGCAATTTAATTATCATTTGTATCTATTAATAGGTATAAACTGTAAGATTAGGCCGGCAGAGCAGCTGGTGGCTTGACAGGGCAACGGGTGGCCTGAGGGATATCAGCCAATGGGCCTGGCTGCCTCAACCGGTGGCCTGATTTGTTATATTAGGCTGGTAGAATTGCCAGCAGCGTGGCGGGAAATTCGCTGGAGCTCCACGGGAGGCCAAAAGCCCTGGATTGCTTGGACTGAAGGCCTATAAGCTGCTGCTGTCCTTTCCCCAATAGTTAAATACACCAAGACCTTTTAATGCTTCAATGCTTAACCCTTAGCTAGGCAGACTCTCAATTAGCTACTCTAAATTAACCCAGATCACCTAATCCCAAACCACCATGTGCCTGTGATTACCTTCCAGAGTTCTCAAACATGTCTATTTGCTTCCATGTCTCCAAGTGGAATGAGCTAATCCTCTGTGTAAAATGCAGGGTTCCTGTTTTAATCTCAGGAAGTTCCACATTCCTATACTCTTTCTGCCTAGCTAATTCGCTATCAGAGACTTTCATTAACCAATCAAGGGAATGTCGGGGGGGGGGGAGTAACCAGATCTCAGCATTGAAATCAGTCTATCAGAAGCAATTTTATTAGATCTTCCCAACACTACAAGGAATAAATCTTGATTCAATTAGAAAAACATGCAAATTATCCATACAAATTATCATTTTGTAAAAATGTCTGTGAGATATAAACATCATCAGGCTTCTGAGAACTCACAAAGAAATAGATTTTGGAAGGGATGAGAAAGAGGCTCTATTTCTCTTCTCTAGAATGAACATAACCAGACAATAAACCTCTAACAGCAGAATCCCACAAAGCTTTGAAATGGTAGAAGGCATTGACATGGTTGCCCATTTTCTGTCATTATTTTTAAATTTTACTTAAATCTGACAGTGTGAGTTAGCAAGTTTCCACAGAGATGTCAAGGCTTTCTGGAAAATACAGGGAAATCTGGGAGTTTTACATCTGGATCCAAAAGCAGCATAGAGATAAATTCTGGCTTGGATTTTGGAAACCTCAAAGCCTGCCCCCGGGGCATTCTTCCTCCAAGAAGGCCACTCCTATCTAAATACTAAATAGTGTCAATTCATGATCATTCAAATATATGAGTCTTGGGGCCATTCTTATTCAAATCACCACTGATGATTTTTGTGGTAAACACAAATATTTCCCTTTTTTTGCCTCCTCAAAGCACTATGAGGAAGATTGTCAGCACTGAATTAGAAAATGCCTGACTAGCAATGCTAAGATGGAACCCTCTAGAAAATTTATCTAAATGAATAGATCTTTATTTATCTAAAGAATTTGTTTGGATAATATTTTTAAATCTACAGCTATTGGATACAAAGAGTTGTTATAAATATTTAGAGAATGATCTATCTCTTCTCCATCAGGCTCATTTATACTGAAAAGCAATGTTATCTCTCTCTATGAGAGAGAGTTCTTCTCTGTCCTAAACCTGCTGCTGGATGGATCCTATGTACTTGCAAAAAATTCTGATATACAATGACATCTGTTCTCACTCCAGATAGGAAAAGGAAAACATTTCCAGTGCTGATTACTATATAAGTAACCACTTTGATTATCTCTGACATAGATTCTTTCATAATAAAAATATGCTCAATTGTATTGTAAGTTTCCAAGTTGAATTAACTAGGTATGTGTTTATTCTATGTACAAATTCTTCACTGATTGTATGTGAATTATGTTAATAAGTTACACAAGTGACAAGAATCCATAATTAAATAAGCTTGAAAAATATGCCATCTCTATTTTAGGTCACACCTCTAAGATACCTAGAAAGTCGATGCTACAAACAATAAAAAAGGTGTCTCATGAAACTTAACTTTGTGTTCCCAAATCATTGGTGCCACTGGAGAATGACATCTCAACATCTTTTCATTCTCTGCAGGTGTTATAACGAACTAATCTACTAACTAACTAGGTAACCTAACTAACTGCTAATTTATGGTTATATTTTTAAATCTAACATCTTTAGAAAAGTTTTAGGTGGTTATTGTCTCACATTATCCTCAATGTATTGGAAGAAGTCTCCTCATTTCTTCCTTAGCAAGCTACTCTTCTTCATATAGAGCTTTGGATTTCAATACAGATGACTAAAATTACTCAGGAAACTTTAAATTATACCAGCATCTGTGTCCCAGACATCATCAATTACAGAGAAGCTGTGAAGATGAGTGTAGGAACTTATAGAATTGAAATGCCTCCCAGATAATTCTAAAATGCACCCAGGCCTAAGACTCTTAGACACAGGACAATGATATTCAAACTTTCCTGAATGAAACATGACTTCTATGGATGCAGACATTTGTAGAGCTAATGAATGATTCCTTTAAATATACCAGAATACCACATGATCTTGGTGTAGTTCCTCTATGACTATTCTTCAACATATCATGACAAAAGCTCAACTCAGCACTCTGCAGCAGGCCTGTCCATCAGGACTTCCATCTTTTTGTAATTGAGGTGTCTGGGTATAAAACTTCCCTAACTAATCTCCATCTTCCCACATAAGGACTTTGAGATAGTTATACAATTCTGACAGTAAAGCCTTGACCCATTTTGAATGTCTCTGGTAGACAATAGAGAGGGGTATACAAGTGCTCTCTGGCTGTTAGCTTCAGCTTGAAGAAGGAAAACTTGCTACTATAGCAGTGTTCTTCCTCGGAAGTTCACAAATCTGAATTTTTAGCATAGATGTTCTATATGTAGGATTCAAGAAAGTCAGATGTGTAAGCTCATGAATGTACTTCAGCCAACATGACTGTATTTGATAAAAACTGCATAGATCCCATCACATCAACCCCTTTAAATAGCAACTACAACTTTGGGATAGAACATGGGAATGATCTGCCAAAATTGTAAAGAGAAAGCAGAATTCTAGAACACTAGTTTGTAGTCATCACATACAAATAAAAACTAGTATGAACAAAGTTTCCCTTTCAAGGTGTCTTTTAGCAAAATGACATCAAAACTGTTGGCATGCAAATGAGAAAAAGTTACAATGGTTCCTAAGTCATGAATGAACCAGGTGGCAGAATGCAAAGCGCTCACAGAATGCAACATTGAAAAGTAAAATCAAAACACTGAAAATGAGTCAGAGAGAGTCCAAATTCTATGAACAACTCTGCTCAAATCTCATGTTCAGTTCTGAACCACAAAGTCCAGAGGCAGCTTCAACAAGCAAATTAGGCAAAAATAAATTAAAAATAAAAGTAAAAAACAAACAAAGAATGAAATTGTGGATTCCAAGTTTCGTGCATGATGTAGGAATAAGCCAGGACCCCATGTCCATTCAACGTATATAATCTAAAATGCCTGACTTATGAGAATACAGTATGCTATATTAAAACTACAAAATACAACACATTTTATATTATTATAATTACATATTTATATTCTAGTTTAATTAACAAACAGTTCTCTCATAAGTCAATATAACAAAAAGAGAAAAAAACAAGTAACCAAGCAAGAAAACAAACAAAAATACAGCAAGAGTACAAACTCATAATATTTCATATTTTGGAATTACTGGAAAAGTATTTTTAGTTATTTAAATAAGTTCCATTGGGACAAGAAAAATGCCTAAAATATGGGAGAGAAACAAAATTTCTGCAAGGAAGTTGAGTTTTAAGAAAGACTTTGCAAAGGTCAACTAAAAAGTGCAATCCCTAATATTTTAGAGATATATTTAATAGCAGAATGAAAATTTCCAAAAAGGACTCAACAAAACTTTAACATGATTACATTCAAAAGAGAAAAAAGTTTTATACTCAATAGTGCTGTTAAATAACAGCAACAAACATGGGATGATGATAAAGAAAACACTGATATTAGAGTCTCAGAGAGTGGGCCAGAAAATCTGAGTCTCAAACGTCTCCATTTGTTGAAGGGCACAGATTTGTAAAGATATCAGGAAACCCCAAGCAGAATAAGTTCCAGAAAATGTATCCATGTGTATCTTTTAAAATGACAAAGTAAGCATAAGGAGAAAGTTTTGAAAATATAAAAAAAAAAATACCTTGACTAGGAAGCAAAAACTTAATGTTGAATTTTCGTTCAAGAATTGAGAGCTAAAGACAGATGACCATATGCAGGTGATCACTTGAGAAGAGACAGAACTAAGCACATATGTAACAGTCCTAAAGAAAGCACAACTTGATAATCTAATCATAATTTTTTTTGTTTTTTATGTTTATTTATTATTTCAGGTTACATCTCCATCACAGTGTCCTCTTTCCTCCCTTATCAGTCTCACTCTCCCACACTCTACCCAATCTCCCTTCCAACCCACTCTTCTGGAGTGGAGTGTCCCTACATATCAGTCCCCTGCCCAAGTTCAGCAGTCAAATGAGGGCCAAGAGCCTCTTCATACACTGGGGGCCTACAAGGCAGCACCACTAGGGCAAAGTGTCTCATTGACAGGTAACAAAGTCTATGTTCCTGTTCTTTTTGGTGCATTGGTTGTACTATAGTTATCCTGTACTATAAATCCAATTATAAGTGAATAGATGCCATGCACAACCTTGTGAGTCTGGGTTAGCTCACTCAGGATGAGCTTCTCTAGTTCCATCCATTTGGCTGAAAATTGCATAATTTCCTTGTTTCTGATGGCTAAGTAGTATTCCATTGTGTAGATGTACCACAGTTTTTGTTTTTTTTATCCATTCCTCAGTTGAGGGACATCTGGGTTGTTTCCAGTTTCTAGCTATTACAATAGATGAGGAAATGACCTTGTAGTTTGGTGAGGAATCATTTGGATGTATACCCAGAAGTGGTATGTCTGGGTCTTGAGGCAGAGCTATTCCAAGTTTTCTAAGATATCCACCAGACTAATTTTGATAGTGGTTGTACAAGTTTATACTCCCACCAGCAATGGAGGAGTGTTCCCCTTTCTCCACAGCCTCGCCAGCATGTGCTATTACTTAAGGCTTTGATCTTAACCATTCTGACAGTTGTGAGATGGAATATCAGAGTCATCTTGAGTTGCATTTCTCTGATGATTAAGGATGCTGAGCATTTCTTTAAGTGTTTCTCAGCCATTAGTGATTCCTCTTTTGTGAATTCTCTGATTAGCTCTGTTTCCCATTTTTTGATTGTATTATTTGGTTTCTTGGCATTTAATTTCTTGAGTTCATTGTAAATTATGAATATTAGCCCTCTGTCAGATGTGGGGTTGGTAAAGATCTTTTCCCAATCTGTAGGTTGCTATTTTCTTCAAATGTAAGTGTCTTTTGCCTTACAGAAGCTTTTCAGTTTCATGAGGTACCATTTATTGATTGTTAGTCTTAGAGCCTGAGCTATTGTTTCAGGAAGTCGTCACCTGTACTGATGAGTTTGAGGCTTTTCCCTACTTTCTCTTCTATTAGATTTAGTGTGTCAGGCTTTATGTTAAAATCTTTGATCCACTTGGACTTAAGTTTGGTGCAGGGTGATAAAATAAGTATGGGTCTATTTGCATTCTTTTACATGTTGACAACTAATTAGAACAGCACCATTTGTTGAAGATGCTGTCCTTTTTCCATTGTACAGTTTTAGCTTCTTTGTCAAAAATTAAGTCACCATAGGTGTGTAGGTTCATTTCTGGGTCTTCAATTTGATTCCATTTATCAACTGGTCTGTTTCTATACCAGTACCATGCAGTTTTTATTACTATTGCTCTGTAGTACAGCTTGAAATCTGGGATGTTGATACCTCCTGATTCTATTGTATTGTACAAGAGAGATTTATCTATTCTGGGCATTTTGTTATTCCATATGAAGCTGAGAATTATTTTTTATAGGTCTGTAAAGAATTGTGTTGATATTTTGATTGGAATTGCATTTAATCTGTATATTGCTTTTGGTAGTATGGCTATTTTATTATGTTGATCCTACTTATCCATGAGCATGGAAGATCTTTCTATATTCTGATGTCCTCTTCAATTTCTTTCTTCAGAGACTTGAAGTTCTTGTCATACAGGTCTTTCATTTGTTGGTTAGAGTTACCCCCATTTATTTTATGTTGTTTTTTGCTATTGTGATGGGTGTTGTTTCCTTAATTTCTTTCTCAGACCATTTATCTTTTTATAAAAAAGGGCTTCTGATTTTTTTGAATTGATGTTGTATCCTGCAACCTTGCTGAAGGTGTTTAAAAGCTGCAAGTGTTCCCTGGTAGAATTTTTGGGGTCACTTATGTATAATATCATGCCATCTGCAAATAGCGATAATTTGATTTCTTCCTTTCCAATTTGTATCCCCTTGATCTCCATTAGTTGCCTTATTGATCTGGCTAGGACTCAAGTACTATTTTGAAGGGATATGGGAAGAATGGGCATCCTTGCCTTGTCCCTGAATTTAGAGGAAATGCTTTAAGTTTCTCTCCATTTAATTTGATGTTGTCTACTGGCTTGCTGTATATTGCCTTTATTATTTCTAGGTATTGTCCTTGTATTCCCATTCTCTCCAGGACTTTTAGCATGAAAGGGTGTTGGATTTTGTCAAATGCTTTTAAAGCATCTAGTGAGATGATCATGTGTTTTTTTTCCCTTTTAGCTTGTTTATATGGTGAATTATGTTGATGGATTTTCATATGTTGAACCACCCCTGCATTCCTGGGATGAAGCCTACTTGATCATGGTGAATGATATACTTTTTATGTGTTCTTGGTTTCAGTTTGTGAGTATTTTATTAAGTGTTTTTGCATCTATGTTCATAAGGGAAATTGGTCTGAAGTTCTTTTTCTTTGTTGGGTCTTTGTGAGGTTTAGGGGTCAGTGTGACTGTGACTTCATAGAATGAGTTTGGCAGAGTTCCTTCTGTTTCTATGTTGTGGACGAGTTTGAAGAGTATTGGTATTAGGTCTTCTTTGAGGGTCTTGTACAATTTTGTGCTGAAACTGTCTGGTCCTGGGCTTTTTTTGGATGGGAGTTTTTTAATGACTGTTTCTATTTCCTTACAGGTTACAGGACTGTTTAATTTGTTAACTTGATCTTGATTTAGCTTTTGTAGGTGGAATCTATCAAGACAATTGTCCATTTTGCTTAGGTTTTCAAATTTGGTGGAGTAGAGGTCTGTGAAGTAAGACCTAAAGATTCTCTGGATTTCTTAGATGTCTGCTGTTATTTCTCCCTTTTCATTTCTAATTTTACTAATTTGATATTTGCCCTCTGGCTTCTTGTCAATTTGGCTAAGGGTTTGTCTGTTTTGTAGATTTTCTCAAAGAACCAACTCTTGGTTTCATTGATTCTTTGTATTGTTCTTTCTGTTTTTAGTTGTCGATTTCAGCCCTAAGTTTGATGATTTCCTGCCTTCTCCTCCTCTTGGGAGGGTTTGCTTCTTCCTTTTTTTTCTAGCTCTTCTAGTTTTTCTGTTAAGTTGCTCATATGGGCTGTCACAGTTTTCTTTTTGAAGGAACTTGTGCTATGAACTTTTCTCAAAGCAGTACTTTCATTGTGTTCCACTGGTTTGGGTATGTTGTCCGTTCATTTTTGTTAGATTTTAAGAAGTCTTTGATTTCCTTCTTTATTTTTTCTCTGACCCAGTTGTCATTGAGAAGAGACTTGTTCAGTTTCCATGAATGTGTAGGCTTTTTGTTATTCCTGTTGTTGCTAAAGTCCACTTTTAATCCATGGTGGTGTGATAAGATACAAGAGGTTATTTCAATTTTCTTGTATCTATTTAGGCTTGTTTTGTGTCCAACTATATGGTCAATTTTGGAGAAGGTTCCATGAGATGCTGAAAATAAAAGGTGTATTCTTTCATGTTTGGGTGAAATATTCTGTAGATATCTGTTAGGTCCATTTGATTCATGTCCTCTGTTAGCCTTATTATTTCTCTGGTTTCTGTCTCGATGATCTGTCCATTGTTGTGAGTGAGGTGATGAAATCTCCCACTGTTAATGTGTGGGATCAATGTGTTGTTTAAGCTTTAGAAGAATTTCTTTTACAAACATGGGTACCCTTGTATTTGGGGCATAAATATTCAGTATTTGGATGTCACATATTGATTTATTTTTCCTTTAACAAGTATGTAGTGTCCTTTCCTTTCTTTTTTGATTAACTTTGGTTGAAAGTCTATTTTATTTGATATTATGGTGGCTACTTCAGCTTGCTTCCTTGGACCTTTTGGTTGGGAAACCTTTTCCCAGCCCTTTACTCTGAGGTAGAGGCTATATTTGTTAGTGAGATGTGTTTCTTGTACAGCAAAATGATGGGTCTTGTTTATGGATTCATTCTGTATGCCTGTGTCTTTTTATTGGGTAGTTGAGTCCATTGATGCTGAGGGATGTTAATGAGCAAAGGTTGTTATTTCCTGTTATTTTTATGTAGGTGCTGGTTCTGTGTTTCTTTTGGTTTAGCTGCAGTGGAGTTTTTTGCTTCCTCTGTTTTCTTGGGTGTACATATCTTCTCTGGGTTGGAATTTTCCTTCCAGGATCTTCTGTAGATCTGGGTTTGTGGACAGATACTGTTTAAATTTTCTTTTGTCATGGCATATCTTGTTTTCTCCATCTATGTTCATAAAAGGTTTTGCTGGATATAGTAGTCTGGGCTGACATCTATGTTCTCTTAGGACCTATAGGACATTTGTCCAAGCCCTTCTGGCTTTTAGAGTTTCTGAGGAGAAGTCAGGTATAATTCTGATGGGTCTGCCATTATATCTTACTTGACATTTTTCTCTAACAGTTTTTAATGTTCTTTCTTTGTTTTGTACATTTGGAGTTTCAATTATTGTGTGGCGAGAGGAATTTCTTTTCTGGTCTAATCAGCCTGGAATGTATGCCTCTTGGAATTTTATCGTCATCTCTTTCTTTAGGTTTGGGAAGTTTTCTTCTATGATTTTGTTGAAGATGTTTCCTGGACCTTGAAGTCAAGAGTCATCTCTTTCCTCTATACCAATAATTTTTAGGTTCCATCTTTTCATTGGGTCCTTGATGTCTTGGACACTGTGGGTAAGAACATTTTTAGATTTCTCATTTTCTTTGGTTTTTGCACTGATTTCCTCAATTGAGTCTTCCACATCTGAGTTTCTGTCTTCCATCTCTTGTATCTTATTTTTGATACTCATGTCTGTAGTTCCTGTTCTCTTTCCTTGATTTTCCACATCCAGGATTATCTCTGCTTCTGTTTTCTTTATTGCTTCCACTTCCAATTTCCAACCTTGAACAATTTTGTTTGTTTTAGACATTTTTTGCTTCAACTTCCTTGTCTTTGTCTGCAAATCTTTTAAATCTTTCATTGCCTTTTGTCTTTCCCATTCATGTTGGGCCACATTGGCTTGGAGGTCTCTAATTGTATTCTCCATTGCTTTTGCTTGTAAAATTAAGGATTCTTTCAGAGATTTAATTTCTTCTTGTAAGGACTCTATCACTTTCCAAAGTATATATTTGTCATCATTTTCATGTGTTTCAGCAGTGGTGGGATGGTCAGGGTTTTCTGTACTAGCATAGCTGTGTTTTGTTGGTTTCATGTTTCCCTGACTTTTGTGAGATTTGTTCTTTCGCTGACCTTTTGACATCTGGTTTTTCTTAGCTGTTTGTTCCTGGTGCCTTCTGGGCTTGATGCCAAGAAGGACGCTTTTGTGTAGAGGCCATATAACTTGGTGATCTGTAGCTCTCCACAGGCTGGATGGGCCCTCGTGTGGGGGTTTGTTCTCAGTGTGTCTCCCAGAGCTCACCCCTTCCTGTTGAGTCCCAATTGGGAACTCAGGTCAGAGGTTGTGGCGGGATGTGTTATTCCTGAGATCCAACAGGTCTTTGTAATGATGATGGTGCAGGTTGACAGGCTATAGACTGTAGGCTGAAGCTGAAGCTCTTGTGAAGCTTATGTTTTGGGACCATGTTCGTGGTCCTTCCAAGCTGCTCTCAAGGCGTTCTCAGGTTCAATGTGTATCTTATAGCCAGAAGCACTGTTATCTGGTACAGCCCACATCACCACAGCAATGAGCAATTGTCCGGGGTTGTTTCACTGCTCCCAATTCAGATCTTTCTGTGTTGTAGCCTGGGTATTCAGGTGAGGGGCAAGGCAGGTGCAGCCAGGGAGATCTGATGTGGAACTCACACCCTGTCCACAGTGTTTGTATTCAGGTATGCTCAGCTACCTTTTCCCAACCAGAATCACTATGCTCCAGTGTAGCTTGCTTGTTTGCCCTCACATGGCTTCTGGGAGTTTTCCTGTAGCAATGGTATCAGGACTGTGGTTGTGGCCCTTCCATGCTCTTTTCCAGGGAGTTTCAGGATCAACCTGTGCCCCTCAGTTCTTTGGGTCAATGAATCCCACCTGCTGGGTCGCATGCAATAGTTCAGAACTGCTTTACACACAGACTGATATCTAGTTGCTGTAAACTGAGACAGTAGACTGAGATCCCTCCCAAAGTGGGTGTAGGCAGTGAATTCACAAAGTGTCTCCAGCACTTGGACTCAAGGGGATCTCAGCAGCCTTTTCCCTGTCAGAGGCACTGTGTTCCATTGTAGCCTGTCTGGGTCTGCGGTGCTTCTAACAGATTCCCTGTAGCTGGAGTGTCAGGACTGTGGGCATGGTCTTCCCAAGCTACAATTAGGACATTCCCAGGATCAGTCTGTGCCTCTTTGTCAGAAGTTCTGTGGGCAGGTGCCGCCCACCCCCTCGGGTAGCACACCCCAGTCCAGGATCATTTCACTGCTCTTGGTGGAGATCTTAAATGTACTAGACTGAGGGTGTAGACTGAGTGCCCTGCTGAAGTGAGCACAGGCAGAGCATTCCAGTATGGAATTCACTCAGCAAATCTCAAGGTCTTTTCTCTGCTTGGATTGCAGTGCTCCAGAGCAGCCTGCCTGGGTTGGCAGGGGCTTCCACCAGACCCCCTATAGCTACAGTGTCAGGGCTGTGGCTATGGTCCTCCCAATCAACTCTCAGATGAATCTTAGAGCCAGTCTGTACATCTCAGTTTGAAACTCTATGAACTGGTGCTGTCACTGCCCTGGGATGAGATGTAGATTCTATGCCCTGCTGCAAAGCGGAGAGCCCAGGCTAGCAGCCAGGCAGAAGGGGTGGAGCAGGGAGATCCAATATTGAGATCGCTCAACAGCGCTCAGCTGCCTCCCTGCCTGTATCACAGTGTTCCAAAGCAGCCTGCCTGGGTCGGCAGGGGATTCCACCAGACTCCCTGTAGTCGGGCAGGGGAGGGGTGGACAGTGGTGAAGGGAGTTCCAATTTGTATTCTATATCCTGCCCACAGTGTGCTTGAGCTCAGGGAAGCTTGGTGCCAACCAGCTGGATACTGCTGTTACAGGTCAGCCAGATACAGCCATACTGAATATCCCATGGAGAATCACCCTCAGTCTTACTGTAGTGGCTCTGCTGGTATGCTCCACGGTGTCCAAGCCTAGCCCCGGCACAGATGCTGCAGACTCAGGAGGTCCTATGTTGGAGGTTGAAACTGCCAGCTGAAAAGATCATTATGTTCTGTCTTCCACTGTGGCAGGGAGGAAGTGCAGTCTCCCGGCAGGAAATACTCCATGTCCATATCTGGTGACCCCGATCCTCCTGTGTCTATATTTCAAGTAACGAGTTATTTATTATCCCCGAGTTTGCTGGGTAAGCCCAGATAGGCTTGTGCCTCACAAACTTCCATTTAGCAAGAGTATATGTCTGCTGTTGTCCGATCGGTCTTCCTGTGATCAAAATGTGTCCATCTTGATCTTTGTCATCTTTCCCCAGCTCGGGAGTGTTCTTCTATGATTTTGTTGAAGATGTTTCCTGGACCTTGGAGTCGGGAGTATTCTCTTTCATCTATGCCTAAGGTTCTGTCTTTTCATTGAGTCCTTGATGTCTTGGGTGAAGACTTTTTTAGATTTCTCAATTTCTTCAGTTGTTGTACTGATTTCTTCATTCGAATCTTCCATGCCTGAGATTCTGTATTCAATCTTTTGTATCCCATTTGTGATACACAGGTCTGTTGTTCTTGTTTTCTTTGTTGGTTTTCCATTTCTAGGATTGTCTCTGCTTGTGTTTTCTTTATTGCTTCCATTTCCAATTTCAAGTCTTGAATAGTTTTATACATTTTATACTATTCCTGCTCCATTTTGGTTGTCTTTGTTTGCCAGTCTTTCAAATCTTTCATAGCCTTGTCTCTTTCCCATTCATATTTGGCTGAGTTGGCTTGGAGGTCTCTAATGGAATTCTCCATTGCTTTCCTTTGTAATATTGTGGATTCTTTAAATTATTTCAGAGATTTATTTTCTTCTTATAAGGTCTCCATCACTTTCCAAAGTATAGATTTGCCATCATTTTAATGTTTTTCAGCTGTGGTGGGATGGTCAGAGCTTGCTGTACTAGCACAACTGAAATTTTTTGGAGTCACATTTCCCGACTTTTGTCAGTTCTGTTATTTTGCTGGCCTTTAGCCATCTGGTTATTTGTTCTTGGTGCCTTCTAGGCTTGGTGCCAAGAAGGGAGCTTTGGTGTAGAGGCCATATAACTTGGTGGTATATAGCTCTTCACAGACTGGATGGGGCCTTGTGTGGGACTGGTTCTCAGTGTGCCTCCTGGAGCTCATCCCTTTCTGTTGTGCTCCAATTGGGAACTTATGTCATAGGTTTGGGGTGGGATGTGTTATTACTGCCTGCAGGTTCCTGTGATCCAGCTGGTCTTCTTAATGATGTTGGTGGGGGTTGGCAGGGCACAGACTATAGGCTAGAGCTGTAGTTCCCCTGCAGGTTATGAGTCAGGACTTAGATCTTGGACCTCCCAAGCTGTTCTCAGGGGCTTCTCAGGTTCAGTGTGCATCTTATAGCCATAAGCACTGTGATCTGGTACAGCCCACATCACACAGGCAGTGAGCAATGATCCAGGATTCCTAAACTGTTCCAGAGTCAGAGCTTTCTGTATTGTAGCCTGGGTATTCTGCTGAGGGGCAAGGCAGTAGCCATCAGGGAATTCTGTTGTGGAACTCACACCTTGTCCACAGTACTTGGATTTGGGGAAGCTCAACTCCTTTTCTCGGCCAGAATCACTGTGCTCCAGAATCTGCCTGCGCCAACATGGCTTCTAGCAATTTCCCTGTATTTAGTATGTCAGGACTGTGGTTGTCTCTGGGGGTTTTAGGATAAACTTGCCCCTCTCTGTCAGAAGTTCTTGGTTCGGTGCAGCATACCTGCTCAGGCAGCACACAATAGTTCAGAACTGCTTACTGCTCCAGACCGAGATTTAGATGCTATAGACTGAGGAAATAGACTGAGAGTCCTGCCAAAGTGGGTGCAGGCAGGGATTTTCACTATGAAGTTCACAAAGTGTCAAAAGCACTTTGACTCGGGGGGGATCTCAGTGGCCTTTTCCTGTCAGAGGTGCTGTGTTCCAGAGTAGCCTGTCTGGGTCAGCAGAGCTTCTAACAGATTCCCTGTAGCTAGGGGGGTGAACTGTGGGTATGAACCTTCCAAGCTACACTTAGATGTGTCTCAGGACAAGCCTGTGCCTCTCTGTCTGGTGCCACCCACTCCCTCGGGCACCATGCCACAGTCCAGGACCACTTTACTGCTCTGGGCAAAAATATAGATGCCCTCGACTAAGGCTGTAGACTGAGTGCCCTGGGCACAGGCAGGGGGTTCCAATATGGAGTTCACAAGGTGTCTACAGCTCTTGGACTCAGTGAATCAGTCGCCTTTTCCTTGTCTGAATTACAGTGTTCCAGAGCAGCCTGCCTGTGTTGGTGCGGTTTCCAACAGCCCTGCTGTAGCTAGGGTGTCAGGACTGTGGCTATGGTCCTCCCAATCTACTCTTAGATGAATCTTAGAGTCAGTCTGTGCCTCTCAGTTTGAAACTCTGTGAACCGGTGCAGTCTGGTTTCTCCGACTGCACACAGTGATCCAGAACTGCTTCACTGCTCTGTGCTGAGATGTAGATGCTCCTCCCTGATACACAGTGGAGAGGCCAGGCAAGGGTGGGGGCAAGAGTTCCAATATGTAGTCTATATCTTGTCCACAGCATGCTTGGGCTCAGGGAAGCTCGGTGCCTGTTGACTCGATCCCCCAGGTACCAGTCAGCCAGGTGCCACCATTCTGCATATCCCAGAAAGAATTGCCCTCAGTCTTACCATAGTGGCCATGCTGGAATTCTCCTGGGTGTCAGAATGTTGGCTTGGATGCTGCACACTCAGGAAACTGAGGAGGTCCAATGTTTGGAGGTTGAAACTGCCAGCAGATGTCTTTAAATGATCTGATCTGCCTTCTCTTCCACTGTAGTGGGGAGTACAGTCGCCCAGCAGGAAATGCTCCATGTCCTGTGTCTGATGACTCTGATTTTCCAGTGTCTATATTTTCAGTACTGAGTTCTTTATTGTCCCTGGCATTGCTAGGCAAGCGCAGATAGGCTTGCACCTCACAGGCTGCTGTTCAGCAGAAGTATATCCCTGCAGTTTTCTAATCCATCTTCCTGATGATCAGAATATCTCTAGGTTGATTGCTGCCATCTTGCCCTCTCCCTGGATTTTCTCTAACAGTTTTTAATATTATTTCTTTGTTCTGTACATTTGGAGTTTCAATTATTATGTGGCGATAGGAATTTCTTTGCTGGTCTAATCTGTTTGGAGATCTGTATGCCTGTTTCAATTTTATCAACATCTCTTTCTTTAAGTTTGGGAAGTTTTCTTCTATTATTTTATTGAAGATGTTTCCTTGACCTTGGAGTTGGGAGTCTTCTCTTTCTTGTATGGCTATAATTCTTAAGTTCTGTCTTTTCATTGAGTCCTTGATTTCTTGAGTGTGTGGGTGAGAACTTTTTTAGATTTCTTGTTTTCTTTGGTTGTTATACTGATTTATTCAATTGAGTCTTCCACTCCTGAGATTCCATCTTCCATCTCTTGTGTCCTATTTTTGATACTCATGTCTGTAGTTCCTGTTCTCTTCCCTTGTTTTCCACCCGAGGACTATTTCTGCTTGTGTTTCCTTTATTGCTTCCATTTACAATTTCAAGTCTTGGATGCTTTTAAGCATTTTATACATTTCCTGCTCCAATTTAGATGACTTTGTCTGCCAATCATTCAAATCTTTCATAGCCTTGTCTCTTTCCCATTCATATTTGGCTGAGTTTGCTTGGAGGTCTCTAATGGTATTATTCATTCATAAAATTGAAGTTTCTTTATATACTTTCAGAGATTTAACTTCTTCTTGTAGGGACTCTATCATTTTCCTAAGTATAGATTTGTCATCCTTTTTGTGTGTTTCAACTATGGTGGGATGGTCAGGGTTTGTTATATTAGCATCCCTGTATTTTGTTGGTGTCATATTTCCTTGATTTTTGTCAGATTTGTTTTTTCACCGACCTTTAGCCATCTGGTTGTCCTTGGCTGATTGCTCCTAGTGCCTTGTGGACCTGATGGTAAGGATGGGGCTTTGGTGTAGGGGCTGTATAATCTTGGTGGTCTGTAGCTCAACACCGGCTAGGTGGTGTCTTGTGTTGGGGGCTGTATTTCAGTGGGTCCCTTGAAGTTCACCCCTTCCAGTTGTGTCCCAACTAGGAACTCAGGTCAGGGTTAGGGTTAGATGTATTATTCCAGCCTGCAGAGTCCCAAGCTGATGGTTTATCAGGTCTGAGAGTTAGGTCAGTGGTTGTGTTCCCCCCAGGAAGCTCATACTAGATGGTCTCCAGGACTGTACCTCACGGCCCTAGGCCCTAAGTCCTTGCAGTCTGAGTCACTCAGGCAATGCACACAGGCCAAGAACTCACTGCTCCAGGGCTGGAACTGTAGATTCTGAAGATCTGGTTTCCACCAGAGGAGCCAAGTACACTGGCTGAGGGGTCCGATATTAACCCCACAACCTGTCCTCAGGACTTGGACTCAGTGGAGTTCCCAGCAGCCTTCCAACCTGACCACCTGCCTTTTAGCATGCTCTGATCTCACCGTTCCTGTGGCTGTACTGGTCTTGTTTTGGGTTCTGGAGCTGTCCTGTGGATACTGGGTACTCAGGAAGCAAGGAGTAATGTCTATCAGGCAAATGGGGCTGCTTGCCAAAGCCTGCAATATTGCACTGGTGCCAGAGGCATAGCCCGCTACAGGAAGTGTATCCCGCTGCTTTGTCTAGCTGCAGTGTTCTTCTGAGTGATTGTAAATCCAATAGAGGGGCCTGTACGTCCAACACTTTTCAGGGCAAGCCTGAATATGTTTGCATCTCCCAGACCACCACTCCACTGGCGATTCACCTCTGTGGTCCCACTCTTGTCTTGTAGCTCAGAATGTGCAGTGTTTTGCGGCCACAATTGTTCCACTGAGAATATACCTGGTCCTGTGGCTCTGTTGGTTCTCCTCCTGGTGTTGGAATGCCTGAGTGGAATCCGGAATCTTGGGTGGCTGCTGAGTACCCCTGTCTGGGGTTCGGAGCTGCTCTCTGGGTATTTGAGTGGCTCATGCCCACGGGTCCTCTCCTGGTGACAATTCTCCTGCTTTTCTGGCTTCAGTGGCTTCCACGGTTTCTGTGGGTCTGTTTTTCTGAGTGTCCGAGAGTCTCACCCAGGAACTTTTATTAGTCCCTGGGTTCACCAGGTGAAACCCAGCAGGTTTGCACCTCTTAGATTGTTGCTCAGTGTCTTATAACTCTGTGGTGTTATAACTGTTTTCCCCATGCTCAAAATGCATCTGTGCAGGCTGCCACCATCTTGCAATTCCCAAAATAAAATAATTTAAAAGTGTTAACACCTGTGGATGGACAAAACTTTTCATAGAAGCCCTGGGTAATTAAATGGAAATTCTAGTCCCAGAGGTAAGCTACCTCCTTATGAGTTGGTGAGTTTGGAGGATCCCAAGGCTTTCTCAAATAATACTTGCACTTGCCACTGCTATTGGCTATCCATCAGAATTAGATGGTAAGATCCTCTTGCTGAAGATGCCATACAGCTTGGTCACAGGACAAGAATAATTTAAGCTTGGACTGGAATGGAACCTTCCTATCTGCTGGACAGTCCTTATAGTGCTGGAAGGTGCTATATAGGCTGCTGTATGAAAGCTATCATTAACAAATTTATTAAGCCACAATCCCTGTTTATAACGATGGAAACCAGCTGGTGTAACAGTGGAAATACTGTCATGGAGATAAGCAACAGTTTTCTGATTGGATTTGATGTCTGTCCCATAGGAAGACATTCTCATCTGGTACTATGAATCCAACCAGAACTCCATCACTGGGGAGGTCAAAAGCTCTGGTGGGAAGATATTGTAGTTGTTTTTCTAAATAGACAAAGTGTGGTTGTCAAATTGCCTTCTAAATAACTGTTTATTTACCTATATTAAAGCTGTTGTCAGCTTTGTAAATAGAAGGTCCTATCTGCAGTTGTCAACAGTAATCACAGGGTCTCTGAACTGGTCAAAATGCTAAGAGAATGTGACTATTGAATGCTTAGCCATAAATGATACATCTATACCTCCTCTCCAAGGTTAAAGGAGCATTTCAGAAGTAGAAACAACATAGAGGATGACAGAAGGAGGTAGAACCATGGAGACTTCTGTCTTATGGACATGATGTGACTATTGTACTCTTAAATGAAAAGCAGTTATGATTAGTTGTTCAAGATCTGCACAAGATAAACCCTCTGGCAGGGAAGACAGGGGGTCTTATGTGACCCAATTCCTGTCTGTGTAGTTAGTAGTTGGTGGTAGAGAAAGGGACTTTTTTTTTTTTTTTTTTTTTTTTTTGGTGTAGCCACTGGTAAGGAGCTATTGTTTCTGAAAGCCATGCTAATGGAAATTCACTGGGTCACAAAAAAAAAAAAAAAATGGCCTGAATGTAGAAAGAGAGCTACTTGAGATTAGAAAGAAGACTCCTGGGAAGAAAACAGAAGAAAAGGGAATATGAATGAAATCCATTAAGGACAAACGTGAAAATGACATTGTGAAGCCCATCCTTATATATAGCTAGTATATGATGATTAAAAACAAAAATAATAGATGTTGAGTGTAGAAACATCAAAGCCAAAAGGGAGGGTCCAGAGAGATGGCTCAGGGGTTACGAGCACTAGATTTTCTTCCACTAGAAGAGCCAAGTTAAATTCCTAGCGTCTATGTGAAGTAACAACTGCCTGTTACTCCAGTCCCAGGAATCTGACTCCTTCTTTGGTATGCACTGCACAGATGTAGTACACAGACATTCATTCAAACACTGATATACATAAAAAAATACATAAAAATTTAAAAAGAAACTGAAAGGAAAGTGCAGTCATTTAACAGAGTCATAGAAGGAAAATAATGAAAAATAAGAAAAATAAGAACAATGACACAGTTCAATGAAGACAAACACTAGACATATATAAAATATATGGGAAATTCTACTGTGAGTATAGAGCAGAGCATAGAATGCCACATCTGTGTGTATAGATCATGTTCAGGCTTGAACTTACATAAACGGTTTCTTCCCTCACACAATGTCTTGTTATCCTCAACCACATAAACCCTTCTATTTGTTTAATGGTGTTAGGTCTCAACTACTAGCTCTGCCCCATTTATAGCATAGGATAAGTGTATATATCTCAAATGCTTTAAAAATATTTACATCTTATTTTTGCATAATGACAATTTTAGAAGTCAGAAAAGTGTATTAAATTTAGACAAATATTTATAGACAAGGATATTTATCAGACTTTTGAATATCCACATATGTTTTAGAAATAATATTAACAGCAGACTTACGGGTATGAATAATGGTGTTGGGAAGTTTAATAAATGTCACAATGTAGTTGCCAAAATAACCCATAAAAGTTAGTAAAAGATACAATTAGATGTTTCCTGTGTGTGATGTTTTAAAATATTTTTCCATTAACATTGTCAGAGTTATGTTGAAGGAAAAAAACAGAAAAATGTGGAAATATTCTTACAACTGCCTCTTGGGTGAGGAATTGCTTTGCTTTATTTTATTCTGACTTCATCCTCTTCATCGATAATTTGAGATATTTCACTAGAGGTATGTGTATTTCATAGCTTTGATGGTGGAAAAAGAAAAGAAAAGGAAGAAAGTTGGAAAGAATAAGCATGGCTCATGATAGCTCAGGGTTGCACAGCTATGGGCTACAGATGGAAGAACATGGGTTAGCGCTATAAAAACAAGTTATGACAGGTGCTGTCAAAAATATATAATTTATAGTTAGTAGAACAAGAGTCATGATGTAGAGAAATCAGATGCCAACAAGAACATGCTGGACAGATATGTACAAAGGAAAATCAGGAGGTCCAATTGCAAAACAAGATAGGTGATCATATATTCATGTAAAAGTTAAAAGCATCATAAAGATTAAAACAGGTATGGCAAGTGGACTTTCTTAGCCAACAAACTTTGTGTTACACTAAAAAAGAAATATACCCAAGGAACTTCCAGTTCAGAACAAGTAGAACATACTTGACAGGCTGGCAAATTTGGCAATAAGTAAATAATTACTGGGCACAGATTGGACCAAATTCCCCTGTTGTTGTTCTAGAAGTGAGGGATAATGGCAGAGCAAAATAGAGGAAGTAAAGATAAATGTGCATATCCCACCAAAATTCATGTACTGAATTTTGTATAATGTGATGGTATTGGAACATGTGATCCTGAAGGAAGGGACCTGATAAATGGGTTTATATACTTAACAAGGAGAGACACTTTCTCCACAAGGATTTATATATAGCAAGAACCAGAGGTTACATGGAGAACCTTTACCAAACATTTAGTCAGACCTTCACCTTTGTATTCCCAGACTCCAGAAACATACAAAATAAATGCATGTTGTTTATAAATGACTTTGTATATGCTATTTGATTACAGGTACTCAGCAAGAGAGAAATATAAGATCTCACAGATTTTCCAGATTTAAAAAAAAAAAAAAAAAACACCAGTGACCAGTACACAGAGAACCCACAGGTAATCTGTAACAACACTTATAAGTAAGTATATGGCCTTTTATTGAACAAATTACATTTAACCCATGATTGCATTTATTTAGCAATATACAAAAGAATTTTCTTTTCTTTTCTTTTCTTTTTTTTTTTTCTGGAGAAAAACAACCTATAGCCTGTTTCCATTATAGAAAGACAGCTGTTTGTTGTATTTTCCAAAGTACAACTCAATAAAACACTTGCATTTATTTTCTTGTTGACTTCCTGTTCTAGAAATGTCAACAGCTAGAGTTGCTGACACATCCCATGACCTAATATAAAGCTCTGCTACTGGTATATCTTTTAGAACCCTCACAATTACATAACTGAAAATTGACAATCTGTGATTGACCTCCCGCTAATGTGAAATGAATGAGAGATTTGGGGGTATTTTCCTATGTCTGCACAGCTTTTAACAAACAAAAAGAAATATCCAGCAATCAGCATCATGACAGTAAATGCCTGTCAGTTTTAATAACAGAATAAAGTTCTGTGGCAGCGTTGGTCCATTTAGAGTTTATCTCAATCAATTGTATTATTGGTTATATTCAGTTCATTTAAAGTTAACCATATCTTTGTTCAAATGTTACTAGAATTGACCTTGCATGTCCACAGCGATAATAAGATTACAGTGAATGAAGTAATGAATAGTGTAACACAGCCTAATTATATACCATACCCCCATTCACCTTAATTTAAGAAAGAGCAGAAACTGGAAGGAATTCAAAAGGCAGCAGATTGAAAATGGATAAAAAGACTCTTTTTATGTGGTATTTAATCAGCTTTCAGAATTCACTGATGCCAGATATTTCTCAGGCTAACATTTAGTAAGGTTTCCAGACAGGAATAAGAAAGGCATCTGTGGCTGCATTAGCTGCATGTAAATTTATAGACACTATCAATCTTCATGATGGTAGTCATAAAATCATCACCAGCTGGTGCTGGGATGGAATGCTTCCCCACAGTTCCACACTGCATGATTGGCCAGCTGCACAGTGTGTTGTTGTTGCTGTTCAAAGACAAAAGAATCCAGAAAGCCCTAGGTGTTGGCCTTTGCCAAAGGAAAGATGGAGTTCAGGAAGGAGACTTTCTGGCATGTCATGAGCTGCACTCCCTATCTTCCACCTACTTTCACTATTTCTCATTATATGTGGTTTCTTCCATCCTAAACAACTCAGTGATTCACCATAGACATGTTTTGTTTCATTTTATCCTGGCTTAGTGTACACTTATTGTTTAGAAATGCAACTAATCTCTGCTGTAAATAACAAGACTACCTTTTATTTCCAAGGTGGTAAGCCCCACTGTTCCCTTTTAAAATGATCACAATGGTCAAGGCAGACATCTGGTCCTTATGCTAATGGAAACCAGGGCAGATCTGTTTGTTAACCTCCTCCCTGACACCTAGGTCCTTTAATTCCATCTGAAAGATTCAGGCCATGCTCAGATCTTACAAAAGAGTTAAGAAAGGGGATCAATCCTTCTATTATCACTGGTAAGTTACTGTGTCATTCATTCAGTGGATTTAAACACACGTGCACACACATGTACAACCTACCTCTGAGGTCCCAAATTTGAGCTGACAGAGTAATGTATGACTATTTTCTTATCTCTACTAAGCTCTAAAAGTAACTTCTCTGTGGATTTAATCAAAATAAATAGCAATTTTTACATTAAGTCCAAAGAATTCTTGACTATAGTAATAAACATCTGCTTAGAACAGGGAGTTACACATGTCCAAAGTTTCCAGGGCTTGAAACCAGCAAAACACCAAGTTGGCTATTTTTATTTTAGTTCATTATACAGTTATAACCCAATTTAGAATGTGTCATTTTGTAAAAATATAGCCCAACGATAGCACAACAATAAATGACAAAGAACATGATACCATGCCATTCTCTCTACTTGGTATCTAGCTCATCATCATGAAAACCTCACGGATGAATTCTTGATAGCTCCACTGTCTTGCTGACAGACAAAACATTTTTGTTTTTAATACCTTTACCAAATTTCTTTTTCCCTATATCTTTTAAAATAATTATTAACATTTTGACACACTCAAAACACAGTATGAATAAGCCAAGTCATTGTGTTTCAGTGTACTCCAGGGGCCACAGCAAAATCTGAGAAACTGTGTAGCTTCAAAAATGTGCATTTATTTTCTTGTGCTCTAGGACTGGAAGGCTAAGATAAAGGGAAATATGAGCAGTCCTGACTGGGGGAAGGGTCCTCTGTGGTAGCAGGGCCTATCTTCCATGTGAATGTATGTTAAGAGGACTCTTTGTTTCCCCATTCTTTATGGGGTGCTTTTCTTACTAGAAGAGGTGATACTTCATTTCTAGAACCCCATTTAACCTTGCTTAACCCCTTCGAAGCTGCAGTCTTATAAATATTCACATGCCATGCCATTCTGTGTCTGGCAGGGAATTCCTAGCTGCCATTCTGCACCCCGCAGGGAATTCTGGCCTTGTCTGGTATCAGACTGGAAATGCTGTCTCCTCTACTGGAAGGTCAGGAATAAGTCAGTCTGGACAGAGAAGGGTGGAACATGGACCTAGGTCAGTACCCTCAGGATATCCCAGAGAGGTGGGAGGTTGAATTTTCTCCACTGCCAGCAAATGTTACAACTTTCTTAGCTAAGCAAGCAGGAGAGTCAGGGCAGTCTTTATCTTCTCTGTCCTGCAGAGAAGGTTTATTGCTCTTTTAGATGGACAGAACCAAGTGGCTTCAGGAGCCTATTTTGGGTTGTGTGGATTTAGAGGCTGCTTCAGGGACAGCCAAATGGTATAAGGGAGCAGAGGAAGATCAACACCTCTTGACAAATTTTGGAGGCTGCCACTGGGGTGACCAATGGTCATGATCCTGAGGTGACCCTGAATAGGCAGCCTTGGCATCAGTTAAGAAGGAGTCTGCACCCTGTGCACACCTGGATAAGCAGGTGGTGGTTGCAGGGATATTAGGTTGTGCTCTGGGTGTTCAGAGATGAACCCCAGCTGCCAGTGATAGGAGACCTAACTAAGAAGCGATGGCAACAAGGCAGGAGCCTGTGCCCCAAGCAAGCCTAGCTAGGTAGCCATGTCTGGTGACAAGTTTTTCCTTCACAAGCCCAAAATAAGCAGATGAGTCTCATATAGTCATGGTGGAGGAATGTAGAAAGAGAGTTCATTTTGTGAATCAGGAACATTATAAACCTTTGGGCAGTGAGAGCAGTTTTAGGGGGGAATGCTTTTGGTTCACTGGATATGGTCCTTTCATAAGAGGGGAAACACAGCACCCAATTATCTCATGGGCAATGGGAATGAGGGAAGAACTCCAGTATGTTTAGTAGCATTGAAAAATGTCATTGGTTGAAAGTCAAAGCACTGACAGATCTCACTAGCATGGGGAAGTACCTCCAGAAATCCCCAGATGTTCACTGGGTGGTTTTCTTATCAGGAAAAGTTGGGCCTGCAACTTCTCTGAGGGCTACATAACACTCCTTAGAGGATGCAGAGTTTTCCTAGCTGGCAGAAGAGGGGACTCTGTTGAAAAGGAGGTCTATCATTTAAGACTAAGCCCAGGGCCTGTCCAGTAATGCCAACGACTTCAATGTTAACAACAAAAAATTCTCAATCACACTGAGAGCTAGAATCTCACCATATAAATTAGAAACACACAGTTCAGTGCCTTTTAAATTTTTACCTCAGATACATTTTTGCTTATCTGAAAAATGTCAAATTTCCTATAAGGTCAATGACATCTAGTATTCACATATAAATTATAATTGTTAATAAATTAAAACATATATAATAGGCTCCCAAGACAACTCCAAATGAGGTTTTACAAACATAGTTTTAAAAATGTGCCATTTGCCAGAATAAATAAAATGTCTCTGAAGATGACCATAATTTATTTAGAAAGGATGTCTTCAGAATCAACATTTTCTTTAAAAAAATCCAGGGAGAGGGCAAGATGGCAGCAATCAACTTAGAGATATTCTGATCATCAGGAAGACCGATTAGAAAACTGCAGGGATATACATATGCTGCAAGAGATGGAAGACAGGATCTCAGGCATGGAAGATTCGATTGAAGAAATCAGTACAACATCCAAAGAAAATGAGAAAGCTAAAAAAATCTCTCACCTACAGCATCCAAGAAATCAAGGACTCAATGAAAAGATGGATCTAAGAAGATGTTTTTAAAATTGTGTTGCAAGTTAGTATGAAAGTTGAGTTAGATATAGAACTTTAAAGTCATGGAGATGGTTAGATAGTAGGATGTTAAAGTCAGGTGCCAAATACATATGGACTGGACATTGGGAATGTAGGCTAAGCCATATAACCCTCATAACTGTGGCCTAATTACCTCTGTTGTTTTGCATTGTATTTATTATCATAAGAGAAAGAGCCATTTGTTGGACTGAAAGGCGGAGCTGTTGGGAAAAATAAGATATACCTTAAACTTAAAAAAAGAAAAAAGAAAAAAGGGAAGAGGATGGGGGGGTTGAGGGTGGGAGGGTTGGACTGGAGGGGGGAATAGGGAGGGGATTGTGATTGAGATGTAACTTGAAGAAATAAAAAATAATAAAAGCCAGAAAGGCCTGGGCAGATGTTCTACAAGCCCTAAGAGAACATAGGTGTCCAGCGAGACTGCTATATCCACCAAAACTCTTTATCTAGATAGATGGAGAAAACAAGATATTCCATGACAAAGCCAAATTAGAACATTATCCATCCACAAATCCATCTCTACAAATGATCCTACAAGGAAAATTCCAAATCAGAGAAGATAACTACCCCCAAGAAAATAGAAGGATCAAAAAACTACACTGCAGCTAAACTAAAAGAAACACACAACCAACACCTACAGCAAAATAATAGGAAATAACAACCTTTGGTCATTAATATCAATCAATGGACTCAGCTCCCCAGTAAAAAGACACAGGCTTGTAGAAGGATCTGTAAACAAGACCCAACATTTTGTTGCACACAAGAAACACATCTCACTATTAAAGATAGACACTACCTCAGAGTAAAGGGCTAAGAAAAGGTTTTCCAAGCAAATGGACCCAGGAAGCAAGCTGGAGTAGCCATCATAATATCAAATAAAATAGACTTTTAACTGAAGTTAATCAAAAAACATAGGAAGAGCACTACATACTCATTAAGGAAAAATTCATCAACATAATATATCAATACTGAACATATATGCCCCAAATACAAGGGCACACTCATTTGTAAAAGAAACTCTTCTAAAGCTTAAACCGCACATCGATACCACACATTAGAAGTGGAAGACCCAACTCACAACAATGGACAGGTCATTGACACTGCAACAAAACACAGAAATAATGAGCCTAACAGAGGTCATGAAACAAATGGACCTAAAAGATACCTACAGAATGTTTCACCTAAGCACAAAAGGATACACCTTCTTTTCCGCACTGCACAGAACCGTTTCTAAAATTGACCATATAGTCAAACATAAAGCAAGACTCAACAGATACAAGAAAATTGAGATAGCCCCTTATATCTTATCAGACCACAATAGAATAAAGCTTGACTGCAACAACAATAGCAATAACAGAAAGCCTACACATTCATGGAAACTGAACAACTCTCTACTGAATGACCACTAGGTCAGGGAAGAAATAAAGAAGGAAATCAAAGACTTCTTAAAATCCAACAAAAATGAAGGCACAATATACCCAAACATATGGGAACAAAATGAAAGCAATGCTATGAGGAAAGTTCATAGGACTAATTGCCTTCAAAAAGAAAATTATGACAGCTCACATTAGCAAATTAACAGCAGAACTGGAAGAACTAGAACAAAGGAAGCAAACACTCACAAGAGGAGCAGAAGGCAGGAAATCATCAAAATAGGGTTGAAACTAACAACTTAGAAACAAAAAGAACAATACAAAGAATCAACAAAACCAAGAGTTGATTCTTTGAGAAAATCAACAAAATAGACAAACCTTTAGCCAAATTAACTAAAAGGCAGAGGGGAAAAAAAACCCAAATCAACAAAATCAGAAATGAAAAGGGAGAAATAACAACAGACATTGAGGAAATCCAAAGACTCTTAGGTCCTACTTTAAAATCTGTACTCTACCAAATTTTAAAACCTAAGCGAAATGGAGAATTTTTTGATAGATTCCACCTACCAAAGTTAAATCAAGATCAGGTAAACATATGAAACAGTCCTATAACCCCTAAAGAAATAGAAAGAGTCATTAAAAACCTAGAAGATGAACATCGAAGAATCTCCAGTGGGAGATGATTGAATTGGTGGTAAGCCATTCTCTTGGCAAGAAAAACCCCTTGCTTCAACTGTAGACAGACTTCTGTGCAAAAAGGACAAAACTTGGAAGCAGATAAGTTGACAGCCTAGCTCTGCCAAGACAGGGTAGGTAAGTCCTTCATAATTCCTGCTCTACAACCAATATCTGTCTGAGAAATGGGGCCAAATGGCTGAAGATTGATGCTGTAATGTATGCAGAGAAAATGGGAACTGTCCAGGCAGCCACTGGTATGTCATTTTTTAGTTTTGGAAGCTGCAGGCCCTGCACTTCCTTTATAATCAGATATATTTATCCCTCTCAGGTCTCTGAGGTGGTTGAAGAATAGATAGCTAGAGTCTCATAGTTAAATTTTGAGTTGTTTAGGAATCAAGAGGGTGTTCTGGATCTAAGAAGATATTTTTAAAATTATGAGGCAAGTTAGTATGAAAGCTGAGTCAGATATAGAACTTTAAACTCATGGAAATGGTTAGATAGTAGAATGTTAAAGTCAGGTGCCAAATACATATGGACTGGACATTGGGAATGTATGCTAAGCCATATAACTCTTATAATCGTGGCCTATTTATTTCTGTTGTTTTGTATTGTATTTATAGTTATAAGAAAAAGAACCATTTTTTGGACTGAAAGGGAGAGCTGTTGGGGGGGAAAAAGAAATACCTTAAACTAAAAAAAAAAAAAAAAAAAAGAAGGGAAGAGGATGGGGGGGTTGAGGGGGAGGAGGGTGGAAGGGTGGGACTGGAGCGGGGAGTAGGGAGGGGATTGGGATTGAGATGTAACTTGAAGAAATAAAAAATAAATTATTAAAAAAAAAACCTCCCAACCAAAAACCAAACAAACAAACAAACAAAAAAAGGCCAGGGCCAGATGGTTTCAGCAAAGAATTCTACTAGACCTTCAAAGAAGAGCTAATTCCAATACTCTTCAAACTCTTTGACAAAATAGAAACAGAAGGAACACTGCAAAACTCATTCTACAAGGCTACAGTCACCCTGATTTCTAACCACACAATGACCCAACAAAGAAAGAGAACCTCAGACCAATTTCCCTCATGAACATAGATGTAAAAATACTTAATAAATTACTGGCAAACTGAATCCAAGAACACAACAAAAGCATCATAGAACATGATCAAGTAGGTTTTATCCCAGGAATGCAGGGATGATTAAACATACAAAAATCCATCAACGTAATTCACCATATAAACAAGCTGAAAGAAAAAAAAACCACATGATCATTTTGCTAAATGCTAAAAAATTGTTTGACAAAATCCAAAACCCTTTCATGCTAAAAGTCCTGGAGAAAGCTGTCATACAAGGACCATACCTAGAAATAATGAAAGCGTTATACAGTAAGCCAGTAGCCAACGTCAAAGTAAATGGAGAGAAACTTGAAGTATTTCCTCTAAACTCATGAACAAAGCAAGGATGGCCAATTTCACCATATCTCTTCAATATATCTCTTGAAGTTCCTGCTAGAGCAATAAGAAAACTAAAGGAGATCAAGGGGACACAAATTGGAAATGATGAAGTCAAATTATCTCTATTTGCAGACAATATAATAGTATACATAAGCCACCCCAAAAATTCCACCAGGGAACTCTTGTAGCTCTTACACACCTTTAGCAAGGTGGTGGGTACAAAATCAATTCAAAAAATTAGAAGCACTTCTTTATACATAAAAAAATAAATGGTCTGAGAAACAAATTAGGGAAACAACACCCTTAACAATAGCCACAAACATTATAAAATACCTGGGGGTAACTCAAACCATCCAAGTGAAGGACCTCTGTGACAAGAACTTGAAGTCCTTGAAGAAATTGAAGAGGAAATCAGAAGATGTAATTATTTCCCATGCTCATGGATAAGTAGGCTCAACATAATAAAAATGGTCATCCTACCAAAAGCAACACACAGATTCAGTGCAGTTCCTATCAAAATACCAACACAATTCTTTACAGACCTGGAAAAAACAATTTTCAACTTCATATGTAATAACAAAAAACTCTGAATAGATAAGTCTGTCCTGTACAATAAAAAAACACCATCTGGAGGTATCACTGTCCCATCGTTCAAGCTATAATTACAGAGCAATAGTAATAAAAACAACAAGGTATAGAAACAGACCAGTGGATCAATGGGATCGAATTGAAGATACAGAAATAAACCCACACACCTAATTTTTGACAAAGAAGCTAAAACTATACAATGGAAAAAGGACAGCATCTTCAACAAATGGTACTGGTCTAACTGGATGTTGACATGTAGAAGAATGAAATTAGACCCATATTTACCACCTCGCACAAAACTTAAGTCCATGTGGATCAAAGACCTTAACATAATCCCTGACACACTAAGTCTAATAGAAGAGAAAGTGGGGAAAAGCATCAAACTCATTGGCACAGGTGACAACTTCCTGAACAGAACACCAATTGCTCAGGTTCTAAGACCAACAATCAATAAATGGAACCTCATGAAACTGAAAAGCTTCTGTAAGGCAAAAGACATTGTCAATCGAACAAAACAGTAACCTGCAGATTGGGAAAGATCTTTACCAACCCCACTTCTGACAGAGGGCTAATATCCATACTTTATAAAGAACTCAAGAAATTAAACACCCAAGAAACCAAATAATCCAATGGAAAAAATGGGAAACAGAGCTAAAGCAAGATTTCACAAAGGAGGAATCTCTAATGGAAGCAAGACATTTGAAGAAATGCTCAATATCCTTAATCATCAGAGAAATATAATTCAGTATGACTCTGAGATTCCATCGAACATGTGTCAGAATGGCTTAAATCAAACACTCAATAACAGCACATGCTGGCAAGGTTGTGAAGAAAGGGGAACACTCCTCTTTTGCTTCTGGGAGTGCAAACTTGTACAACCACTGTGGAAATCAGTCTGGAAACATCTTAGAAAACATGGAATAGCCCTACCTCAAGACCCAGCCATACCACTGCTGGGTATACATCCAAATGATTCCTCACCAAACCAGAAGGACATATCCTCATCTATGTCCATAGCATCCTTATTTGTAATAGCTAGAAACTGGAAACAACCCAGATGTCCCTCAACCGACAAATGGATAAAAAAAAAAAATTGTGGTACATTTGCGCAATGGAATACTTACTACTCAGCTATCAGAAACAAGGAAATCATGGAATGTGTAGCCAAATGAATGGAACTAGAAAAGGTCATCCTGAGTGAGCTAATGCAGACTCAGAAAGATCCACATTGCATCTACTCATTTATAATTGGATTTTAGCCAAATACCATAGGATAACTATCCTACAACCAATATATCAAAAGGATCAGGAACATAGACTTTGTTACCTATTAAGAGGTCAATTTGCCCTAAGAGTGCTACCATGTTGGGCCCCAGTGTAAGAGGAAGCTCTTAGCCTGCATATGATTGTTGAGCTGAGAGGGGCTGAAATGTAGGGACACTCCACATCGGTGGAGTGGGAAATGTGGGAGAGGTGGTGGATGGGTGGAACCAGGAGGGTTGCAATGAAGGCACTGTGATAGAGATGTAATATGAAGCAATAAATTGGAAAAAATGAAAAGAAAACTTCCCAAACCTAAAGAAAGTTATTCTGGTAAAATTCCAAGTGTCATACAGCACACCAAATAGATTAGACCAGAAAAGAAATTCTTCTTTCCACATAATAATTGAAACACCAAAAGTACAGAACACAGAAAGAATATTAAAAGCCATAAGAGAAAATGTCAAGTATCATATAATGACAGACTCATCAAAATTACACCTGACTTCTCCTCAGAAACTTTAAAAACCAGAAGGACCTGGGTGGACTTCCTACAAACACTAAGAGACCATAAGTGCCAGCCCAGACTACTTTACCTAGCAAAAATTTCTATCAACATAGTAGGAGAAAAGAAGACATTCCATGACAAAGCCAAATTTAAACAGTATCTATCCACAAATCCAGCTCTATAGAATATCCTAGAAGAAAAACTCTAACCCAGAGAAGATAATTACACCCAAGAAAACAAAGGAAACAAAACCCCCACTGCAGTTAAACCAAAAGAAATTCACAACCACCACCTACATAAAAATATAATAAAATAACAACTTATGGTTATTAATATCCCTCAGCATCAATGGACTCATCCTCCAATAAAAAGAGGCTACTCCTTAAAGGAAAAATTTATCAAGATGACATCTCAATACTCAATATCTATGCCAATATCTATGCCTCAAATAAAAGGGCATCCACATTTGTAAAAGAAAGTCTTCTACAGCTTAAAACACTCATCGATTCCCATACATTTATAGTGGGAGATTTCAACACCCCACTCAGACAAATAATCAAGTCATTGAGACAGAAACCAAACAGAGAAATAGTAAACAGAGGTCATGAACCAAATAGACCTAACAGATATCTACAGAACCTTTCACTCAAACACAGAGGAATATACCTTCTTTTCATCACCTCATAGAACTTACTCCAAAATTGACCATATAGTTGGACACAAGCAAGTCTCAATAGATACAAGAAAATTGCAATACCTCCTTGTATCATATCAATCCACCATGGATTAAAGCTGGAATGACAAAAAGCCTACACATGCAATGCATGGAAACTGAACAACTCTCTACTCAGTGACCACTGGGTCAGGGAAAAAAAAATAGAGAAGGAAAAAAACAAAACTTCTTAAAATCCAATGAAAACTAAGGCACAACATACCAGACATATGGGACACAATGAAAGCAGTGCTATGAAGAAAGTTCATACCACTGAGTGCCTTCAAGAAGAAAACTGTGACAGCACATATTAGTAAATTAGGAGCAAAACTGGAAGAGCTAGAATAAAAGAAGCAAACACTCCCAAACAGAGCAAAAGTCAGGAAATCATCAAACTTAGGGCTGAAATCAACAACTCAGAAACAAAATGAATATTACAAGAATTCACACAAGCAAGATCTGTGGTTTTTTTGTTTTTTTTTTTTTGAGGAAATCAACAAAATAGAAAATCCTTTAGCCAAACTAATGAGAAGGCAGAGGGAAAATACCCAAAATAAACAAAATCAGAAATGAAAATGGCAAAATAACAACAGACATTGAAGAAATCTAGAGAATCTTTAGGTTTTACTTCAAAAATCTGTATTCCACAAAATAAGAAAACCCAAGTGAAATGGACAATTTTATTGATAGATTGCACCTACCAAAGTTAAATCAACATCAGGTTAACAAACTAAACAGTCCTATAACCCCTAAGAAAATAGAAATAGTCATTAAAATTTCCCAACCAAAAAATCCCAGGGCCAGAAGTATTCAACATAGAATTCTACCAAACCTTCAAAGAATAGCTAACACAAATACTCTGCAAACTCTTCAAAATAGAAACAAAAGCAAAACTTCCAAACTCATTCTATGAGATCACAATCACCCTGATACCTAAATCACACAAAGACCCAACAAAGAAATTTCCCTCATGAACATAGACTCAAAAATACTTAATATATTACTTACAAATCAAATCCAAGAATACATCAAAAATATCTTACACCATTATCAAGTAGGCTTCATTCTAGGAATGCAGGGTTGATTCAACATATGAAAATCCATCAACATAATCCACCATATAAACAAGCTGAAAGAAAAAAAAAAACACACATGATCATCTCCCTAGATGTTGTAAAGGCATTTGACAAAATCGAACACCCCTTCATGCTAAAAGTCCTGAAGAGAGCTTGCATACAAGCACCATACCTAGAAATAATAAAGGCAATATACAGCAAGCCATTAGCTAGCATCAAATTAAATAGAGAGAAACTTAAAGCATTTCCTCTAAAATCAGGAACAAGGCAAGGATCCCCTCTCTCGCCATATCTCTTCAACATTGTACTTGAAGTTCGAGGTAGAGCAATAAGACAATTAAAGGAAAACAAGGAGATACCAGATAGAATGGAAGAAGTTAAATTATCTGTATTCACAGATGATATGGTTATATACATAAAAATAAGTGACCCCCAAAATTACACCAGAGAACTTCTAAAACTGATAAACATCTTCAGCAAGGTGGCGGGATACAACATCAATTCAAAAAAAAAATCAGAAATCTTTCTTTATACAAAAGATAAATGGCTAAGAAATAAATTAGGGAAACAACACCCTTCACAATAGCCACAAACAATATAAAATACTTGGGGATAACTCTAACCAAGCAAGTGAAAGACCTGTATGGCAAGAACTTCAAGTCCTTGAAGAAAGAAATTGAAGAGGCCATCAGAAGATGGAAGGATCTCCCATGCTCATGGATAGGTAGGCTCAACATAATAAAAATGGCCATCCTACCAAAAGCCATATATAGGTTCAATGCAATTCCTATCAAAATATAAACACAATTTTTTACAGACTTTAAAAGAACAATTCTTGACTTCACATGGAATAACAAAAAACCCAGAATAGCTAAATCAATTCTGTATAATCCTGAAATCTGGCGGTATCACCATTACAGATTGCAACTTATAGTACAGAGCAACAGTAATAAAAACAGCATGGTACTGGTATAGAAACAGACCAGTTGATCAATGGAATAGAATTGAAGACCCAGAAATAAACCCACACACCTATGGTCACTTACCTTTGACAAGAAGCCAAAACCATACAGTGGAAAAAGGACATCTTCAACGAATTGTTCTAGTCTAACTGGATGTCGACATGAAAAGAATGCAAATTGACCCATACTTATCACCTTGCACAAAACTTAAATCCAACTAGATCAAAAACTTGAACATAAATCTTGACACATTAAATTTAGTAAAAGAGAAAGTGGAGTAAAGCCTCGAACTTATTGGCACAAGTGACAACTTCCTGAACAGAAAACCAATAGTTCAGGCTCTAAGACCAGCAATCAATAAATGGGACCTCGTGAAAATGGAAAGCTTCTGTAAGGCAAAGGCAAATTTTCTTGTCATTCCAACAAAATAGCAACCTACAGATTGAGAAAAGATCTTTACCAATCCCACATCTGATAGAGGGCTTATATCCATAATTTATAAAGAACTCAAGTAATTAAACACCAAGAAGCCAAATAATCCAATTTAAAAAAATGGAGAACAGAGCTAAACCAAGAATTTACAAAGGAGGAATGTCTAATGGCCGAGAGACACTTGAAAAAATGTTCAGGATCCTTAATCATCAGAGAAATGCAACTCAAGATGACTTTGAGATTCCATCTCACACCTGTCAGAATTGGTAAGATCAAAAACACAAATGACAGCACATGTTGGCGAGGTTGTGGAGAAAGAGGAACACTACTCCATTTCTGGTGGTTGTGCAAACCTGTACAACTATTATGGAAATCAGTATGGTGATATAATAGAAAGCTTAGAATAGCTCTACCTCAAGATCCAGCCATACCACTTCTGGGTATATAGGCAAACGATTCCTCACCTATCCACAAAGATCTCTCCTCATCTATATTCATAGCAACTTTATTTGTAATAGCTAGAAACTGGAAACCACCCAGATGTCCCTAAACTGAAGAATGGATAAAAGAAATGGTGGTATATCTACACAGTGGAATACTACTCAGCCATCAGAAACAAGGAAACCATGCAATTTACAGCCAAATGAATGGAACTAGAGAAGCTCATTCTGAGTGAGCTAACCCAGACTCAGAAAGATGCACATAACATCTCTTCACTTATAATTAAATTTTAGCTATGTATTACAGGATAAATATTTTACAACCAACACACCAAAAGGACATGAACATAGACTTTGTTTTACCTGTTAGTTGGAAAGTCCCCTAGTGCAAGAGGAAGCTCTTAACACTCATATGACTATTGAACTGAGAGGGACTGATATGTAGGGGCAAACCACTCTGAAGGAGTAGGATAGGTTGTGGGGAGAGGGTGGCAGTATTGGACCAGGAGGTGTGGAGAGAGGGGACTGTACTTCAGAGATGGAGATGTAACTTGAAGTAAGAAATAAACAAATAATAATAATAATAAAATCCATATCATACCAATACTTTCTCATACTATAGGAAAAATACTATTGCCCTTTGTTAAACAACTGAATGTCTTTCTTTGCTGAAAAGAATAAGAGTCCCCCAAATGCTCATATATTTGAATGCTTAATCACCAGGGAGTGGCACTATTTGAGAGACTTTGAAGGATGGATAAGTTTACTCCTATTGTAATAGGTGTGGCCTTGTTGGAGGAAGTGTGTCACTGGAGTGGGGTTTTAGATTCCAAAAGTTAATAAAGTCCTAGTTTCTCTCTTTCTAATGTCTGTAGGCCAAGATGTAATTCTCTTATTTACTGCTGTATCACCTTGAGGTGATACAACAACCCTGTTGAGGGTTGGTTAGGTGCTATGTATACAAATGCTAAATTCTGAACCCCAAAGATCTGGTTGCAATCCAGATGAGTGAATTTTCATCTACACCAGTTTTTGTTGTGTAAACCTTGCTCCCCAATTTAAAGTTGACTGGCTAGGCTACTAAAAAGGTAGGTCAGGAAATAATTGGGCAGAAGAGAGTAAGGTGAGTTTAGGTTCCCAGGCTTAGGGTTTTAGGTGAGAACCACTTAGAGGAGAAGCTTGACAAAGAAAACTGATCACAAAAAAATAATGTGGTGATTTTATGCATTCTAAATGTTGACCTGATCCCAGAAGCCTGATGCTGTACACCAATAAAAGCTATGCTACTTTTCTTGTTAACCATTGTCTCTTATTGGTTAAATAAATGCTGAGGCCTAAGACTGGGAAAAGACAGAGGTAGGTGGGACAAAGTTTCTCTTTGTACTTCTGAAGTACAGAGGTTGATGGATAGGAGAAGTAGCTAGCAGAACCCTCCAGGAGAATAAGAGGAAGTAGTCCCCAAGAAGAAAGTGAAGAAGCCAAGAGCAGGAAGGAGGACACACACCATGGATTATAGAAAAGAAAGTCATTCTGCATGGCCTGGAACATCAGGATAGCATGAAGAATATCAGTCCAAGCAGATGTATGTATATATGGAGTCATATTTGGGGAATAGAATTATGAGCTAGCTTAGATGGGCTAAGGTTGTATAATCCAGGCCAAAGCTTGTTAAAATCATTCAGGTGTCTCTATGTGCTCATTTATAATGGTGGATTAAGGATTAACACCACCAATAAATTAAATATAGTCTAAATACTGCAAAAACTTAATCAATTTTTTCTACAGTGTAGCCAGATTAAGCATATTCAGTCCAGACAAGAGGCTAGAAAACAACATTTAAAAATATAATGGCTAAATTACCTTCAGAAGCTATCATGCAAAGAAAGTAAAACATATCTTTAAGTTATCAAATAAAGAGAAGCAAGCCCAGAGTTCTACATACAGCCAAAGAATTTATAAATATGATGAAAAAAATACACATATTGCATATAAAATAAAACAAGGAGATTGATCAGCACAGTTCCCTACACAGACAAATTTTTAAGGCAAATTCTTACAGCTGGAAGGATATCAAATTATGAATAGAAATAGTGATAAAGAAAGCTACAGAAATACTGTCTGGCAGGTGGTGAATCTGTAGTTCCACCTACTCAGGAAGATAAGGCAGGAACATTGCTTAAGTTCAGCAGTGCTGGACTTTATGGCACTATTCACTGTCTACAATGAGTTAAACATCAATATGATGACTTCCCAGGAGTGAGAGTTATCACACTCCCTAGAGAAGAATGAACTGACTTAGCTCAGAAATGAGAACTGTCAGTGAGACTATGGACATTTCCCTATCTTAATAGACTAGTAAGGAAAATACATGCAGTGTTATAAAGCAATTAATGATTGGAATCCATAAGGAAAATAGCTTTACTTTGATCCTTGTTGAGTTACAGCAACACTGTGTTGAGGGAGGGTATAATATCATTGTTTCTGATAGGTTAAATTCAATGCTGAGATTTGGTTATCACCCCTTCTGAGACATTCTCTTGATTGGTTAATAAAAGTTGCTTATGGCCAATTAGCTGGGCAGAAAGTGTATAGGAAGGTGGGACTTCCTGAGATTATACAGGAACCCTGAGCATACAGGAAACCTCTCTCTTTCCTCTGGGACACAGAGGGAGACAGACTTCTTGAGAATGCTAGAAGGTAATTGCAGGTACACGATAGTTTGGGATTAGGTTAATTTAGAGTAGCTAATTGAGAGTCTGCCCAGCTAAGGGCTAAGCATTAAACATTAAAAGGACTTGGTGTATTTAATTATTGGGAAAAGACTGTGGTGGCTTATAGGCCCTCAGTCAAAGCAGTCCTGGGTTGTTGGACTTCCAGACTCTCAGACTCCCCTTGAGCCCAGGCAAAGCACCTGCCAAGCTGCTGGTAATTCTACTGGCCTGATATAACAACTTATATTAATTAACAGAGTTTAGGTTACAGATGGTGTGGGCCACCCTTGGTCCAGGAGCTCTTTCTTCAGGATAAGTTAGGCAACCAGTTAAGGCATGCGGGCCAGGCTGCCCGCTCCTCTGCCAAGCTGCCGGCTACTCTGCCAGCCTAATCTTACAGTTTATATTTACTAATAACTACAGTAATTAATTAATTTGTAGTTTCAACACTGACTATCTTGAAATGATAATAGTTTCCTCATTGAAATATTATTCAACCAATTACCATCATGATGTATACATTTTCACCCACAATAAACATATTTATGTTTAATTTCTTCTCTTAATTGTGCTTCAGTGGACAGAATAGAATTGCATAGATATAATATTTACTTTTCTATCTTCACAATGAGGGAGGCTTGTTTATAAAAGTGAATCAACAATTAAAAATAGAATGAAATAATTGTATTCTTTAAACAAACATCTACTGAATGTCCTAGTAGAATATACCTATGTCTAGACAGATAGACAGATTCTTCTGTTACACACCTACAAAATGCCAGATGATTTAAAATACTAAAAAAGAGAATAAGTATGTAGTTAAATTGGTAGAGAGTTTTCTTTATTATTCTTTTATTGCTGTGAAGGGACACCTTGACCTTGGCAACTCTTATAAAGGAAAATATTTAATTGGATCTGGCTTCAGAGGTTTACTCTATTATTGTTATAGTAGAAAGCAGGTAGAGTGCTGGAGAAGGAACTGAGAATTCTCCATCTGGACTGACAGACAACAGAAAATAAAAATAAAACACTTGTGATTTATTGAAATCTGCCTTGAGATTCTGAAACCTGAAAGCCACCTCCCTGCCAGCAACACACTCCCTCTCACAAACCCACAACCATTCCAATAAGGCCACAACTGTAATAATGCCATTCTCTATGAGTCTATGGGGTCCATTTTAATTCAGAATATCACATCTGGCATACAGGAATCCTGTGTTTAGGTCCTAGAGCTGCATAAAGCTGGTATGGTGGTGCCTGCAAGGTAGAACTTGGAAGGTTGAGGTCAGATGATCAGGCATTCCAGACTATCCTTGGCTATGTAACACGTTCATGTCTCAACAATTTATTCTCTCTCTCTCTCTCTCTCTCTCTCTCTCTCTCTCTCTCTCAGAAAAACACTCTGATTAGCTTTTATCATTCCAGAAGATTGTATTCACATTGCCCTAAACCTATGACCAACAATACCAACCATCCAGTCAAGATGTGGCCTATGATGCAATAGTGGCATTACTACTAGGTGGGCAATCACTACCTGTTGAGATTTGAGTCCTGCTCCATTGAAGGGAATGTGTGCCTTGTACTATAAATCCAATAAAACCCCATGGCTACAGAGCTCATGGCCCTAGGGAGAAGCTTATTATTGTGGTTTAGGTAGGTAGACACAGTGTTAAACTGCCTTCCAAATAGTTACTTTTATGTTCATAGATAAATGCTACTCTTAGCTTCTCTTTATAGTGAAGGCAATGAATGCAGAGAATGAAATCTATTTAAGGTTCTGAGAATAAGGGACAGTTGAATGCTTAGTCCTAAATAGGACATTTATTATGTCTTTTGCCAGAATGGTAGAAGATGCATGCAGAAAGAATGCAAACACTGGATGATAAGGAGAAGCCTTTAAAATTTTGTCTTCTTGTATGACATAGCTATTGCAGTCATGAACTCACAGCAGCTCTGGCTGCCTGCATAGTGCCAGCACAAGACTGAAATGACATAGAGGAGGGACTTATTGGTACAAACTCTCCCTGCTGGTCTGTTGCTTATAATGGAATCTGAAGGAGGTGAGTCCTTGACTTCAGCACACTTCAGCATACTGAGCTCATGGTAAAACAGACAGCAGTGGTTAATGGGACATAAGACAAATAGACAGGAATGGAGATAATAAAGTGTGATGGTGAGTGTGATCAAAGTGCTTTATATACATGAGTAAAATTATTAAAGAACAAATTTAATAATAAAAATGGATACATCACAATGCTACATAGATGATGCAAACACACCATTTCTTTCTATAGTGATTTGTTTCAGTGAGGCTTATAGATCTACAACCTATAGGATTACAGGGAGTAATCCTCAGGGAAGGGTATGGAATGGGTTAATCAATGTTATTTAGTTCTTCATCTTCTCTACTTTGAGTGACACAAGCTTTTGATCCAAGCTTCTAGCTAGCCTGAAGCAGAAGGATCACCTGGTCCTCCTGGTCAGCTTAGTGCATATATACCATATTTTATTTCTCTGTTCTTCTGTTGATTAACATCTAGACAGATTGCATATTTTGAGTATCAAAAGGAGTGCAGTAGTTTACATAGATGTGCAATATTTTAAAGATATAGAGTATTTTTTTTATAAATACTTTATTTTTTTTCTTCAAGTTACATCTCAGTCACAAACCCCTCCCTATTCCCCCTTCCTATCCCGCCCTTCCTCCCTCTTCCCCCCAGAAGTTTCCCCTTTCAGTCCAACAGATGGTTCCTTCTCTTATAACAGTAAGTATTATACAAAACAACAGATATAAATATGCCACATTTATGAGAGTTAAATGGCCCAGTATACCTTCCCAATGTCCAGTTTATACATATTTGGCCCCTGACTTTAATATTCTACTATTTAACCATCTCCTTGAGTTTAAAGGTCTATATGTGACTCAACATTCAT
>CAJQZJ010033081.1:1228781-1278888 GCA_907164525.1 Lophiomys imhausi | reverse complement strand
ATGAATGTTGAGTCACATATAGACCTTTAAACTCAAGGAGATGGTTAGATAGTAGAATGTTAAAGTCAGGGGCCAAATATGTATAAACTGGACATTGGGAAGGTATACTGGGCCATTTAACTCACATAAATGTGGCATATTTATGTCTGTTGTTTTGTATAATACTTACTGTAATAAGAGAAGTAACCATCTGTTGGACTGAAAGGGGAAACTTCTGGGGGGAAGAGGGTGGAAGGGCGGGATAGGAAGGGGGAATAGGGAGGAGTTTGTTACTGAGATGTAACTTGAAGAAAAAAAAATAAAGTATTTAAAAAAAAAAAGAAAGCATCTTGTCCCATAGTCTATATGGAAATGCCAAGGACAAGAATATAGTAACTCAATTGGAAAATATCAAATACAAAGTAGAAGCAATTAGTCTACCTGCCTTAGTTAGGTTTCTATTGCTATGATAAAACACCATGATCAAAGCAATGAAGGAAGGAAATGATTTATTTCATATTATAACTCTCAGATCACTCTTTATAACTGACTGAAATCAACCTAGAAACACAAGGCAAGAGTCTGTAGGAAGGAACTGAAGCAGACATCATGGAGGAATACTGTTAACTTTCTTACACCCTATTGCTTGCTCAGTCTGCATTCTTTTTTTTTTTTTTTCAAGATACATCTTGATCAAGGTCTCTTCTCTCCTCCACTCCAGGTCCCGCCCTCCCTCCCTCTTCCCCATCTCCATCTCTTTTTTTCCTCAGATGAGGGAAGCCCCCACTTAACAACCCCACCGAGTCCATCAGTCACATGAGGACTAAGAGCTTCCTCTTGTACTGAGGCTTGATATGACAGCCCAGCTAGGGTAATGTGCTCCACTAACAGGCAACAGGCTCAATGACTCGCTGCTTGGTGGAGTTTTTCATGGGATAGTTATGCTAGGTTCTTGTCTGTTTGGGTCTGTGGGTTGTAGGAGGATTGTCCTGTGCTATATGGTTAATATCCACTTATAAGTGAGTACATACCATGTGTATTTTTTTGAGTCTGGGTTAGCTCAATCAGGCTGATCTTTTCTAGTTCCATCCATTTGTTTGCAAAATGCATGATTTCCTTGTTTCTGATAGCTAAGTAATAGTCATTGTGTAAATGTACCAGTTTTTTTTTTTTTTAATTCATTCTTTGGTTGAAGGATATCTGGGTTGTTTCCAGTTTCTGGCTACTAGGAATAAAACTGCTATGAACATAGTTGAGGTGATGTCCTTGTAGTTTGGTGGAGAATTATTAGGACATATGCCCAGGAGCAGTATGACTTAGTCTTGAGGTAGAACTATTCCCAATTTTCTAAGATATCAACAGATTTCCTAAGTGGTTGTACAAGTTCACACTCCCAGCAATGGAGGAGTGTTCCCCTTTCTCCACAACCTTGCCAGCATGTGCTGTCATTTGAGTTTCCGATCTTACCCATTCTTATAGATTTGACAAGGAATCTCAGTGTCATCTTGAGTTGCATTTCCCTGATGATTAAGGATGTTGAGCATTTCTTCAAGTGTCTCTTGGGCATTAGAGATTTCTTTTTTGTAAATTCTCAGTTTAGCTCTGTACCCATGTTTTGATTGGAAAATTTGGTTTCTTGGTGTTTAATTTCTTGAGTTCTTAATAGATTTTGATTATTAGCCCTCTGTTGCATATGGGGATGATGATGATTTTTTTTCCCAATCTGTAGGTTGCCATTTTGTTCTAATGACATTGTTCTTTGCTTTACAGAAGGTTTTCAGTTTCATAAGGTCCAATTTATTGATTGTCAGTATTAAAGCCTGAGTTACTGGTGTTCTGTTCAGGAAGTTGTCACATGTGTCAATGAGATCCAGGCTTTTCCCACTTTCTCTTCTACTAGATTTAGTGTCTCTGGTTTTATGTTCACATCATTGTTCCACTTGGACTTAAGTTTTGTGCAGAGTGATAAATATGTATGTATTTGTATTCTTTTACATATTGATATCCAGTTAGACCAGCACCATTTGTGAAGATGCTGTCCTTTTTCCATTGTATGGTTTTGGCTTCTTTGTCAAAAATTAAATGACCATAGATGTGTGGGTTTATTTCAGGGACTTGAGCTCCTTGCTGTTTTTATTACTATTGTTCTGTAGTACAATTTGAAATCAGGAATTGTGATACCTCAAGAAGTTCTTTTATTGTACAGGATTGATTTAGCCATTCAGGGATTTTGTTTTTCCATATGAAGTTGAGAATTGTTCTTTAAAGGTCTGTAAAAAATTATATTGGTATTTTTGATAGGAATTGCATTAAATCTATATATTGCTTTCAGTAGGATGGCCATTTTTATTTTGTTGATCATATCTATCCATGAGAATGGGATAATTTTCCATCTTCTGATATCTTCTTTAATTTTTACTTCATATGCTTGGTGTTTTCATCAGACAAGTCTTTCACTTGCTTGCTTAGTTACCTTCAGGTATTTTATATTTTTTCTGGGTATTATAAAGGATCTTGTTTCCTTAATTTCTTTCTCAGCCCATTTATCTTTTCTGTAAAGAAGGGCCATTGATTTTTAGAATTAATTTTTTATCCAGTCACATTGCTAAAAGTGTTCATCAGCTGTAGGAGTTCTCTCAGAAGTTTTGTGGTCACTTATGTATACTATCATATCATCTGTACATAGGGATACTTTGACTCCTTTGTTTTCAATTTGTATCCCTTTGACTTTCTTCAGTTGTTTTATTGCTCTAGCTAGAACTTGAAGCAACATGTTGAAGAAATATGGAGGGAGTGGGCATCCTTGCCTTGTCCCTGATTTTAGTGGAAATGGTTTAAGTTCCTCTCTGTTAATTTGATGCTGGCTACCAGTTTGTTGTATATTGCCTTTATTATGTTTAGTCATGGTCCTTGTATACCTGATCTCTCCAAGACTTTTAACATGAAGGGATGTTGGATTTTTTCAAATGCTTTTTTGGCATCCAATAAGATGATCATGTGTTTTCTTTCTTTCACCTTGTTTATATGGTAGATTATGTTGAAAAATTTTTGTATGTCGAACCACTCCTTCATCTGTGGGATGAAGCCTACTTGATCATGATATATGATATTTTTGATGTGTTCTTGGATTCAGTTTGCAATTGTTTATTAAGTATCTTTGCATTGATATTCATAAGAGAAATTGGTCTGAAATTCTCTTTGTTAGGTGTTTTGGTGGTTTAGATATCAGGGTGACTGTGGCTTCATAGAATGACTTTATCAATGTTCCTTCCGTTTCTATTTTGTGGAAGAGTTTTAGGAGTAACAGTATTAGCTCTTCTTTGAAAGTCTGGTAGAATTCTGTGCTGAAACACCATCTGGCCCTGGATTGGTTTGGTTTGGAGACTTTTAGTGACTGCTTTTATTTCCTTAGGGGTTATGGATTGTTTAGTTTGTTTACCTGATCTTGATTTAAGAAATCAAGAATTTGGAATCTAGGAAGAAAATTGTCTATTTCACTTAGGTTTTTCAATTTAGTGAAGTACAGATTTTTAAAGTAAGACCAAATAATTCTTTGGATTTCCGCAGTGTCTGTTGTTACTTCCCCCTTTTCATTTGTGATTATGTTTATTTCAATATTTTCCCTCTGCCTTTTAGTTAGACTAGCTAAGGGTTTGTCTATTTTGTTTATTTTCTCAAAGAACCAGCTCTTGGTTTCATTTTGCTTTCTGTTGTTCTCTCTGTTTCTAATATACTGATTTCAGCCCTCAGTTTGATCATTTCCTCCCATCTACTCCTCTTGGGATTTTTTGCTTCTTTTTATTTTAGATATATCTGCTTTTAAATTGTTAGTATGGGAACTCTCCAATTTCTTTTTGAAGGCACTTAGTGCTATGAACTTTCCTCTTACCACATTTTCATTGTGTCCCATAACTTTGGTTATATTGTGTCTTCGTTTTCATTGATTTTGAAAAAGATTTTAATATCCTTTTTTATTTCTTCCATGACCAGTAGATTATTGAGTAAAATGTTGTTCAGGTTCTATGAGTTTGTAGACTTTCTGTTGTTCCTGTTATTGTTGAAGTCCAGCTTTATTCCATGGTGGTCTGATAAAATATAAGGGGTTATTTCAATTTTTTTGTATCTGTTGAGGCTTGCTTTGTGACTGACTATATGGTCAATTTTGGAGAAGGTTCCATGAGGTGCTGAGAAAAAAGTATATTCTTTTCTGTTGGATGAAATATTCTGTAGATATCAGTTAGGTCCATTTGATTCATGATGTCTGTTAGTTTGATTATTTCTCTGTTTGCTTTCTGTATCATTGAACCAGCCATTGGTGAGAGTGGTGTGTTGAAGTTACCACTATTAATATGTGGGGACTGATGTGGGATTTGAGCTTTAGTGGTGTTGTTTTTACAAATGTGGGTACTCTTGCACTTGAGCATTCCGTATTGAGATGCCATATTTGTGGATTTTTCCTTTGATGAGAATGAAGTGTCCTTCCAGATCTCTTCTGATTAACATTGGTTGAAAGACTATTTTATGAGATACTAGAATGGCTACTCCAGCTTTCTTCTTGGGTCCATTTGCTAGGAATATCTTTTTCCAACCTTTTACTCTGAGATAATGTCTATCATTTTTGCTGAGCTATGTTTCTTTTAAGGAGCAGAATGATGGATTATGTTTTGGCATCCATTCTGTTAGCCTGTGTCTTTTTATTGATGAATTGAGCCCATTGATTTTGAGGGATGTTAATGACCAGTGATTGGTGGTGGTAGTATGTGAGTGAGCTTCTCTTCTTTTGGTTTTGGTGCAGTGGGATTATTTTCTTCCTGTGTTTTCATGGGTGTAGTTGACCTCTTTGGGTTGAAGTTTTCCTTCTAGTATCTTCTGTAGGGATGGATTTGTGCATATATATTGTTTAAATTTAGTTTTGTCATGGAATATCTTGTTTTCTCTATCTATGGTGATTGAAAGTTTTGCTGGGTATAGTTGTCTGGACTGGCATCTTTGGTCTCTTATGATCTGCAGAATGTCTGTCCAGGCCTTTCTGGCTTTTAGGGTCTCTAATGAGAAGTCAGGTGTGGTTCTGATAGATCTGCCATTAAATGTTACTGGATCCTTTTCCCTTGCAGATTTTAATATTCTTTCTTTGTTCTGGACACTTAGTGTTTTTTTTTTTTTATTATAATGTGGCAGGAGGTATTTCCCTTCTATCTAATCTATTTGAAGTTATGTAGCCTTTTCCCATGGTTATACACATCTTTTTTATGTTTGGGAAATTTTCTTCTGTGGTTTTCTTGAAGATGTTTTCTTGTCCTTGGAGCTGGGTGTCTTTTCTTTCTTCTATTTCTGTTATGCTGAGGTTTTTTTCTTTTCAGAAATGTTCTTGATTTTCTGAAGATTTTGTCAGGACTTTTTTGGATTTCATATTTTCTTTGACAGATGTATTGATTTCTTCAACTTTTCTTTCTGTTCTTGAGATCCTGTCTTCCATCACTTGTATTCTATTGATGATGCTTGTGTCTGCAGTTCTTCTTATTTTTCCAATTCTAAGATTGTCTCAGCTTGTAATTTTTTTTATTTCTTCAACTTCCCTTTGAGCTCTTGAACCATTTAATTCCTTTCCTTTTCCAGATTACTGTATCCTACATTTCTTGAAGGGCTTTATTTATTTCCATCACCTGTTTTGTTTTATTTTCTTTGAGGGATCTGTTTCCCTGCCTTAAGACATCTATTATTTTCATAAGCATTGATTTGAGGTCATTTTCTTGTGTTTCAGTTGTTATACGACTTCCAGGGCTTTCTGTGGCATGACAGCTAGGTTCTGGAGAGGCAATATTGCCTTGGTTTTTTTATATAATTTATTTTTTATTTCTTCAAGTTACATCTCAGTCACAATCCCTTCCCTACTCCCCCTTCCGGTACTACCCTTCCACCCTCTTCTCCCTCAACCCCCATCCTCTACCCTTTTTTTTTTAGTTTAAGGTAGATCTTTCTCCCCCCAACAGCTCCCCCTTCCAGTCCAACAAATGGTTCTTTCTCTTATAACAATAAATAAAATACAAAACAACAGAAATAAATAGGCCACAATTATGAGAGTTATATGACTTAGCATACATTCACAATGTCCAGTAAATATGTATTTGGCCCTGACTTTAACATTCTACTATGTAACCATCTCCATGAGTTTTAAATTCTATATCTAAATCAGCTTTCATACTAACTTGGATCACAATTTTAAAAACATCTTCTTAGATCAAGAACACCTTCTTGATTCCTAAACAACTCAAAATTTAACTATGAGACTCTAGCTATCTATTCTTTAACCATCTCAGAGACCTGAGAGGGATAAATATATATGATTATATAGGAAGTGTAGGGCCCATGGCTTCCAAAACTAACAAATGACATACCAGTGGCTGCCTGGAAAGCTCCCATTTTCTCTCCATATATTACAGCATCAATCTTCAGCCGTTTGGCCCCATTTCTCTGACAGACATTGATTGTAGAGCAGGAATTATGAAAGACTTACCTACCCTGTCTTGGCAGAGTTGGCTGTCAACTTACCTGCTACCAAGTTTTGTCCTTTTTGGACAGCAGTCTGTCTACAGTTGAAGCAAGGGGTTTTTCATGCCAAGAGATAGGTTTGACACTAATTCAACCATTTCCCACTGGAGATTTTTCAATGCTCATCTTCTACTTGGAGTAGAATAGGGGGTGATGTCAGGAGCTGACATGTCTTGATATCAAAAAAAATCTTAATTTAAGAAAACATCTTTGAATGCCATATTCTGCAGATCTCTTGAGGTTTTTGAAGATGCCCTATCTATCTCTTATATTAGGATAAGCAAATGTTGCTTGTCTCTTAACAACTTGATTTCTGAGTAGCTTAGAAAGTAACTGTGATAGACTGTCATAGTAAATAAAAAAAGACACGCTTGCATGACTATGAGTTTGCATTTCTTAATTATCCTAAACAATTTATGACAGTTGGTATCAAAAGGCCAAAACTTCACAATTCATTTTTAAGCATTACTAGGTATAATACCTTTAAGAAGAGTTAACCTTAATTTTGTGACAATATACAAAGGTCAATAACAATGTGGCTAAATATACTCTTAATTTTGTATCAATATACAAAGATCAATACCTATGTAGCCCAATACAATCTTAATTTTGCATCAATATACAAGGGTCAATACCATTGTGGCCAAGTATAATATTAATTTTGTATCAATATACAAAGGTATAAGGGCATATTCAATAATCTGTTCTTTTTTCTTGATCTTTCCTATACTATTTCTATGTCACATTTTTTCACAAGTCTATTCACTCCTACATAGGAGAGAAAGAAGGATACAGAAAAGAAAAAGAGAGAAGTCCCTGGGTCTAACCTCCAAAACCCATTTAACAAGATGATTTAACAGCTTGTAGTCTCTTCCCCAAAAAACCAAAATTTTTTGTTATCCATCAAATAACCAAAGGGGGAGGACACCCTCCCCACCTTCTGGGCATGGGACATAACTCTCTTAAAATGACTTCCTGCTGATTTGGGATGTAGTAAACCTGTTTGGGGCCCAAATAAGAATGGAAAAATGATTTAAAATGTTAATAGAATCATTTGATGTTAAGTCTTTTTCTGCTCAGCTGTTTAGATGTCCTAAGAAGTTTGTAGACAGAAGCTGGTCTTCAGGGCTTTACTGAAGTTCTGGCTGGAGGAGTCTGTGGAGCTGAACGATCTTAGCGATTGTGAGTTGTTGTGGTTGTAGACTTTTGAGGAAATAGCTACTGAGGAAGTCTGCAAGTCTAGATCATCTGAGCCACTCGTCTTCTTTGGTGTCTGATCTGTTTTTCTGCTGAGGTTTCCATTGTCCAGTTGTCCCTGGATTCCTTGAATGGATGCTTTAAATCTCCTGGAAAGATAAGAATAGAGCCCTGCCCTAATCGTAACTCTGGGACAATTTCCTTTTGGGGGGATCAGGTAATATTTATCCTGACACAAATTTGGTTTTTTGACAATATGTAAAGTGTTATCTTTCAATCTGGATTAAAGAAGAAATTATTTTGTTATTTTGGAGCTAAACAAACCATTATAGAGTATATATTTTGAGATCTCAAAGGACAATTTGTTTGCATTGAGCATGGCTTTTGTAAGTAGCTTTTAAACTTAAATCCTTCCAAATCCCATGTGCCTGTCTCTGCATTCTAAGTATTGGGATCAAAGACCTGAGGTTCCCAACTGATGGGATTAAAGATATGCTCCACCACCCCTGGATCGAAGTTTTTCTCTATTTAGAGATTGTTTTGTATCAGGCTGACCTTGAGCTCTGAGATCTGCCTCTTTCTTTCTCTAGTGTGTTGGGATTAAGGGTGTATTCTTCTCAAATGATGGGATTAAGGGTGTGCACCATCACCACCCTGTTCCTTGTAACTCTAGAATTTATAAGACAACTAACTCTATCGTGCTCCTCCTGTCTCTGCTGAAGTTAAAGGCATAGGCTAACACCACGGATTTCATGTATTTTAACTTAACTCTAAGTTTTTTCAATTCTTGGAGGTTTATAAAACCAGGTTGAACAGCTGTAACCTTTAATTTATTTACAGTGTTTTAAACCTGTTACCTGCTTTTTTAATGAATAACTTTATTTGTTGCTTCAGGTTACATCTCCATGACATTGTCCTCTTTCCCCCGCTTCCCAGCCCCGCCCTCCCATCCTCTACCCCCTTACCCTTCCATCTTGCTCCTACGGAGTAGAGTGTCCCTACATAACAATCCCTCACCCCAGTTCAGAAGTCATATGAGGGCCAAGAGCCTCTTCATACACTGGGGGCCTATAAGGCAGTACCACCAGTGAAAAGTGTCTCATTGCTTGGGAGGGAAAACTAAAAAAACAGACCAACAAACAAACAAAACAAAACAAAAATACAAACAACAAAACAAAGAAAGGAAAAAAGAAGAAAAGTCTATATCCATGTTCCCTTTGGTGTGTTGGTTGTAGTACAGATATCCTGTACTATATACCGAAAATCCTACTATAAGTGAATAGGTGCCATGTTCATCTTTTTGACTCTGGGTTAGCTCACTCAGGATGAGCTTCTCTAGTTCCAACCATTTGGCTGCAAATTTCATAATTTCATTGTTTCTGATAGCTGAGTAATATTCCATTGTGTAGATGTACCAAAGTTTTTTAATCCATTCTTCAGTTGAGGGACATCTGGGTTGTTTCCAGTTTCTAGCTATTACAAATAAGGATGCTATGAACATAGATGAGGAGACTTCCTTATGATTCCGTGAGAAGTCATTTGGATGTATAACCAGAAGTGGTATGGCTGGGTCCTGAGGCAAAGCTATTCCAAGATTTCTAAGATAAGGTCATACTGACCTCCATAGTGATTACACAAGCCTGCACTCCCACCAGCAATGGAGGAGGATTCCCCTTTCTCCACACACTTGCCAGCATGTGCTGTCATTTGAGTTTTTGATCTTAGCCGTTCTGACAGGTGTGTGATGGAATCTCAGAGTCGTCTTGAGTTGCATTTCTCTGATGATTAAGGATGTTGAGCATTTCTTCAAGTGTCTCTCGGCCATTAGGGAATCCTCCTTTGTGAATTCTCTATTTAGCTCCATCCCCCATTTTTTGATTGGATTATTTGGTTTCTTGGCATTTAATTTCTTGAGTTCTTTGTAGATTTTGGATATTAGCCCTCTGTCAGAAGTGGGGTTGGTGAAGATTTTCTCCCAGTCTGTAGGCTGCCGTTTTGTTCGAATGACCATGTCTTTTGCCTTACAGAAGCTTTTCAGTTTCATGAGGTCCCATTTAATGATTGTTGATCTCAGGTCCTGAGCTGTTGGTGTTCTGTTCAGGAAGTTGTCACCTGTGCCAATAAGTTCGAGGGATTTTTCCCACTTTTGCTTCTAGTAGATTTAGCGTGACCAGCTTTATGTTAAGGTCTTTGATCCACTTGGATTTAAGTTTTGCACAAGGTAATAAGTATGGGTCTAATTTCATTCTTTTACAAGTGGACATCCAGTTGGACCAGCACCATTTGTTGTACATGCTGTCCTTCTTCCATTGTGCGGTTTTGGCTTCTTTGTCAAAAATTAGGTACCCATAGGTGTGTGGGTCCATTTCTGGGTCTTCAATTCGATTCCATTGATCTACTGGTGTATTTCTATACCAATACCATGCTGTTTTTACTACTATTGTGCTGTAGTACAGCTTGAAATCTGGGATGGTGATACTGCCAGATGTTTTTTTATTGTACAAGATTGATTTAGTTATTCTGGTTTTTTTTTTGTTGTTGTTGTTCTATATGAAATTGAGAATAGCTCTTTCCAGGACTATAAAGAATTGTGTTGGTATTTTGATAGGAATTGCATTGAATCTATATATTGCTTTTGGTAGGATGGCCATTTTTATTATGTTGATCCTACCTATCCATGAGCATGGGAGATCTTTCCATTTCTAAAAGCCTCTTCCATGTCTTTCTTCAAGGGCTTGAAGTTCTTGTTGTACAGGTGCTTTACTTGCTTGGTTAGAGTTATCACTAGGTATTTTATATTGTTTGTGACTATTGTGAAGGAGGTTGTTTCCCTTATTTCTTTCTCAGCCCATTTGTTTGTTGTATATAGAAGGGCTTCTGATTTTTTTTTTTTGAGTTAATTTTGTATCCAGCCACCTTGCTGAAGGTGTTTATCAGCTGTAAGAGTTTTCTGGTGGAATTTTTGGGGTCGCTTATGTATACTATCATATTTTCTGCAAATAGGGATAATTTGACTTCTTCGTTTCCAATTTGTATCCCCTTTATCTCTCTTAGTTGTCTTATTGCTCTAGCAAGAACTTCAAGTACTATATTGAAGAGATATGGTGAAAGTGGACATCTTTGTCTTGTCCCTGAATTTATATGAAATGCTTCAAGTTTCTCTCCTATTAATTTGATGTTGGCCACTGGCTTGCTGTATATTGTCTTTATTATTTCTAAATATGGTCCTTCTATGCCTGTTCTCGACAGAACTTTTAGCATGAAGGGGTGTTGGATTTTTGTCAAATGCTTTTTCCCCATCTAGCGAGATTATCATGTGGTTTTTTTTCTTTCATCTTGTTTATATGGTGAATTACGTTGATAGACTTTCATATGTTGAACTATCCCTGCATTCCTGGGATGAAGCCTACTTGATCATGGTGTATGATACTTTTGATGTGTTCTTGAATTTGGTTTGCTAGTATTTTATTAAGTATTTTTGCATCTTTGTTCATGAGGGAGATTGGTGTGACGTTCTCTTTCTTTGTTCGGTCTTTATGTGGCTTAGGGATAAGGGTGACTGTGGCCTCATAGAATGAGTTTGGCAGTGTTCTTTCTGAATCTATTTGGTGGAAGAGTTTGAAGAGTATTGGTGTTAGCTCCTCTTTGATTGTCTGGTAGAATTCCTTGCTAAAGCCATCTGGCCCTGGGCTTTTATTGGTTGGGAGATTTTAATGACTGTTTCTATTTCCTTAAGAGTGCTGAGAAGAAGGTGTATTCCTTTGAGTTTGGGTGAAACTTTCTGTAGATATCTGTTAGGTCCATTGGGTTCATGATCTCTGTTAGACTCAGTATTTCTCTGTTTGGCTTCTGTCTTTATGATCTGTCCATTGTTGTGAGTGGGGTGTTGAAGTCTCCCACTACTAGTGTGTTGTGATCGACGTGCGATTTAAGTTTTAGAAGCGTTTCTTTTTCAAATGTAGGTGCCTTTGTATTTGGGGCATAGATGTTCAATATTGAGATGTTCTCTTGATGAATATTTGCTTTAGCGAGTATGTAATGCCCTTCTCTGTCTTTTTTTTTTATTAACTTCAGTTGGAAGTCTATTTTGTTTGATATTAGGATGGCTACTCCAGCTTGCTTCCTGGGTCCATTTGCTTGGAAAACCTTTTCCCAGCCCTTTACTCTGAGACAGTGTGTATCTTTGATAGTGAGATGTGTTTCTTGTATGCAGCAAAAAGACGGGTCTTGTTTACGGATCCAATCTGTAGGCCTGTGTCTTTTTATTGGGGAATTAAGTCCATTGATGTTGATGGATATTAGTGACCAGGGGTTGTTATTTCCCATTAGTTTGGTATAGGTGGTCGTCCTGTGCCTCTTTTGGTTTAGTTGCTGTGGATTTTTCTATGTTTTCTTGGGTGTACTTTTCTTCTCTGGGTTAGAATTTTCCTTCTAGAATCTTCTGTAGGGCTGGTTTTGTGGGTAGATATTGTTTAAATTTGATTTTGTCATGGAATATCTTGTTTTCTCCATCTATGTTGATAGAGAATTTTGCTGGGTATAGTAGCCTGGCTGGGCACTTATGTTCTCTCATGGCTTGTAGGACATCTGTCCAGGCCCTTCTAGCTTTTAAAGTTTCTGAGGAGAAATCAGGTGTAATTCTTATGGGTCTGCCATTGTATGTGACTTGACCTTTTTCTCTTACAATTTTAATATTCTTTCTTTGTTCTGTACATTTGGCGTTTCAATAATTATGTGGCGAGAGGAGTTTCTTTTCTGATCTAATCTGTTTGGTGTTCTGTAAGCCTCTTGGATTTTTATTGGCATCTCTTTCTTTAAGTTTGGGAAGTTTTCTTCTAAGATTTTGTTGAAGATGTTTCCTGGACCTTGGGGTCGGGAGTTTTCTTTTTCATCTATGCCTATAAATCTTAGGTTCTGTCTTTTCATTGTTGTGGGTGAGAGATTTTTTAGCTTTCTCATTTTCTTTGGATGTTGTACTGATTTCTTCCATCGAATCTTCCAGGCTTGAGATCCTGTCTTCAATCTCTTGCATCCTATTTTTGATACTCACATTTGTAGTTCCTGTTCACTTCCCTTGATTCTCCATTTCCTCTTGTAACTCTGACTGTGTTTTCTTTATTGTTTCCATTTCCATTTTCATGTCTTGAATGGTTTTATTTGTTTTGTACATTTCCTGCTCCAGTTTGCTTGTCTTCACCTGGAAATCTTTCATTGCCCTGTCCTTTTCTTGTTCAAGTTGAGCCACCTTGGCTTGGAGCTCTTTAATGGTTTTGTTCATTGTTTTCACCTGTGAAATTGTGGCTTCTTTGTATTCCTTTATAGATTTAAGTTCTTCTTGAACGGGCTCTATTACTTTCCATAATGCAGAATTGTCATCGTTTTCATTTGTAAGGTTGTGAGAATTGGATGAATTAGGGTAGTTTTGCGTTGTTTTTTCTTTGACCTTTGGCCATGTTCATTGTTTTCACCTGTGAAATTGTGGCTTCTTTGTATTCCTTTATAGATTTAAGTTCTTCTTGAACGGGCTCTATTACTTTCCATAATGCAGAATTGTCATCGTTTTCATTTGTGAGGTCGTGAGAATTGGATGAATTAGGGTAGTTTTGCGTTCTGTTTTTTCTTTGACCTTTGGCCATATGGATGTTTTTGGCTGTCTGATCTCGTTTTCTTCTGGGCTTGGATTCACAGGGGGCGCTTTGGTGTAGGAGTTGAATTGCTTGGCGATCTGTCATTGCTTACGGGGGATCTCAGGGTCACTGTTCTTCTAATAGCCTGAACCACTGTGAGCTGGTGCAACCTATTCCCAGGTAATGAGGAATGGCCCAGGATTGTTTCACTGCTCCCAAGTCAGACCTTTCTATGTTGCACACTGAGTGTTCAGCCTGCAGTGTCTCTGGTGGTATTGTTCTGTTCACCCAGGCATAGATTCTGTGGACTCTTGGATGTCCCCAAGGAGTCTGAGAGGGCCCAACTCCATGACTGATATGTCTGGGCTTTCCAGAATACAGCTGTGGTCCCCCTGGCTTCTGGCCTCCACATTTTGGAACTCTCAGACTCTGCCTGCCTTGGGTTTTTTAAATCGTGTTCTTACACTGGCCTTTAGTCATCTGGTTGACTCTGATATTGTCTAGTTGTTTCTGATGCCCAGTGGTCTTGGTGCTCAAGGAAGACCCCTGTCCCAGAGGCTGGCTGATCCTGTGATCCAGATGCCCTCCCCCAGAAGATGCCTAGGACCTTATAATACAGACTGGATATTGGAGAATAGCTGCACCTCTCCTCAGCTGGTTGCGACCTAATTGGACCTATAGGCAGGAGATTGGCATATGGGGATCATACTGTATGGTCCTGTGAATTGGCAGGTCTCCTCAGAAAGATTGAGCTGTGACCCAGAGGTTGGATCTATGTGCCACTGGAACCTGGGTTCTCTCCTCACTGACACAGTCATTTTGGGTTCATTATCTCAGCTGCTGACTCATTCAGCAGTTATTGAGCCCCACTGGTACTGTGGTCTGGGACCATGCATTGTTTAGGCTGGGAGTTCCACCCAGGACAGAGTCCAGAGTTGGCAGACCTATGACTGGTTGTTGTAGGAGCTTATGTGCTCAGGTGGTGTGCAGTCCCTGCTTTTACTGGGGAAACACTGATGCAGGCTGCATTTGCAGCAGTGCAGCTCTGGATGGCTCCACTGCAACTGGGTTTGACCTCCTGTCACTCAGATACTGTGTGCACTGGGTGCCACCATGTTCTAAACTCCAGAAAGAAACTCCCACTGACCTGTGTGATCCAGAGTTCTGACTGATTATCCTGGGAAGGGGGCAGGTAAGTCTGCATGGAGACGGGAACTCAGGAATACAGGCAGGGCCATTGACCTGAAGCCAGAGCTGGGTGATGGAACCGTGTGTAGTTCAGGCCAGAGTTCCTCTCCAGATGGGTGACGGATCCAGCTAGTCTCAGGGTGGTGTCCATGGGGCCTGAGTATGTTGTTTGCCATGGTGATCAACTTCAGTGTTTGCCATGGGAATTCAGAAGCAGTCTATGATTCAGTCCGCTGTGAGTCCTCATGTTCACTCTAGAGTGACTAATTTAAGCCTCCCACCACTCAGATATTGTTCTCTATGGTTGGTGCCATCTTGGAAATCGGCCAGTCTACACTCTTATATAACTTAGCACCACCTGCCCAAGGTTGGCACTGACTACAGTGAGCTGGATCCTCTCACATCTATCATTAACAAAGACTTACCTAGAAGCAATGTGATGAAAGTATGTTCTACATGAGATGTCTCTTCCAAAGGTAACTCCAGTTTATGTTAAGCTAATAAAAAGTAAACTAGGACTTTACTTGATTTCAAGATTGAATGTCCAGCCATAGTAATCAAGGGTACATGGCAATCACAGACCAATAGACACAGAACAAAGAAAAGTCACCCAAATATGCCAATGGACTTCTGGAAAAGATATTTTTCTCCAACTCAAAAGAGGAAAGACAATATTTTCAACTCTGGTGCCCTACCAACCCTTTAGTCTTAGGCTTATTAAAGAAGAAGTTACAAAAAAGAACTTGGAACTAAACCTCGAACCTTATACAAATATAGCTCCAAATACATTGTGGATTTAAATGTAAAACTTTACAACTGAGAAAAAGCAAAGAAGAAAACTCATTGTATTTGTAGCTGGGAAGTTCTAATAGTTGACACCAAAGATATGATCTATAATAGAAAAATAACTGAAAAAATGAACACTATACAAATTAAAATTTTTATACCATGAAAGGTCCATCTCACACCATGTAAGTTAAGATGACAAAATGGGAGAAAATATTAATACTACACAGAAGATTCATATCTAGTATATATAAGGAACTAACAAAAGTCAACTGTAAAAGAGCAAATGGTTCAAATAGTTAAAGAGAAACATTCAACTTGAAATGGTCAACTGCTAATGAGACATTTACAAAAATGTTCTGGGCTGGGAAAATGTCTAAGTGTGTCCTGTATGAGCACCAGGACCTGATTTAAAGTATAAAACATCAGATGAGATTACCCATTCCTGTAATAAGCACTGGGGGGCTAGAGGTAGAGATCAGGAGATTACTGACCATTAGCCTAACTCTGGGTTCAGTGAGAGATCCCATCTCAAAGGAATAATTTGAACAGTGACAGAGCAGACAACTCTAGGCTTCTGGCTTCTGCACATTTATACATGTACACATCTGCACACACATGTAAACACACACACATACACACTCAGTGACCCATGCTGTTAGCTATTAGAGAGATACATGTTAAAAGCAGTGAGACACCACTGAAAACCCATCCTGGAATCCAAAGTGTCAAGTGGAGACTATACTAACTAGTGCCTCCTTGGACATTAAGCCATTTATACAGAGGTCCTGGCGATATAAGCTGGAAGCCATTCTGAAGGCCTTTTTTGCAGTTTCTTTTAAAAGTAAGCATGCAACTATAATAAGGCGTAGCAAATGAGTTTCTGGGTTCTTATATCTCAGAGAAAAGAATACTTATGCTCATAAAACACATATATGAACATTTTTTATGGCAGAATCATTCATAAAAATTCTAAAGCTATGTGATATTTCCTGCAATGGTAAATAATTAAATTCCAGCATCACATCCACCCTATGGTAGAAGATTTCAGAGATATGTATGCTCACTTAGATGGAACTCTAGGGAGTTAGATGAACTAATCCCCAAAGTTACCTATTAAACAATTCATACATGTAAGAGTTCTGAAGTGGATAAAATAAAAAAGAATGAAGAACCAGTTAACGGTTATAAAGAAGTCCATGTAGCTAAGGCATATCAGTGTGAAAGTTTCTTATGATGGTAGAGCTGCTGTATCCTAGCTACGTAGTGTACTCTAATTGTCTAGTGTTGCCACAAAAGGAAACTCTGCAAGGGAGACTTGGATAAGCTAAATTACTTCCTACAATTGAATACAAATCTATAATTGCTATGGAAATAGCCAAATCAGGGGCTGAAGAGATGAATCAGACATAAAGAGTACTTGTTGCTTTTGCAAAGGACCAGATTTTGGTATACACACTACTTTCAACTTGAATCCCAGGGCATCTTATGCTTTCTTCAAGCCTTTCTTTCTTCCATCTTTATGTACCCTTGCCATGCAGAATATACACACAGAGAGATGAACATATGTACATCTACACATACATTAAAAATAAAATAAAAATTAAGGCATTTTCTAAAATGTTAAGACAAAACAAAGCTGCAAAATCACAAAGTGTGTGTGCTGTCATTTACTGTTGGAAAAGGCATTTGCTTTCTATAGTTTCAGAGTTCTTTGAAAAACCTTCCACAGAACCAAAAACATTTTTAATATTTCTTGCTCTTTTATGAAACAATTCTGCTTCAAAGTTGCATGTGTTAGAGAAACACTCACAAAGATTACAAAAACACTTAGCTGTTCACTACAATCTCTTATAATCAATGGAAAACAAACAAAAAGAACTCAAGCTAGGGAAGTGGTTAAGTCAGTAAAGAACTTGCTACTAGTATGAAGACCTGAGTTTGAATACAGAACCCATATTAAGCTGGATATGTATTCATAACGATGTATAAAGTGAGCATGTGTGTGTAATTCTAGTGCCTCTATGACAAAATGACAGAGTTACAGGATAACCCTTGCAGATATATAAAGCAGAAAATAACAAAGAAATCATGTCTCAAATACAGTGAAAGACAAGCACAGACATCCAAAATTATCCTGACTTCCAGATGTACACTGTGGCGTAATAATGCTTGCATTCAGGCATACAAAGGTACCCACACACATACATGCACACATCAAAAGAATATCAAAAAGTTAGTGGAGTGTTCTTGCCATAGATTAGTAATGATTTAAATTTAAATTATTGAACTTGATGTTTAAAACATCATTATCAATATATCTCATAAATATATGGTAAAAAAGAAATCTTATGAGCAAGTTGTAAAACAAGGTCTAGACATGATGTATTAATAAAAACAACACTAAATGCATTTACAAATAACTGTATTTAGTTATGGGTGTAGTATATAAATTTAAAAGTGTAACTGTGGACTTACCTCTGTGAAAGAAAAGATGAACTGAGGATGGCACTTGAATGTGTGGAAATTTAATCTATATTAGCAGTTCTCAACTGTGTGTCATGATTCCTTTGGGGGTTGGTTGGTCCTTTAATAGGGGTTACATATCAAATATCCTGCATATCAGACATATACATTATGATTCATAACAGTAGCAAAATTATAGTTATGAAGTAACAAAATAATTTTTATCATTGTGGAGTCACCATAACATTAGGGACTCTATTAAAGGGTCACAGCATTAGGAAGGTTGAGAGGCACTGATACGTATGTATTAAAATTACATATAAGTATGCATATTGTATATATACATACTATTAGTATATATTTTAAAATCCTGATGTTAACAATTTGAAGGCACCACTCTAGTTGGTTTTTATAATTTTCTACTTAAAAATTTAATCCAATGCATAATAATGCTAGTGTTACATGTGGTTGTGTTAATGCTAGTGTTACATGTGTTTGTGTTCTGGGCAAGGTGTTTCCAGGTTCTTCATTTTGTTATGCAAAGAATTGAAAAAAGAAGGCTCAGAGAATTACAATGTAGTAAGGAAACTTTATACAAAACAAAGTGATAGTAGATATCAGAAAGGAATATGCCATCAAACATGACAACAGACACCATGTGTGAGGATAGTCTATGCCCATAATTATTGGTTGGGGATTCTTTTATGAAGTTCAAGAGAAGGAATTTGGTTGCTAAGAGTCATGGTTCAGGCCTTCTCTCTTTTGATTGACAGTCTTAGATTATGTATGGTTTTGATCATTGCATATTTCTCTTCCCATGGTGCATCTAGTTTTAATTATATGCATACCAAATTATCCATAGGCAATAAATAGAAAATGGGAGATTTACCCTAACATAGATTGCCTTATTGCAGAAGCTTGCCTTGATGCAAAGGCACATAAAACTAGTTCCAGTTGGATCAACTCTCCCACCTTCACACTTGCATACAACTAGAGTAAGACTGAATAAAATCTGTATACGTTTGAAAGTTATTGAGACCAGGAGAAACATTATTTTTTTTCAGAGATTATTGTACACACAGTTTCAGGCAGATATAGGTCCTAGCTTGCTGTTATTGCTAAATGCATTTTTGAAAAGATGTATGTGTACAATACATTCAGAGTGATCTGAGGTTGCTAAGTGCATTAATAGAAGAGATTGTATGTACATACCCAAAGCCAAGCAGAGTCCCAGACTGCTAAGCTGTTTCCTGTGGTAGTCTATCACTACAAGCTTTGCTTCCTTTATGTCCCCATAGACATAAGCATCATGCTGTGATCCATGTTATCAGTGGAACTTGGATTTTATCACTGGTCAACCACTGGGATACTACACAACTCTGGGGTACTTACTCAATTTCTACTCTGGGCTTCTGTGTACTCATTTTGTGCATAGATTATGTTTAAGAACTTTGTATGGTGATAATGTATTCAGTTACCTGGCACTTAGCATCCAGTAAGGTATAGTTATTTTGGTGGTGCTTATGACATTCATCTTTTCACATAGAAAAGAAGTAGGTGTTTAAATGAACATTTACTTCTACGTTATATTTGCCTAGGTTTTCATTTTTTATGGATGTTATTCGCAACTTGGGACAAAAATGAAACAGTAGCAATTTGTCAGACCTTACCTGGGATTCACCAACTTAAATTGAATCTTTTCAAATGACGTACTTTCTTACTAGTTTAGAAAAAGGAACCTATGTAAATTTAAAAAAGCCCTCCTTTAAAGAAGCAAAACATCCCCCAAAGATACCCTGTAGAAAGTGGCATTTATGGCCAATTCCATTGATTTTTGCTTTTTAAAACAATAACTACATTTTGTTTCTTATTGTTGCTTGCTTTTCAATAAATGAATAGATGCCCTTTCAATATATGTATGTGGTCAGACTGCTTTCGTAGAAAGAGGCTATCTGGAAAATCCTTATCTGGGCCACTGTGAGCAGGTGAGAGTTACTATCCTGTCTCTACACCTTGGAGCAAATGGCCAACAGTAACAATCAAGAACTCAGAACGTTTAGAAAGTCTTCTGAAGTTGCAGGCAGCCATATTTTGACTTATTCTGCAAAGCAAAACATAACAGCAATCCACATATCCTTGCAGATATTTTGGCAAAAAAGCCATAAACAAAAATATCACATGCGTAAACGACATGTGGAAGATTAGAATGTAAAAAGAAAAAGTGAAAGAATTTTTCAGCTTCTCAAACCACAGTAGATAAGTAATATCTCTGTAATGTGAAGAAGCCATTTTCATTATCAGAGGGCTTTGACAAGTAGCTTCCCACATAGCTTATCAAGCCAAATGCCAGGAACATAGCCAGAATACTAATTCTGTTTCTGCTTTATTGTGTGGGAAGGGGTGGTTTCCTTCATTTATTTCAATGACTGCACTGACAAACTGATAGGTCTCTAGAATTGCTATTGATTTAGAGAGAGATGGAGGTAGGGAGGAAGGAAGAAAGGGAGGAGGGGAAGAAGAGAGGGAGGGATGTAGGATATAAGACAGAGAACTCTTACTTCTTTTTCTGTTTCTTGACAAATACCTATTTCCACCATGATGGGAATTATTACCACTTGATTTTCCCTTCTCATGGTTCTATATCTCTTTCTCATCTCCTATATCCTGAACATTGGTTCCAATCCCATTTGTCCTACAATGGACAACTTGATAAATCTTAAGCGTGTTCAGAAAAGAGTCCTGTGTACCTTTACTCCTATATACTAGTGTTAAACTTGGAGGAGAGCAGAAGGGTTGGCTGTGACAAGATAATTTGAAAAGTGCTTTCCTGTGCAAAGTCCTCTCTTCTCCATTTGACTATGACTGGCAGTGATTTTTCAATCCAGTTGGTAAGAGAACTGACAGAAGAGATCTGTGCACTAAGACCACATAATCTCCAGCCCGGTGACTTCTGCCTGTCATCTTGTTTCTATGTTTATTCATTTTTAATTGGCAATGGTAAGTGCACAAATAACAGATCAGATGAATGTCTTAATATACTTGTACATCATGAAATGGGTAACCATAGATAAAGCTATGCTATGCTTGTGTTTCACAGACTTTTCTTAAATCTAATATTCTCTGTGTATTCCTTTATACTCTCCCAGCTGCATTCCTGCTTTTATTATGGTATTAGACTACACAATCTCTGGTATGCCAGAAACCCTGGGTAGTCACAAATTAGTTGAAAAAAAAATGGAAGGCTAATCTAGATGTATACTAAGTAGCTCATATGCTTATGCTTTTAAAAATATTGCATGTATGTACATGTGCTGTGTTATGTGCAGAGGTTAGAGGGCAGCTTGGAAGTGTTGATTCTCTCCCTCCACCATTAGTACCTGGAGATTAATCCCAGGCCATCAGACTTTGCAGCAAGTAACCTTACTCACTAAGCCATCTGAAAGAAGAGAACAGAAGGAAAGAATAAGATGAAAAAATACTACACAGAAAAACAGTTTAAGCCAATAAATTAAAAAATAAATGAATAAAATTATTTTTAAATTGAAAAAAATTCTACAGCCCAGTTAGCAACCTCACTTTCCTGCACCCATCTGTGAACTCCAAGACACAGCTGGGTGGAAAACACACCGTTTTACACCAAATTGCAACCAATTTGTACTAGTTATTGTTTTGTATATTATTTGCCTTCATCATGCCTTCCAGTTACATAATGTTTCCATCCCATGATGCTAGAAGGCAAAGACAAATTCCCTTATTTTTATCTACTTATTTCAAAAAACTCTAGCAGCCTGGAGTAGCAGTTTCTTATTTCAGGAACAGTTTAACAATTAATTCATTGATATATTAATAGCTTAAAATATTAATTTTATTAGGAAAAAATCAGTGAGGAATTCACTTTTGGTGTTTCTTTGAAATAGACTAAATGCTTGCTATCAAGTAGATAATTCATTTGACATTGCCTCCACACCCTCATTTTATTAATTCTGTTTTTGGAGATTGCAGAATCCATTGATCTCTTTTCCTGCTTGACTTTCCTGTCTCACAGTTCAGAGGTTACTGCAAAATTTTTCTCACTCCTAAACAGAAAAGAGTCAAATATAGTTTTTGAATGAAAGGTGACTCCGTGTGTGTGTGTGTGTGTGTGTGTGTGTGTGTGTGTGTGAGAGAGAGAGAGAGAGAGAGAGAGAGAGAGATTACTCTGATTTATTCATGAAAATAGAATGAGTAGAGTGAGAAGTAACTGCACAGATCCACAGAGGTGCTTTGGAGCAAGTTGATTCAAAGCAAAGGGCTGGGTAACATGGTGACTCACGCAGTAAAGAATTTTTTCTTACCAATGGATGGAGATAAGGAATTTAAAATTAAAATTAGAAGCAAAAATAGTTCACAGATACCTTGAAAGGGAAAAGAAATGAATACTAATTATGTTTTATTTTGTGAAACTTATAATCCACACTTCAAAACATTGTCAAATTATTTCTTTGCATTGAAAAATAATCTCACTACAGGCTTATGAGTAGTACAAATATTTGTCAGAAGTCATCTTAAACAAGAAATCAACAACATTAATAAGTAGTTAATACAGTAATTAATAATAAATGCAATGTAGCACTTCTACATACACATAAAATACTACTTTGAACATTATGGACCAGTTATTATTTAATTGGATAAGAATACAGTGCAGCTGATCCAAGATCGTGCTGACCATAGAGCACTGCATCTGAGTAGTAGGTGAATGAGATTAGTCACTTTGGAGTGAATGTGAGGTCCCCTAGCCGACTGTGAAACACAGATGGTGTCTGAATTCCCACGGAGAACATTGAGACTGGTTACCAGGTAAAACAGTCCACGCAGTTCCCGGGAACACCACCCTGAGATCAGCCAGCTCGTTTACCAGTCTGGCAGAAAACTCCAGCTAGAGATCTAGCCCAGGAGCGGATCCAGCCCATGGCTCCAGCCACAGATCAGCGGCCCCGCCTGTCTGCCTGATATCCAGCCTGCATGCGGACCTGTATACCCAAGAGGTAAAAAGAGCCGGACCACAAGAGCAAAGGTAAGTGAGATTTCTTTCCCACAGTTTCCACCATGGTGGCACAGCATGCACTCTAGGGGAGAGGCAGAGACCTAACCCAGTCACAGCAAAGCAATTAGGAGCCAAGACTGACAGCAAACAGAGCCCACGACTGTGTCCTCCACAAATACTGGGGCAGGTGGGTCACTCACCCTAGCACCCAAGCATCAGAGGCAGTCAGCAACGGGCACACTGAGGCCGGCACCCCTCTGGGTGGAGCTTCCTGCCTAGCTGTGGAGCCAGAACAACAGGGTCACTGAGAGGAGAACACAGACCCAGCCACAGCTCTACCTGCCTTTCTGAGGAGACCTGTCAGCTCCCAGGTCCTCAGAGGTGAGCACTCTACCCACTCCAATCCCCTCTCTATTGGTCCACTTGGGTCACAAACAGTTGAGGAGAGCAGCAGCCACTCTCCTCTCTGAGAGTCAGTCCATTGCATGAACCTTCCCACCATCTGGAGGTTAACACCAGGATCTCAGAATCAGCCAACCCCCCAACCCCCGGGACAGGGAGTTTTACTGAGCAACAAGGTCTGCTGACAAAAGAAACAGACAACACCAGGGTCAATCAGATGACAAAAGGTCAGCACAAGAACATGGTAAAAAAAAAATACCAAAACCATAGGATGTCTCCAGATCCTAGCAATAATGCTACAGACAACTCTGGACAACCTAACATGATTGAAACAAAGGAAAATGACCTTAATCCTATGCTTCTATTAATAATAGAAGGTCTGAGGGAGGAAATCAAATACCTCAGAAAGCAACAACAAAGTACTGCAAAGGAGGTGATGGAAATGAATAAAGCACTTAAAGGAGTGGAAGACCTGAAAAGGGAAGTTGAAGCAATGAAGAAAATCCAATCCAAGATATCCATAGAACTGGAAAACCTTAAGAAAAGAATCAGAACTACAGACACTAGCATCATCAACAGAATACAAGAGATGGAAGAAAGAATTTCATGCTCAGAAGATAAAATTGAAGAAATGGATACATCTGTCAAAGAAAATGTCAAATCTAAAAAAGTCCTGACACAAAACCTTCAGGAAATCAAGGGCACAATGAAAAGACGAAATCTCAGACTAATAGGAATAGAAGAAAGAGAAGAGTCCCACCTCCATGGACCAGAAAATATCTTCAACAAAATCATTGAAGAGAATTTCCCAAATCTAAAAAAAGAGATGCCTATAACTATACAAGAAGCCTACAGAACTCCAAATAGATTAGACCAGAAAAGAAAATCTTCCTGCCACATAATAATCAAAACACTAAATGTACAGAACAAAGAAAGAATATTAAAAGCTGCTAGGGAAAAGGGTCAAGTAACATATAATGGCAAACCTATCAGAATCACACCTGACTTTTCTTCAGAGACTCTAAAAGCCAGAAGGGCCTGGACAGATGTCTTGCAGACCCTGAAAAACCACAAATGCCAGGCCAGACTACTATTCCCTGCAAAATTGTCAATAAACATAGATGGAGAAAACAAGATATTCCACGGCAAAGCTAAATTCAATCAATATCTATACACAAATCCAGCTCTACAGAAGATGTTGGAAGGAAAACTCCAATCCGAAGAGGTTAACTTCACACAAGAAAGCACAGGAAGTAAATAGCATGCCTGCAGCAAAACCAAAAGAAAAGAAGCTCACTCACACACTATTTCCACCAACATCAAGATGGCAGGAAGTAACAATCACTGGTCATTAATGTGCTTCAACATCAATGGACTCAATTCCCCAATAAAAAGGCACAGGCTAGCAGAATGGATGCGAAAACAGAATCCCACATTCTGCTGCTTACAAGAAACACACCTCAGCAAAAAAGATAGACATTATCTCCAAGTAAAGGACTGGAAAAAGATATACCAAGAAAAACACTGGAGTAGCAATTCTAGTATGCAACAAATTGGACTTTCAACCAACAATAATCAAAAGAGATGGAGAAGGACACTACATACTCATCAAAGGAAAAATCCACCAAGATGAAATTTCAATATGGAACATCTATGCCCCAAATGTAAGACCACCTAAATTCATTAAAGAAACACTACTGAAGCTCAAATACCACAATGAAACTCACATATTAATAGTGGGAGACTTCAACACACCACTCTCACCACTGGACAGATCAACGATTTAGAAACCAAACAGAAAAATAATGAACCTCACAGATGTCATGAATCAAATGGACCTAACTGATATCTACAGAACATTCCTCCCAAAACAAAAGAATACAATTTCTTCTCGGCACCTCACGGAACCTTCTCCAAAATCAACCATATAGTCAGTCACAAAGCAAGCCTCAACAGTTACAGGAAAATTGAAATTACCCCTTGTAACTTATCACACCATCATGGAATTAAGCTAGACTTCAACAATAACAAAAACAACAGAGAGCCTGCAAAATCATGGAAACTGAACAACTTTTTCTTCAATGACCTCTGGGTCAGGGAAGAAATAAAAAAAGAAATTAAAGTCTTCTTAGAACTCAATGAAAATGAAGGCACAACATACCCAAACTTATGGGACACATTGAAAGCAGTGCTAAGAGAAAAGTTTATAGCTCTAAGTGCCTTCAAAAAGAAACTGGAGAATTCCTGTACTAGCCACCTAAAAGAACACCTGAAAGAGCTAGAACAAAAAGAAGCAAACACTCCCAAGAGGAGCAGACGAGAGGAAATTATCAAACTCAGGGCTGAAATCAACAACTTAGAAACAAAAAGAACAATACAAAGAATCGACAAAACCAAGAGCTGGTTCTTTGAGAAAATCAACAAAATAGACAAGCCCTTAGCTAAACTAACTAAAAGGCAGAGGGAAAATACCCAAATCAACAAAATCAGAAATGAAAAGGGAAATAACCACAGACATTGAGGAAATCCAAAGAATCATTAGGTCCTACTTTAAAAACTTGTACTCCACAAAATTGGAAAATCTAAATGAAATGGATGATTTTCTTCATAGATTCCACCTACCAAGGTTAAATCAAGAACAGGTAAACAAATTAAACAGTCCTATAACTCTTAAGGAAATAGAAGAAGTCATTAGAAGTCTTCCAACAAAAAAAAAGCCCAGGCCCAGATGGGTTCAGCACAGAATTCTACCAGACATTCAAAGAAGAGCTAACACCAATATTCTTCAAACTCTTCCACAACATAGAAACAGAAGGAATACTGCCAAACACATTCTATGAGGCCACAGTCACCCTGATACCTAAACCTCATAAAGACCCAATGGAGAAAGAAAATTTCAGTCCAAATTCCCTTATGAACATGGATGCAAAGATACTTAATAAAATACTTGCAAACTGGATCCAAGATCACAGCAAAAGTGTCATACACCATGATCAAGTAGGCTTCTTCCCAGAGATGCAGGGGTGGTTCAACATTAGAAAATCCATCAATGTAATCCACCATATAAACAAGCTGAAAGAAAAGAACCACATGATCATCTCAATAGATGTTGAAAAAGCTTTTGAAAAAATACAGCACCCCTTCATGTTAAAAGTCTTAGAGAGATCAGGCATATAAGGACCATATTTAAAAATAATAAAGGCAATTTACAGCAAGCCAATAGCCAACACCAAACTAAATGGAGAGAAACTTAAAGCACTTCCTCTAAAATAAGGGACAAGGCAAGGCTGCCCACTCTCTCCATATCTCTTCAAAATAGTACTTGAAATTTTAGCTAGAGCAATAAGACAACTAAAAGAGACCAAGGGGATACAAATTGGAGTATCCCTATTTGCAGATGATATGATAGTATACATAAGTGACCCCGAAAATTCCACCAGAGAACTTCTACAGCTGATAAACTCCTTCAGCAAGGTGGCCGGATACAAAATCAATTCAAAAAAATCAGTAGCCCTTCTTTACACAAAAGATAAATGGGCTGAGAAAGAAATAAGGGAATCAACACCTTTCACAATAGCCACAAATAATATAAAATACCTGGGGGTAACTCTAACCAAGCAAGTGAAAGACCTGTATGACAAGGACTTCAAGTCCCTGAAGAAAGAAATTGAAGAACATATCAGAAGATGGAAAGATCTCCCTTGCTCATGGATAGGTAGGATCAACATAATAAAAATGGCAATCTTACCAAAAGCAATATACAGATTCAATGCGATTCCTATCCAAATACCAACTCAATTTTTTACAGAACTGGAAAAAACAGTTCTCAATTTCATATGGAATAACAAAAGACCCAGAATAGCTAAATCAATCATGTACAATAACAGAACATCTGGAGGTATCACCATCCCAGATTTCAAGCTGTACTACAGGGCAATAGTAATAAAAACAGCATGGTCCTGGTATAGAAACAGACCAGTAGACCAAAGGAATCGAATTGAAGACCCAGAAATAAACCCACACTCCTACAGTTACTTAATTTTTGATAAAGAAGCCAAAAACATACAATGGAAAAAGGAAAGCATCTTCAATAAATGGTGCTGGTCTAACTGGATGTCAACATGTAGAAGAATGCAAATAGATCCATACTTAACACCCTATACAAAACTTAAGTCTAAATGGATCAAGGACCTCAGCATAAATACGGACACACGAACATTAACATAAGAGAAAGTTTAGAAAAGCCTTGAACTCATTGGCACTGGTAGCAACTTCCTGAATAGAACACCAATAGCTCAGGCACTAAAACAAACAATCAATAAATGGGCCCTTATAAAATTGAAATGCTTCTGTAAGGCAAAGGACACTGTCCTTAGAACAAAACGGCAGCCTACAGACTGGGAAAGGATCTTCACCAACCCAACATCTGACAGAGGGCTAATATCCAAAATATATAAAGAACTGAAGGAATTAAACACCAAAAAATCAAATAACACCATCAATAAATGTGGTACAGAGCTAAACTGAGAATTCACAGAAGAGGAATCTCTAAAGGCCAAGAGGCATTTGAGGACATGTTCAACATCTTTGGTCATCAGGGAAACGCAATTTAAAACAAGTCTGAGATTCCATCTCATACCTGTCAGAATGGCTAAGATCAAAAACTCAAATGATAGCACATGTTGGCGAGGATGTGGAGAAAGGGGAACACTCCTCCATGGCTGGTGGGACTGCAAACTTGTGCAACCACTTTGGAAATCAATCTGGAGATATCTTAGAAAATTGAGAATAAATCTACCTCAAGACCCAGCCATACCCCTCTTGGGCATATATCCAAAAGATTCGAAACGAAACCACAACGACATTGCCTCAACAATGTTCATAGCAGCTATATTTGTAATACCCAGAAACTGGAAACAACCCAGATGTCCTTCAACTGAAGAATGGATAAAAAAACTGTGGTACATTTACAGAATGGAATACTACACAGCTATCAGAAATGAGGAAATCATGCAATTCGTAACCAAATGGATGGAGCTAGAAAAGATCATCCTAAGTGAGCTGACGCAGTCCCAGAAAGATATACATGGTATGTATTCGCTTATAAATGGATATTAACCATACATCACAGGATAAATATCCTACAACCCACACAACCAAATAGATAGGAACCTAGCATATCTATTCCTAGGAAAAAATTTACCCACCAGTGAGTCATGGAATCTGCGGCAGGTTAGTGGAACACCACACCCTAGATGGTGTGCCTTATCAAGCTCCAGTACAAGTGGAAGCTCTTGGCCCTCACATGACCCAAGATCTGAGGGAGTGTGATATGTGAGGACCCACCTCATCTGATGAGAAGGAGAGTACCAAGTAGAGAAACAAGTAGGGAGGGAGGAAGGGAGGGAAGGAGAGAGGAAGGGAGGGGCCAAGAGGGGAGGTGGGAGGAAATTATGTTCTAGAAGTAAATAATACTTTTTTAGGAAAAGAATTAATAAGCTTAAAAATATAATAAAAATACAATATAAAATTTTTAAACTATAATTTACCAAAGGTATACTTGCCTTACTGACATGAAAGGAAAATGGCCTTAATTTCAGCTTAGAATGTTAGACCGCAGGTGGCCACAAAAATTACACAAACCTGATAGCAATTTATAAGTTCTTTTTCTTTTCTTTCTTTCTTTTTTTTTTTGTAGAGGTATAGGATATTTCCATGGTTTGACATTAAAAAGCAGGTAAAAGGTTTAAAATACTGTAAATAAATTAAGGGTTACAGCTGTTCAACCTGGTTTTATAAACCTCGAATCATTGAAAAAACTTAGAGCTAAGGTAAAATACATGACATGCGTGGTGTTAGCCCATGCCCTTAACTCCAGCAGAGACAGGAGGATCACTATAGAGTTAGTTGTGTTATAAATTCTAGAGTTACAAGGAACAGGGTGGTGACGGTGCACACCCTTAATCCCATCATTCGAGAAGAATACACCCTTAATCCCAAAACACTAGAGACAGAAACAGGCAGATCTCAGAGCTCAAGGTCAGGCTGATACAAAGCAAGCTCTAAATAGAAAAAAACTTTGATCCAGGGGTGGTGGAGCACATCTTTAATCCCATCAGCTGGGAACCACATGTATTTAATCCCAATATTTAGAATGCAGAGACAGGCACATAGGATTTGGAAAGATTTAAATTTAAAAGCTACTTACAAAAGGCATGCTGCAATTCAAACAAATTGTCTTTTGAGACCTCAAAATATATACACTAAAGTTTGGTTTAGCTCCCAAATATCAAAATAATTTCTTCTTTAATCTGAATTGAAAGGTAATACTTTATATATTGTCAAAAAACCAAATTTCCTTCAGGAAAAATGTTACCTGACCCCTCCCAAAAAAATAAAAGTAATTGTCCCAGAGTTAGGATTAGGGCAGGGCTCTGTTCTTATCTTTCAGGAGATTTAAAGCATCCATTCAAGGAATCCAGGGACAACTGGACAACGGAAACCTCAGCAGAAAACAGATCAGACACCAAAGAAGACAAGTGGCCCAGACGATCCAGCCTTACAGACTTCCTCAATAGCTGTTTCCTCAAAAGTCTACAACCACAACAACTCAAAATCTCTAAGATCATTCAGCTCCACAGACTGCTCCAGCCAGATCTTCAGTAAAGCCCTGAAGATCAGCTTCTGCCTACGAACTTCTGAGGACATCTAAATAGCTGAGCACAAAAGAACTGAACATCAAATGATTCTATTAACATTTTAAACCATTTTTCCATTCTTATTTGGGCCCCAAACAGGTTTACTACGTCCCAAATGAGCAGGAAATCATTTTAAGAGAATGACGTCCCATCCCCAGAGGAAGTCGTTTTCCCAATCTTTGGTTATTTAAGGGAAAATAGAAAATTTTATTATTTAGAGGAAGAGACTACAAACTGTTAAGTGGTCTTGTTAAATGGGTTTTGGAGGTTAGACCCAGGAACTTCTCTCTTTTTCTTTTCTGTATCCTTATTTCTCTCCTATGTAAGAGTGAACAGACTTGAGAAAAAATGTGACATAGACATAGTATAGGAAAGATCAAGAAAAAAAGGACAGATTATTGAATATGGCCTTATACCTTTGTATAGTGTTACAAAATTAATATTATATTTGGATAAATTGGTATTAATCACTGTATATTAATGCAAAATTAAAACTGTATTGGACTACATCATTATTGATCTTTGTATATTAATACAATATTAAGATTATATTTTGCCACAATGGTATTGACCCTTGTATATTGATGCAAAATTAAGATTATATTTGGCCACATTGGTATTGATCTTTGTATATTGTTACAAAATTAAGGGTAATGCTTCTTAAAGGTATTGTGCCTAGTAATGTTTAAAAATGAAATGTGAAGTTTTGGCCTTTTGCTACCAACCATCATAAACTGCTTAGGATAATTAAGAAATGCAAACTAATAGTCATGCAAATGTGTCATTTTGTCAGTTACTATGACAGTCTATCACAGTTATTTTCTAAGCTACTCAGAAATCAAGTTGCTAAGAGATAAGCAACATTTGCTTATCTAAATATAAGAGATAGATAGGGCAACTTCAAAAACCTGAAGAGATCTGCAGAATATGGCCTTCAAAGATGTTTTCTTACCTTAAGATTTTTTTGATATCGAGACTTGTCAGTGCCTGACATCACTCTCTATTCTACTCCAAGTAGAAGATGAGCATCGAAGAATCTCCAGTGGGAGATGATTGAATTAGTCGCAAGCCTATCTCTTGGTAGGAAAAGCCCCTTGTTCCAACTGTAGACAGACTTATGTCCACAAAGGACAAAACTTGGAAGCAGGTAAGTTGACAGCCTAGCTCTGCCAAGACAGGGTAGGTAAGTCCTTCATAACCCCTGCTCTACAATCAATGTCTGTCAGAGAAATGGGGCCAAAAGTCTGATGATCAATGCTGTAATGTATGGAGAGAAAATGGGAACTGTCCAGGCAGCCACGGGTATATCATTTCTTAGTTTTGGAAGCTGCGGGCCCTGCACTTCTTATATGATCAGATATATTTATCCCTCTCAGGTCTCTGAGGTGGTTGAAGAATAGATAGCTAGAGTCTCATAGTTAAATTTTGAGTTGTTTAGGAATCAAGAGGGTGTTCTTGATCTAAGAAGATGTTTTTAAAATTGTGATCCAAGTTAGTATGAAAGCTGAGTTAGATATAGAACTTTAAACTCATGGAGATGGTTAGTTAGTAGAATGTTAAAGTCAGGTGCCAAATACATATGGACTGGACATTGGGAATGTATGCTAAGCCATATAACTCTTATAATTGTGGCCTATTTATTTCTGTTGTTTTGTATTGTATTTATTGTTATAAGAGAAAGAGCCATTTGTTGGACTAAAAGGGAGAGCTGTTGAGGTGAAAAAGATATACCTTAAACTAAAAAAAAAAAAAAATGGTAGAGGATGGGGGGGTTGAGGGATAAGAGGGTGAGGGTGAGTAGGGAGGGAATTGTGATTGAGATGTAACTTGAAGAAATAAAAAATAAATTATAAAAAAAGAATACAGTCCAGTGTTGGAACACTTGCCTAGTACTTGTCAGTCCCTGGATTAAATCCCTAGTATAATAATAATAATAATAATAATAATAATAATAATAATAATAAATAATAATAATAATAATAGTAACAATATTTTTTGTTTTCAACTCTATGTAATCTGTTTTAGATTTTTGAGTCTTGGAGCAGGTGTACCTCAGGTGAAGGACATAAAATTGACCAATGGAAAGGCATTCGGGTGCATAGTTAGTGAGAGTGTATTAAAAAAAAAAAGGCCAGATAAACTGGAGAAGGGACTTTCTGCTTGGTGTTCCTTCTCAATGCTGCTCCACTTTGAAAAACTCTGAACCTGAGATTTGTGGCCCAGATTAAGCTAAACCAATATTGGGCTGAGGCCCCATCAAGCCTGGTTTTGGAGCTGTGAAAGCTGCGATACCAAAGCTGTAGCCAGAAACCTGCCCAAAGACCTTGCTGGCAAAAAGTGCATCAATGGCCTGTGCCTAGCCCAATGGATGGTGATGAGACTGCGGCCTCAAATGACAGACAGCACCGGCTTGAGTGCATGGGGCACTGTGCTCAGTTTGTTCAAGATGATGGCAGGTGCCAAGTAAGCTTGATGTCTAGACTTGCTGGCTAGTGCCTTGGAGAAGAGGCAAGGTTGGGCGTAGTCCGGGTGAACTGAGCAGCTGAGACCTGCCAACAATGGCTGGAGACCCACTGAGTGTCCACCAGAGAAGACTCAGGCCATCTGAGGAGAGTAAAACCTTCCTCATGGAGATTCAGTGGGGTGAACAGGCAGCACCAAGGCCTAGGCTGAGAAAAGGCCTTGGAAAGCAGCACATTCCCTGAGCAAACTTAGGAAGGCAGAAGAGGCCATAGCAAAACTGGGGAGACAGAAGCCTCAGCACCAAGGCCAAGACCACAATCTCAACAAAATACTAGCAAATAAAGTACAACAGATATCAAAATATTATTCATCATTATCAAGTCTATGCCAGAAATTCAAGGATTGTTCAACCTAAACCAAGCAATAATTACAATACATCAATCAACAAAATGAAAGACAAAAGTCATGGTATTATTTTACAGATAAACAAAAGCATTTAAAAATAAACAACGTTTTTGATAAAAGGTAAAAATCAAATTAGGAATAGAATGAGCATAGATCAACATAGTAAAGTCTGCACATTGAATGGAGAAAGATGAAAGATTTCAAATAATTTTTTTCTAACATCTGAAACAATAAAAGGGTTTACACTATCACCTTTTGTATCCAAAAAATACTAGATGCCTTAGCCAGACAATTTAAAATGCAAAAGAAATAAATGAAAAATAAAAAGTGAAATTTTTACTATTCTCAAAATCTAAGAATGTTAGCAAAACATTATTGTAGCTGAATTAAGTAAATTTCGAGGATACAAATTTGACATATAAAAATCAACAGTATTGCTTTTGTTCCCTGAGGATGTGGCTTGTGGTGGAGAACTTGCCTTGCTTATGACTACCACTGCAACCCAAAGCAAACCTTTGAAATATCCATAGTGATGGGGTGATGTTATGATTTCTAAATGTTAATTAATTGGTCCTGTTTGCTGTCTGTTACTTTGTTTTCTAATCATTATCATTGATTGGTTGAGTAAATACTGAGGCCTGAGATTGGACAAAGAGAGATAGGTGGGACTAAGGCACAGGCTTCTGAAGCAGATAGGTTTATGGGTAGAAGCCTCCAAGAGAAAAATGAAAGAGCAGGAAGCAGACACAGGATGAGGTAGATGAAAGAAGATCATTCCACATGGCCTGGAGCATTGGAATAGCATGGAGAATAGCAGTCCAAAGGATATATGTATATATGGGGTCATATTTAGGGAATAGAATTAAGAGCTAGTTTAGATGGGCTAAGATTGCACAATCCAGGCCAACGCTTATTAAAATCTATCAGGTGTCTCTGTGTGCTCATTTATAATTGTGGATTAATGATTAACACTGCTGGCCAATTAACAATAATATAAATAATAAGTAGTAATTTAATTAAATATTTCTACACCAAAGTATGTATAAATCAATAAAAGTTGTCCTTGTTAGGCTTATCTATTACTATGATAAAACACTGACAAAAGTGATTTGGGGAAGAAAAGAGTTATTTCAGTTTACTGGTCTTTTCCCAATATCAAGAAATACCAGAGGCAAAAAATACTCAAGGTGGGAATCTTGAGACGGGAACAGAAGAAAAGATTACTGAGGAATGTTGTTTACTGGCTTCTGTGGCTTGTTCAGCCTGCTTATATTACACAGGACCACTTTTCCAGGGGTGACATTGCCCAGGGTAGGCTGGACCCTCCTACAATAATTATTAATCAATAAAATATCTCCAGGAACAGGTCTGCAGGCAATCTGATGGAGGCAAATCCTTAGCTGAGGTTCCTACTTTCCAGGTGACTCTAGTTTGCATCTGATTGACAAACAGTAATCAACATAGTAATGTCACTGATGAAGAAACTTAAAAAGAGTCTCATTGAAGGAAACGAAAAAAATAAGAATCTAGGGATAAATTGATCCATGTAAATGAAATATTTACCAAATTAAAATTACATTGAGATAGATCTTTTATGAGAGGTGGAAATCAATGATTGACATGAGTTCTTGTACAATTTTGTTAATCTGTCTCTTCATCTGAAGAAATAACTTTCAGCTTCTGACTTGATAGATATCAGGGTCTTTCTGAGAAGTTCTTTTTGTTGTCATTGCTGTTAAGAGAAGTATCATCCTCCTCAGAACAAGGATCTGGGTGAGGGTCATAGATCAGCCATAAACATATGCAATTTTGATTTATGTTATCCAGCAACCTCAGGTTCAAAGCTATCCAAAGACAGCTATACTGATTTACTGAAATTCTGTCCAAGGAGAAATTGTACAATTTTTTTACACTTTTCTCAGAAAACAAGGCAAGTTTATTATCTCTCTGTCCTACCAAGCAGCAAATATCTAAAATATTTCTCTTTTAATTTTTGTTTTTGTGTGCTGCTTGAATGAAATAAGGAAAAAGGGATGTTATCTGACAATGCCTTGTGATATTCTACTGTAAAACCCTCCTTTAAACCAAGTACCACTTGCTTATAGGGTTGGAAATTTAAAGAGCTGTGGATCAGATAACAGCTGACATCGTGTTTCCTGAACTTTAGTATTGCCTCTACAGTTTGGGGAGGGAGAATTCACTAGTACCTCCAATCAAAATGAGTTATATGATGCTGCTTGCTTCCTGTCAGTACATTAAACTCTGCACTGGCACTGAAAATAATAGTGTTACCTAGAAATTAGGCATTTTTAGTAAAGGAGTGCAAATTCTGAATTATATGTCTGTTTTGGGGCAATCTGGTGGGTTCACATTCTGAAACCATAGACTTTTTAATGAACTTAGAAGTCTTTCTTCTGGAATATCTCAGACATAGATTCGCCAGGGTAAACTGGCTATGGCAGTTTCACCTTAAATAATGCTTGAGGCTTTCTTCTCTCTGGGAGACCTCAGCCATCTTAGGCCAACTTACTTCCTTTGTACCAGCAACAATGCCGCTCTGCCTCTGTCTTTAAAGCTGGCCACAGTTGCCTTCAGGCCACTGTTTGGACAGGTCAAACCCCCACCCCCCTAGGCAAAAGCTGAGCCACAGGGTTTAGTCCTTGGCCTTTTGCTGTCTTGCTGAGGCTTTCTCTGCTCATCAGCTTCTTTCTGCCTCAGGGAGATCTGGCCATCAGTCCACCAGCACTTTCTCCATCAGAGGATACAAACTACTCATTGTCCTTTCTAGCATGAGGACTTGCTAGCATCAGAACTCGCTAGCATCGGAGCTCTAGCTCTAGTGTGTCCCCTTGGCTCCATCCACTTGTCCTTAAATAGCATCTCTCCTTGTTCCAACTGTTTCAGCTTAATTTGGGCTCTGCCCACTTAGCAGTTGAAAACAATGCCAGGTCATAAAGTCTTTCCTTGTTTCATGTGGCTTCAGCCTTGTTTTTCAGTCCATAGAGACTCCCTCATTTTCTGTGACTTCATCCATAAGCTAATAAGCTAACTGCTCACAGCCAAGTTGATCTTCAGGCCCTAGATTAAGAGACTGTATCAGAAGCCTAGATATTTACTAAATCTAATTTATATTAATCTAGCTCCCTACAACATTCTATACAAAACTGAAAGGGAAAGTTCTCACTAATTAATTGAAAACATATATTAGAGCCAACAGAATTTTGTATATATTAAGATAGAGTATGGAAAGATACCAGAATCAGTTAACTCAAACCATATTTTACACAATTCAGAGGCCAAGATTTCTTTGATTCTTGGTAATATTCAGTTTTTTAGTGTCATTACAAAATGAGTTCTGACAAGTTCACTACATCTTAAGATGTCCTTGTTATGGTTGGTGTTATTTTGAATCCTTGGTCCAGAGATGCATTCACATCTCATGCTCAATAGCCCACTATCCCAGATGAGGCTCCAGATCTGACCCTACCTTCTTTTTGCTACAGAAGCAATATGTTACCAAGTAGGGCATAGTAGTAATTCTGTGGCTTCAGAATGTGCTAGTTCACTAGTGAGAAACCACTACACTTATATCCTCTTTGGTTGTTCAGCAGATCAGCTGAGAAAGTAACAGATGACAGCAGAATTGTGTACTGCTAATTAAGGTTACATATGAAGAATTACAAAGCATAGAGAATATGAAACAAATGATTCATAGTCATAATACACCTGTGTTCAATTCCAAGCTCTGGAACTTAATAGACATACAAGTCTGGATAGTAACTACCACTCTAGGTCTATCTAATTTATAAATTTTTGATGATGAGCTGTCCTTTGCAAAACCCTGAGAAAATAAGAATCATTGATGTATTAAGATGTTTAGCACCATGTGATCTTAAAGGAGCTATTCAGGATTGAGGGCTGTTTTCCATGGTTAATCCTAGGGATGATTTTGACACAGGGCTTAATGCTGAGTCCTCTATAGGCCACAGATTTGAACATTGGGAACACTAGCCAGACAGGGCCCTCTAGTAGTCATTGTATCTGTTATTGACATTGCTGTTTACAAGCCCTATAGGGATACCAAACTCAGCACATCCTAGAATGAACTCCTTCCACCCAACAGAAATTTGCTCAGATCTCATTAGTCCTTGTTTGTGAAAATGATGCCTCAATTCACCCAACTGAAAAAGTCAAGGACTTTCAGAATCATCCTTTCCCCTCCATCTTCTATGCATTTCAAATTTAGTGTAACACTAGTGGCTTCCACTTCCCCTATGCAGGACTGAAACACAAATGATGGCCTTTCTTCACTAGCTCCTCATTATCTGCTCAGGCTCTCTGTGCCATACGCTAATCCAAATCTAGACTGTCATATCCTTAGGACATATTATTATTACTATTTTTTGGAACACCAATTGCTCTGTCCAATCTCAGCATCCTACACTTCATTTCCACAGGGGTCACAGTATGTAATATGCATTTATTTTTTGTCCATCTGTCCCAGTGCTGGAAACACTATGATTCTATTTGTTTTTCTCATCTGTGAATATATCTTAACAGAGTCAAGAGAAAATTAAATTTTTATCAAAGTAAGTAAATAAATTTCTACAGTTTGTAGCAAGATACCTTTATTTGTTTAAATTTACCTACAACTCTATGATGTCACTAAGTAAATTAAAGATGTAATATTAATCTAATAAACAAATTCTTTGAAGTATGATAGGACTTTAGATAGCACCATAAGATAAACAGACATGAATGAGACTTCTTCCTTGAGATCTTCACAATTTGGTGAAGAGAGATAAATCAATGAATTCAATATGAAGTTATTAATACCTCAATGATGCTATAGCCAAAAAGCTTAGAGTACAAAATGATTAGAACCATAGTAGTTGTCTCTCACTGTAGAAAATGGGGAGCCTATATGCATTCCCAGGCAATTTTATGGAACAAGCTTGGGTCAGAAAGAATGGACAATATGGAGAATGGGAGCACTGTTGATAGAAGCTGTTTTCTGAACATGAAATAGTCATTGAATTCATAAACTTACAGTAGACATGTAGTTGATACCAGATTGGGGGAAAGGATTCACTTTCATTTAGGGATGTGGCTGCTGGTGGTTTTCTCAAGCAAAGTTGGGTAACTCCACACCCATGTGGTAGCAATAATTGGGCTGAGTGTGTTCATAAGAAAACTAATCAGGAAGAGAACATGAAGTTGGGAGGGGGACACACTGGGGAAACTGTGTGGAAGGTCTAATATCATTGCTTCTAATAGGTTGTTTTCAATGCTGAGGTCTGGTTACCACCCCTTCTGAGGCATTCTCTTGATTGGTTAATAAAAGTTGCTTATGGCCAATTAGCTTGGCAGAGAAAGCATAAGAAAGTGGGACTTCCTAAGATTAGAACATGATCCCTTTGCAAACACAGAGAATTGGCCCCTTTCTGTTCAGAGTCACAGAAGGAGACAGACATCTTTGAGAATGGTGGAAGGTAATCACAGGCACATGGTGGTTTGGGATTAGGTGATCTGGGTTAACTTAGAGTCGTTAATTGAGTCTGCCCAGCAAAGGGCTAAACGTTAAAACATTAAAAGGTCTTGGTGTATTTTATCACTGGGGAAAAGATTGTGGCTGCGGCTTATCAGCCCTCAGTCCAAGCAGTCCCCGACTGACGGACTTCCAGACCCCCAGACTTCCCTTGAACCTAGGAAAATATCCTGCCAAGCTGCTGGTAATTCTACTGTCCTAATATAACAACTTATATTAGTTAACAGAGTTTAGGTTACAGGTGATGTAGACCACCCTTGGTCCTGGGGCTCTTTCCCCCGGACAAATCAGGCAACCAGTTAAGGCACAGGGGCCAGGCTGCCAGCTCCTCTGCCAAGCTGCTGACTGCTCTGCCAATAACTATAATATTCTTGCCAATAACTATAATAATTAATTAAATTGAAGTGTCAGGAAACATAGGAAAATGAGAGGGGAAAATGTGAGAGAGATATGACATAGATGTGTGGTATATATGTATGGAGTTGTCAAAGAATAAACAAAAACATTTTAGTTAAAAAAAATAACAAAATTCCAACAAAGACTCTTTATAAAGTGACAAGCCATCACATAAGTTTGCTTGTTTAATGCACCACCACTTACAATTTTCTGCTCAACTGTAAGTAATTTCAGTATTGTGCATAAGTGCCACATTCATTCAAGAATCATTTAACACACAGAGATTGAGGAACCACACCTGAAAGATTTACAAAATAAAGAAGAAATCACAAGCAAAATGAATGGAAAGCAAGAAATAATAAAACTCAGTGCTGAAATCAATAAAATAGAAACAAAGAGAACAGTACAAAGAATCAATGAAACAAAGAGTTGGTTCTTTGAGAAAATCAACAAGATAGACAAACCCTTATCAAAACTATCTAAAAGCCAAAGAGAATATCTAAATTAACAAAATCAGAAAGGAAAAGGGGAACATAACAATAGAATCCAAGGAAATCCAGAGAATCATAAGGACATACTATTATACATAATAGCCAGAAATTAAAACAACCTAGATGTCCATCAACTGAGGAATGGATAAAGAAATTGTGGTACATTTATACAATGGAATACTACTCAGCTATTATAAACAAGGACAATGTGAAATTTTTACTCAAATGGTTAGAACCAGAAAAGATAATCCTGAGTTAGATAACCTAGACCCAGAAAGACACACGTGGTATATACTCACTCATAAGTGGATATTAGCTATTAAGTACAGGATAACCATGCTAAAATCCACAGACCTAAAGAAACTAAGTAACAATGAGGGCTCAAAGGATGATGCTTAAATCCTTTAAGTAGGGGAAATAAAATAGACATTGGAAGTGGATAGAGAAAGGGAACTGAACAGGAACCTAACATAACTGCCATCTGAGAAGCTCTATCCAACAGATAATGGAAACAGATGCAGAGACCCACGGCCAAACATTAGGGGAAACTCAGGGAGCATTGTGGAAGAGTCAGGGGAAGGTTCAAGGAAGCTGGAGGTGTCAACACCACAAGAAGACTTGCACAGCTAATTAACTCGGATACAGGGGGGCTCATAGAGACTGAGCCACCAGCCAAAGAACTTGCCTGGACTGGTCCTAGGCCCACTATACATATGAAGCTGATGGGTTGTTTGGTCCTCAAGTGCATCCCCCAATAATTAGAGCTGGTACTATCTCAGACTTGGTCTTTGTTGACTCCCTGTGGACCACATTTTCCTAGCAGACCTGCCTTGCCTTGTCTTGCCTGAGTGCAAGAGGAGACACTTAGTCGTGATGCAATTTGATGGATCAGAGTGAGTTGATACTGAGCACAGGATGGGGGGTATATGGAGGAAGTGAGTGGGAGGATAGGACAGGGAGGAGAGAAGGAAGAGGTGCTATGATTAGAATGAAAATATAAATAAATAAATTTTTAAAAAGAAAATATCTATATACCACAAAATTGGAAAATCTAAATGAAATGAATGAGTTTTTCAGTAGGTAACATTTATCAAAGCTAAATCAAGATCAGATAAACAATGTAAATAGAACTATAACCCTTAATGAAGTAAAAATCATCATTAAAATTTCCTAACCAAAGGAGGAAAAAAGACCATTGCCAGCTGGTTTTAGGACAGAATTTTATCATACTTTCACAGAGGGGTTACTTACTTCTCAAATTATTCCAGAAAGTAGAAACAGAAGGATTATTTCCTAATTCATTTTATGAGGCCCCAGTTACTGTAATACTCATATCACATAAAAACTCATTCTAAAAAAGGGAGAGAATTACAGACCCATTTCATTACTAACATAAAGATATTTGAAAACTGCATTCAAAAACATAGCAAAAAATCATTCACCTCAAACAAGCATACTTCATTCCAGAGATGCAAGGAAGGCTCAGGATATGAAAATCAATAAATATAAATATAATCAATAATATAAATATAAATATAAATATAAAAATATATTTATATTTATAAATTAAATATAAACATAATCAATAAATATAAATATAAACATAGTTAAAATGGCTATCCTACCAAAAGCAATCTAGAGATTCAATGCAATCATCATTAAAATTCCAACACAATTCTTTACAGATCTTGAAAGGGCAATTCTCAACTTCATATGGAAACACAAAAAATCCAGGATAGCTAAAACAACCCTGAACAATAAAAGAAATGCTGAATGTATCACCTTTCCTGATTTCAAGTTGTACAACTGAGCTATACTAATAAAAACTGCATGGTATTGGTACAATATCAGAAAGGATGATTACTGGACTAGAATTTCAGACTCAGATGTAAATCAAAATGCATGTAGACACCTGATTTCTGATTTTAAAAAAAGCCAGAAATACATATTGTAAGAAAGAAAGAAAGAAAGAAGGAAGGAAGGAAGGAAGGAAGGAAGGAAGGAAGGAAGGAAGGAAAGAAAGAGGAAAAAGACAGCAACTTCAACAAACGGTGCTAGTTAAACAGAATGTTTACATGTAGACAAATACAAATACATCCATGTTTATCATTGCTTAAAACTCAAGTCCCAGTGGGCCAAAGACCTCAACATAAATCCAGATACACTGAACCAGATAGTAGAGAAGGTGAGAAGTACCCTTCTCTTAATGCATCACCAAAGAAGATTTTCTGAACAGAATATGAATCATGTAGGTATTAAGATCAATAACTAATAAACTTGGAAACTGAAAACCTTCTATAAAGGCAAAAGACACAGTTTATAGGACAATATAATAGCCTACAGGTTGATAAATTTTTTACCATTGGATAGAGGACTATTATCCAAAATATATAAAGAGTTCAAGAACCTAGGTATCAAGAAACCAAATAATCCAATTTAAAAATAGGAGTATATATCTAAACAGAATTCTTAATGGAGAAATCTCAAATGACTGAGAAACACTTAAGGAAATGCTGAACTACCTTACCAATCATGGAAGTGCAAATCAAAACCACTTTGCGATTCCATCTTACACCTATCAAAATGCCTAAGATCAGTAACATAAATGCCACCTCATGTTGGTGAGGATGTGGATCAATGGAAATACTCCTCCATTGCTAGTGGGAAGGCAAACTTGTACAACCACTGTAAAAATCAATATGGTGGTTCCTCAGAAAATGGGGAAATCCATTTATCTCAACACCCAGATATACCATTCTTGAGCATATACCCAAAGGGCACTCCTTTTTACCACAAGGACACTTACTCAGCCATGTACATTGTGGCCTTATTCATAATACTTAGTAACTAGAAACAACCTAGATATCTTTCAACAGAAGAATGGATAAAGAAAATGTGGTACATTTACACAATGGAGTATTTCTCAGCTTTTTAAAAGCGATGTCATAAAATTTGCAGACAAATGTATGCAACTAGAAAAAAATCATTCTGAATGAGGTAACCCATGGCCCAGAAACGCAGTTATGGCATGTACTAACTTGTAAGTGTATATCACCCCTTAAGTAAATGATAAACTCGGACCCAGAAAGGCTAGGTTAAGAGGAGGTGTCCAGCAAGGATGTATGGTTCTCTCTGGGAAGAGGAAATAAAATAGATTTTATAGGTGGACCAGGAGCAAGTGGAGACATGAGTTGCAGGGAAAAGGTAGGGGGAGATGGAATGAAGAAAGAGAATGTGGGTAGAGATGGCTGAAATCGGGAGGCATTTGGAAGTGGTATGGAAACCTAGTGCAGTCTAAACATCCTAGAGTCTGTGAACATGATCCTCATGAGGACTCCTAGAAATGGGGCATGAGGAATCTCCATAGGCCATCTCTTGGAACCACACAAGGCTTTCAGTGGAGGGGCCATCTCTTGGAACCAGACAAGGCTTCCTGTGGAGGGCCTGGATTGCATTCAATTGAATTGCTCCCCAGTGGGTCTCATGGAAATCCCTAAACAATCCAGGATGATAATAAGACAAAGAGTTGCTCTCCACAAACTGACAGCAGGACCCCTTTGTGGCAGACAACATTTATACAGCTCATTAAAAAGTTGATCTGATGTCTGCATAGAAGAACCTTTACCCATAGGTTCTACACTCTTTGGTTTGGGAAGGCACTCTGTGGGTTACTGAAAGAGAAATGTGGACAACAACCTAGCCACAAAACCTTTGACCTACAATCTGTTCTGCCTACAAAAAGAGCAATGGTGGCACAGAACTTGTGGGAAGTAGCCAACCAATGTGTGATTTCACTTAAGACCCACTCCACAAAAAAGAACACATACCCAAAACTCCTTGTATAAACAAGAACCAGAGACCAGATAAGACTAGAGACCTAGAGTAAAACCAAACACCACTAGTCTAAAAGAATTCAATAATATAATTACTAATGATATTCTGCCATACTCATGGGTTAATGAGAACCAGTTATCATCAGTGAGGCTTCCTTTAGCAGCATATGATAACAGATGTAGAGACTCATACCCAGTCATTATGTAAAGAGTCTAAATTGGAGGTCTTCATAAAATCCCTCCTCTCAGAGCTCAGGGAATCCTGTGGTAGAAAAGGTGAAAAGAATATGAGTCCAAGGGAATCAAAGATAGCACTGTCCATACAGCATGCTATCTGAATAGTAGGTGAATGAAATTAGTCACTGTGGAGTGAATGTGAGGTTCCACAGCAGACTGTGAAACACAGATGCTATATGAATTTCTATGGTGAACACTGAGACTGGTCATCACATGAAACAGCACATGCAAGCCCCAGGAGCACTACTCTAAGATCAGCCAGCTTAGTCACCTTGTCTGGAGAGGAGTGATATCCAGAGCAGATCCAGCCCATGAGCAGATCCAGCCCACAGCTCCAGCCACAGATTAGCAGTTCCACCTGTCTCCCTGAGATCCACCCTCCACCCTGACCTCTCCACCTAATGGGGAAGAACAGCTGGACCACAAGAACAAATGAACCTACACATCATCCAGAAGTGGACACTGGGATCACAGGATCACCCAGCCTCCAGATCAGGGGGTTTTCTGAGCACCAAAGCCAAGAGGCATGAGAAATAACCAGACAACACCAGGGTCAACCAGATGACTAAAGGCCAGTGCAAGAGCATGATAAAAAAAAAAAAGCACTATGACAACTCCAGAACCTAGCTATAATACTATAGAAAACCCTGGAAATCCTAACCCAACTGAAACATATGAAAATAACCTTAATCCTACACTTATGAAAATAATAGAAGTCTTAAGGGAGGAGAACAGATAACATAGAGAAGAGCAAAATAAGTGTTGGAAATTAATAAAGCTTTTAGAGGAATGGAAGATGTAGTTCAACAAGAGAGAGACCAGAATAAAATGTTTCAAGATCTGAAAAGGGAAGTTGAAGCAATAAAGAAAGCACAACTTGAGACATCCATGGAACTAGAAAACTTTAGAAAAAGAAAAGGAACTACAGATATAAGAGATGGAAGAAAGAATCCCAAGAACAGAAGATTAAATGGAAGAAACTGATACATCTATTAAAGAAAATGTAAAATCCAAAAGTGTCCTGACACAAAACCTTCAGGAAATCAAGGATACTATGAAAAGAAGAAATCTCAGAATAATAGTAATAGAAGAAAAAGAAGATTCCCAGATACAAGGACCAGAAAATATCTTCAATAAAATCATAGAAGAGAATTTCCCAAACCTAAAGAAAGAGGTGCCTATAATTACATAATTGTACAAGAAGCCTACAGAACTCCAAATAGATTAAACCAGAAAAGAAAATTTTTCTGCCATATAATAATCAAAATACTAAATGTATAGAAGAAAGAAAGAATATTAAAAGCTGCTAGGGAAAAGAGCCAATTACCATATAATGGAAAACTGATCAGAATCACATCTGATTTTTATCAGATACACTAAAAACCAGAAGGGCCTAGACAGACATCTTTCAGACCCTGAAAATCCACAGATGCCAGACCAGACTAACATTTCCAACAAAGTTGTCAACCAAAATAGATGGAGAAAACAATATATTCCATGACAAAACTAAATTAAAACAATATCTATGTACAAATCCACCTCTACAGAAGATGTTAGAAGGAAAATTCCAACCCAAAGAGGCTAACTACACACAAGAAAGCACAGGAAGCAAATAGCATGCATGCCTGCAACAAAACCAAAAGAAGAGAAGCTCACTCACACACTATTTCCACCAACATCAAGATGGCAGGAAGTAACAATCACTGGTCATTAATGTGGCTCAACATCAATGGACTCAATTTCCAATAAAAAAAAAAAAACAGGGTAGTAGAACAGACATGAAAACAGAATCCCTCATTCTGCTGCTTACAAGAAACATACCTCAGTAAAAAAGATAGACATTATTTCAAAGGGCTGGAAAAAAGATATTCCGAGTAAATGTACCAAGAAGCAAACTGAAGTAATCATTCTAGTATTCAATATAATAGACTTTCAACTAATGTTAATCAAAAGAGACAGGGAAGGTCACTTCATACTCATAAAAGGAAAAATCCAGCAAGATGACATCTCAATACTGAACATCTATGCCCCAAATGTAAGGGCATCCACATTGCCACATTGGTTAAAGAAATACTACTAAATTTCAAATACCACATAGAACCCCATGCATTAATAGCAGGAGACTTTAGCACATCACTTTCACCACTGGACAGATCAGTGATGCAGAAACTAAATAGAGAAATAATGAAACTGACAGACACCATGAACATCAGCTTGTAAGTTTTTTCCTATATATAAAGGATATTTTTGTTGTTTGGTATTTAAAAGTAAGCTAAGAGGTTTAAAATGTTGTAAGTAAATTAAGGGTTACTACAGTTAAACCTGGTTTTCTAAACCACTAAGAGTTGAAGTAATTTTAAGTTGTTTAGCAGTTAAAAGGATGTTCTAGGTCTAAGAAGATATTTTTAAGTTGGTAATGCAAGTAAGGATGGAAACTGAGTTAGGTATAGAGCTTTAAACTCATGGAGATAGATAGATAAAAGAATATTAATATCAGTTGTCAATTATGTATGAACTGGACATTGAGAATGCATTCTCATTTTCATAATTTTGGCCTAATTGTTCCTATTATTTTGTATTGTGTTTATCATTATAAGAAAAAGACCTTTTATTGTACTAAAATGGGGAGCTGTTTGGGACACAAAGATACACCTTAAATTTTTAAAAAAGCAGATAGGAAAGTGAGAGGGAAAGAGGTAGGAGGTTGAGAACAGGAGGGTGTTGAGGGAGGAGACTGTGATTGAGATGTAATTTGAAGAAATACATAAATGTTGAAAGAAAATAATATGAGTCAAAGGTGATGGAGGAGATCAGGAGAAAATGGTCCTCTGAGTCAACTAAGCAAGGGACATAAGAGCTCACAAAGGCTGAAGCAGCAAGGACAGGGCCTAAATGTATCTACACCAGGTCTTCTTTGTACATATTATAGCTAATCTTTTAATCCTGTTGGGTTGCAAAGTTCAACTTCAATATGAAAATTTCATTTCATCTTATTTTATTTTACAATATTTACTATCTCTTAAAATACAGTTCTTTTCAAATGAGAAACAGAATGGGAGTGGATACAGAAAGGACAGGAGTTGGAGAGTAACTTGAAGGAGTAGAGGGAGGTGAAACTATAATCAGGTTACATCATATGAGAAAAGAATCTAATTTCAAGAAAAAAGAAAAACTATGAAAGTAACTGTTGCCACCTGATTGTTATAAATTGCTGAATAGGGTCATTAGCATTATATTCATGTTGTATAATTTCATCCTTTTGATAGCATTATGGTATTGGTGGCATCAAATTTCAGACACTAGAATTGTTAAGAAGGCTGGAGAAACATAGTTCTAAGAATTTCTTTTCTGTTTGAAACCAGGCCCTTCTTTATAGACATAGACCAGACTGTCCTCAAATTTGCCATCCTCCTATCTGAATCTCTTGAGTCCAAGGATTACAGATATGTGCCACCACATTAAGTGAGAGAAATATTTTATGAGGTATAGAAGTCCTATGAAATGGCGTACAAGAAAAACTTACTTTTTAAAAGAATAGTCTACTGTTGAGATAAAAAATAATGGCCCACCTGGCATAATTTAAAGGAAAAAAATTAAAGACAAAACATCATGAGAAAGTCAAATAAGTATCTCATGAAACTGATTCAGAATTAATAAAAGAGTAAAGGGATGCATGACTGGAATCCTAGCACACAGGAGGCTGAGGTTCTGACACATACATACATACATACATACATACATACATACATACATATATACATATATACATACATAGAATTCACAAAGGAGGAATGCCCAATGGCTGAGAGACACTTGAAGAAATGCTCAACATCCTTAATTATCAGAGAAATGCAACTCAAGATTCCATCTCACACCTGTCAGAATGGCTAAGATCAAAAATTTAAAAAGACAGCGCATGCTGGTGAGGTTGTGGAGAAAGAGGAACACTCTTCCATTGCTGGAGGGAGTGCAAACTTGTACAACCATTATGGAAATCAATCTGGAGATATCTTAGAAAACTTTGAATAGCTCTACCTCAAGACCCAGCCATAACACTTCTGGGTATACATCCAAATGGTTCCTCTCCAAACCACAAGGATATACCCTCATTTATGTTCATAGCAGCCTTATTTGTACTAGCTAGAAACTGGAAATAATCCTGATGTCCCTCAACTGAGGAATGGATTAAACAAAACAAAAATGTGGTACATTTACACAATGGAATACTACTCAGATATCAGAAACAAAGAAATCATGCAATTTGTAGCCAAAAGGGTGGAACTAAAAAAATTCTTCCTGAGTTAGCTAACCCAGGCTCAGAAAAATGCACATGGCATCTATTCAATTATAATCAGATGTAGAAAAAAATTAATTAAATTATGTTGGGGTGCCATTTGTAGAAATAATTAATTAAATTGTTTAACAGTATTTATATTATATTTAATTGTTTCGGGAGCTGTTAATTCTTATCCAGACATTATAAATAAATACACAGAGACTGCATGGATTTTAACAAGCCTTGGCCTGAGTTGTGCAATCCTGGCCCATCTAAGATAGCTGTTAATTCTATTACCCAAATATGACCCCATATATACCTACATCCCCTTGAACTGACATTCTCCACAATATCCCGATGTTCCTGACCATTTGGAATGAGGTTCTTTTTTCTAACCCATGGTGTGTGCCTCCTTCTTCCTGCTGCTCCTGGTTGGACTGCATTAATCCTCTGTCTAAAACACAGGCTTTCTGTTATAATCTCAGTAAGTCCCACCTTTCTCTGTCTCTGCCCAATCTCAGGCCTTGGCATTTTATTTAACCAATCAGAGTCAATGTAAGAAACAGACAGCAACCAGGAACAATTAATTAACATTTAGAATGCTTAACACTACACCATCAATTCCCTCCTTTTGTCTAAAAAAGGCTAATTTTTTAACTCATACAGTAAAAACAATAAGAACAAATATGAAACAATCAAGAAAACCATATATAAAAATTATGTACATAATGTTAAGCCTATTTGTATCAGGCAATTTTGAAGAAGAAAAAAATCATCTATCTATCTTGGTATGCCTAAAGTTCGGAACCTAAATAATTTATTCAATATCCTATATTTATAAATGTAAAGGTTTTATTTAGACGTGAAAATATCCTTTTAAATCCTAAGCAACTCAAGTTCAATTGAAATTTTATAACTATTATGCCCTCAACCCCATCAAAGACATAAGAAGGAATAAAGTTATTATTTGAGTGAGTAGGAAGCATTAGGAGAGCAGCTTCCAAAAAGAAAAATGGCAGTTTGGTTCCTAGATAGTCCCAAATATATCTTGATATCGTTGGAGCATCATCTTCAGCCTTCTGGCCAAGCATTTTTCACAGACTAAATTGTGCAGCAGGAAATAATAAGGATTTTCCCATTCTGTCTCTGAAGAATCAGGGCATCAACTTACCTGCATTTATGCTCTGGTCCATTTTTGGACTATATATAGTCTGTTGAGAGAGCAGGGGCATTTTTGCCCAATAGGAGTTATCTCCTTTTGGGAGATTTCATTTTGAGGAATTATCTCCTGATGGGAGATTTCTTTTTGATGCTCATTTTCTTCTTCCAAGTCAAATGGGAGCTTTCAGGAACTGACTGTCTTAAGTAAAACAATTCTTAAAATAATAAAAACATCTTTAAATGCCATTTTCTATATACATTTGAGGGTTTTGAAGACACCTACTATTTTATTTATAAATCTATATATGTTTTATCTATGAACAAACTATATTTTAATCATTTATTATCTGTTTAACATATTAAGTCTATATTGTGATAAATTAAAACTAGTATTTGGGTTCCCGAAGATGGCGGCGACCTACACTGACGCATTTTGAACGCGGGAAAAGAAGAGCCATAAAAAAAACAGAGTTATTGGGCACTGTGCAGAAAACGGAGGGGCTAGACCCCCCCCCCCCACGGGAACACTCACAGATCCAAAGGGACTGTTAAAAGTCCCAGGGCAAGGCTCTCACCCATCTCTCACAGACATGGAAGCCACTAAACCTGGGATTTGGGAACTCCCATTTGGAGAGGCGCCTGGTAAGATCGATCCCAACTTACAGCAGGCAGAATCAGGGTCCACTTGGCCATAGATCGCTGGCCCATTGGGCCCCCCACACATCAGGTTGAACTTATACCCACTTAAAAAACTTTGCAAGATAGTGGAAGGCTTAGCAAGGAACAAAAAGGGGGCTCAGCGGGTGGTCCGCAGCCGCTCGTGTAGCAGAGGGCAGGAGGTTCCGAGAGAGCGCGCGGGAAGCTGGGAACACAAAAGCAGGCGGGAGGGGCCAAATCCCACATACTCACTGTAGCGCAGCTGGGGAGTGAGCACGGATGGCAGGGCCAAACCCCGCGAGCCCACAGCAGGTCATCTGGGGAGAGAGACAGGCGTGGGCGGGGCCAGGGATCCGTGCACCGATGGCTGAGCTGCTGGGACGAGAGGTCCACTCAGGCAGCCAGAGGATCCGGGGCTTGGGGTACCCACGGGACCCGTGGCGGTGCAGACAGAAAGGGAATCAGGCACAGAGTCCAGCCCTGTGGCGAGAAGCCTAGAGAGAAACCAGAAATCAGGACCATAGCTGTATCCTGAAAAATCCAGACATATTAGGTGTGGAGCCAGACCCTGTCAGCCTCCGTAATGACAAACAAAGCCCACAGAATCTGTGCCTGGGCAAACAGGCCCATACCATCAGAACCATTACAGGCTGATAACTCAGAGTGCAACATAGGGAAGTCTGAATTGGGAGCAGTGAAACAATCCTGGTCCATTACTCACA
>CAJQZJ010033081.1:1179536-1218781 GCA_907164525.1 Lophiomys imhausi | reverse complement strand
ATTAGAGTTCAGAGACACACACATGGGATTTGGAGGGACCTAGGTTTGGAGGCTACTTACAAAAGGCCTTCTCGATGCAGGCAGATTGTCCTTTGGGATCTCAAAATATATACACTAGAGCTGGTTTAGCTCCAAGGTGACAGAATGATTTCTTCTTTAACCCGGATTGAAAGATAACGCTTTGTATGTTGTCAGAAGGCCAAATTTGCTTCAGGAGAAGTACTACCTAGCCCCCTCCATCCCCCCCAAAAAAAGAGGGCAATTGTCCTAGGGTTGGGATTGGGGCAGGGCTCTGTTCTTATCATTCCAGGAGAATCGAAACGTCCATTAGGGGAGCCCGGGGACTGTCGGGATCCGCAATCGCCATTACAAGATGGCGCCGACTTCCTGCTTCCTGGTTCTTCATGGAGGTGTTGTGCCGGTGTGTGCATGTGCAAGGCGCGTTTCTTGGCATTGCGATCTCATGCTAATTAGGTGATTCCGTATGAGCCAATGAGGGTTCAACAAGTCTCCCTATGTGCTATATAGGCAGCTGCCTGCCGGAGCTCGGGGTCCCTCTCCAGCATGCTATCTAAAAGAGCTGTTCAATAAATGCTGTCAGAAGAATCCTGATTGTGTGGCGCTTTCCTTATCGGCGAGGCGGGCGCGACATCTGGTGCCGAAACCTGGGATCGAGGCCGAACGTCTCAGGAGCTCCGGTCCAGCTGCGAGGGATCCTGTAGGCTCGACAGAGGATTCAGAACTGACGGCGGAGGAAGTCTAGATGCTTTTCTGCAAGGTATGGTGGATCCCCTTTGGCTGGCTCTTGTTCTTCTTGTTTGGGCGGTGGTGGTCATTATGTGTTGTTTTTGTCTTAATTGCCATCAACAAGGGAAGGAGTGTACCTGTTCTCCCTGTTTACCGGAACCATAAGCCACAGGTAGATAACTGTGCAGGTTCACTCTGTCCTGTAGATAAAGGACTATGGGCAATCAACAGATGAAGCCGCTCCTTTCAGCAATGCGGGCGTTGTTGAAGGAACACGGACTAAAAGTTCCTGAACGAGTTCTATGCAATTTTCTAAAGAAGTAGATCGAGTTGCTCCATGGTTTGTCTCGACCGGATCCTTAACCAAAGGGTCCTGGGAAAAACTTGGAGTTGATTTCAATAATGAAAAAGAAGGAGGGAGGCTTAGACCAGGAACATGGCCACTGTATAAAATGATTAGAGCTTGTATTGAGGACTCTAGTTGTCAAGAAAAGGTTCGGGAAGGACAGAGAGTATTAGCAGATCATCAGGATAGCCTATCAGAAGCAGAAAAGGAAAAGAGCGCTGAGATTAAAAAGAAAACAAACAGAAGTAAAGAGATGTCAAAAGAAAAGGACAAATTGTATCCTGTCCTTGAGGAATTTAAGAATTTAAGGGTTGGAGACTTGTCCTCAGAGGAGACCTCTACAGAGGGTGAGGAAGAGAAAGAGGATCCAACATCTTCCTCGTCAGAGGAGGGTGTATTGGATTCAGATGATCAAGCTGAGTTAGAAGAAGAGGCAGCTCGATATGAGGCTGAGCGGTGTCGGCCTGACCCATATGCTTCAGGGTCAGTTCCATCTGCCCCGCCATTAGTAGAATTAGTAAAAAAGAAGAAAAAACCGGTATTCACATCCCTCGTCCCTCTTAAGGAAAGAAAGAAAATTAGAATTGCATTCCCCGTGTGGGAAGATGCTAACCAGACAAGACAACATTCCCAGCTAGACTTACAACAGTTAAAAGCCTTGGCCGAATCTGTTCAAACATATGGCATAAATGCCTCGTTCACTCAGGCACTTGTAGAGAGAATAACTGTCAGTGCTATGACACCAGAGGATTGGTACAATACTGTTAAAGCATGTCTTACTATTGGACAATATTTAGATTGGAAATCCATTTATCAGGACCTCTGTGCCTCCCAGGCTCGACAGAACCTGGCGCAGGGGCATCCTCAATGGAATTTCGATATGCTTACTGAACAGGGACAATGGGTAGCCAATCAGACAGCCTATCCTGCAGAAGTGTATGAACAAATTAACAAGGCTGCAGTAAAGGCATGGAAAAGTCTGCCTAATAAGGGCCAGGTTACTGGTAATTTAACAAAAATACTTCAAGGAAACAATGAACCATTTTCAGATTTTGTGGCACGCATGATGGAAGCAGCAGGCAGGATATTTGGAGATCCTGAGACGGCAATGCCACTCGTAGAACAGCTGATCTTTGAACAATGTACTAAGGAATGTAGAAATGCAATAACACCATGGAAAGGAAAGGGGTTGAATGCCTGGATGAAAGCTTGTAGAGAAATAGGGGGACCTTTGTCTAAATCAGGGCTTGCCGCGGCAGTTCTTGCTGCCCAGAGGGCCTCCAACATGAAATGTTACAAATGTGGAAAAGTAGGCCACATTCAAAAACAATGTAGATCCAGGAATTCAGCTGATAATGGTAAATATCCCAGGACTCCTGACATGTGCCCTAGATGTAACAAAGGCAAACATTGGGCGAATGAGTGCAGATCAGTTAAGGATGATAAAGGACGCCCCCTTAATGATTCGTCAAAAAACGGGCAGCGGGGCCCGCGTCCCCAGGGCCCTCAAATGTATGGGGCACTAGATCATCCAAACAATGCCCAACAACTACCACCCCTGAGGCAGTCTCGACGCCAAGAAGAGCCACAACAGGCTCGGCAGGACTGGACCTCCATGCCACCACCAGAGCAGTATTAACACCCACTATGGGGTGTCAGCCTATACCTTCTGATTTTTCTGGCCCATTGCCTAAAGATACCGTAGGACTTGTCCTGGGAAGAGCTTCAGCCTCTCTTAAAGGGTTAGTCATTCACCCAGGGGTGATAGATCAAGATTATGAGGGACAAATAAATATCATGTGTTCCTCGCCAAGAGGAATTAGTTCTATAGCCCCTGGTGATAAGATTGCTCAATTATTAATACTCCCCAGTCTGCATGCTTTATTCCCAGCTAAAGAGACAATGAGAGGCATGCAAGGGTTTGGTTCCTCTGGAGGAACTCATACCTATATATCCCTAGAATTAGATGATAGACCTATTCTAGACCTTAAATTACAAGGCAAAACATTTAAGGGATTATTAGATACAGGGGCAGATACCACCATAATCTCATCTCAATGGTGGCCAAAGTCCTGGCCCACAAATCAATCCTCACAGACTTTACAAGGATTGGGCTATGAATCCACACCTCTTATTAGTGCAAAAACCTTACAATGGGAAGACAATGAAGGTAGAAAAGGAACTGTGGTACCCTATGTCTTACCTCTCCCAGTAAATCTTTGGGGAAGAGATATACTAAAACAAATGAATTTCAAACTTACAAATGATTATTCAATTCAAAGTCAAAACATGATGAGGGATATGGGTTGTGTTCCTGGAAAAGGATTAGGAAAAACCCTACAAGGAAGAACCAGCCCTATCCCAGTTACTAAAAAACGCGATAGGACTGGACTGGGTTTTTCTTAGGGGCCACTGAGGAGGCTTTGCCTATACCTTGGTTATCAGAGGAACCTGTGTGGGTTCCTCAGTGGCCTCTTACCTCTGAGAAACTAGAAGCCACAAAAGGACTTGTGGAGAAACAACTAAGTTTAGATCATTTAGAATCATCCCAGTCACCATGGAATACTCCCATATTTGTAATTAAAAAGAAGTCTGGAAAATGGAGACTGTTACATGACTTGAGAGCTATTAATAAACAAATGCAAATTATGGGCTCTATTCAGAGAGGATTACCATTGCTCTCAGCATTACCTAAACATTGGGAAGTCATAATTATAGACATAAAAGATTGTTTTTTCTCTATTCCTTTACATCCTCAGGATAGAATAAGGTTTGCATTTACCCTGCCTAGTGTCAATCATGAAGAACCTGATCTTCGTTATCAGTGGAAAGTTATTCCTCAAGGAATGGCCAATAGTCCTACTATGTGCCAACTGTACGTCTCAAAGGCTATTGAGCCTGTTAGAAAAAATTTTCCCAAAGTCAGGATATGTCATTATATGGATGACATTCTCCTCTGCACAAACAATAGAGAAATGTTACAGGAAGCCTTTTCTTCGTTAACTGAAAACTTGCGGTCGAAAGGCCTTTATATTGCTCCTGAAAAGGTACAAGAAGGTAATGTAGGAAGGTTTCTAGGCTCAGTTATTACACCTGACTATATTAAGCCTCAAAAGGTAACTATCAGGAGGGACACCTTAAAAACCCTAAATGACTTCCAAAAATTGTTAGGAGATATTAATTGGATTCGTTTATTTTTGAAAATTTCTACCACAGAGTTACAACCCTTATTTAAGGTCTTAGAAGGAGACTCTGATATTACATCATTGAGAAAGTTAACTCCTGAGGCTTCTAAGGTGATAGATAAAATAGAAATTGCAATACAATCTGCTCAATTAGACAGAGTTAATCAAGACTTGCCATTACACTTGTGTATCTTACCTTCTTCTATGCATCCTACTGCTGTACTATGGCAGGAAGGACCCTTATTGTGGATTCATCCTCATAGTTCCCCTGGTAAGACTTTAGGTTATTATCCAACTTTGGTTGCAGACTTGGCTCTTAAAGGAATACAGCTCTCAGTCACACATTTTGGAATTTATCCTGACACAGTAATCTGTCCATATACTATGTATCAGATCCAAGTATTGTGTGGGACACAAGACTCTTGGGCTATTTTGAAACGTTCTTTCCCAGGAAACATAGATAATCATTATCCTAAACATCCTTTGTTACAATTCACTCTTAATAATGCCTTTATTTTTCCTAAAATTACAAAAACACAACCTATCCATCAGGCACTGGATATTTATACTCATGGTTCTAAAACAGGCATTGGTTGTTATGTTGTTAATAATGTTCCTACTCAAATCAAATTTAATTATACCTCACCTCAATTAGCAGAATGTGCTATAGTAGCTATAGTATTACAAAGATTTCCTGAGCCTATAAACATTATTTCAGACTCACATTATGTTGTTGGAGCTGTAAGACAGCTTGAAGTAACTGATTTCATTCATCCCAAAAGCGCTGTTGCTGAGGTGTTTAAAGACATACAAAGACATATTAGAAATAGACATCATCCATTCTTTATTCAACATATGAGGGCACACTCATTGCTCCCTGGACCAATGTCTCATGCCAATTCTATTGCTGATAAAGCTACTAGAGAACTATTTTGGGTAAATTCACCCGTAGAGGGAGCAACAGAGTTTCATAAATTATATCATGTTCCAGCCAATACCTTGAGATTAAAATTCCACCTGACCCGTGCAGAGGCACGTGATATTGTTTTAAAATGTACCTCTTGTGCTGAGTTCCAAACTCTTCCATCTGTAGGTGTCAATCCTAGAGGTCTACAACCTCTTCATGTCTGGCAGATGGACGTTACTCATTATACTGTCTTTGGAAAACTTAAATATATCCATGTGTCCATCGATACATGTTCTGGTATTATCCATGCCACTCCCCTAGCGGGGGAAAAGGTTTCACATGTTATTACTCACTATCTTGAATCATGGGCTGCCTGGGGCAAACCCATTCAACTCAAGACTGACAATGGACCAGCTTATACCTCTAAACCTTTTCAACAATTTTGCCAAAGGCTTGGTGTTCGCCATGTCACCGGACTGCCTTATAATCCTCAAGCACAAGAATTGTGGAACGTGCCAATGGCACATTAAAGACTTATCTACAAAAACAAAAAGGGGGAGTAGGCCCTAATATGGGACCTAAGACATCTATCTCCCTAGCTCTATTCACTTTAAAGTTTTTAAACTTGGATTCTGAAGGATGATCTGCTGCTGATAGACATGTGGCTCCAAGTCCTCATAAAGAATCTGTTAGATGGAAAGATGTTTTATCTAACCAATGGAAAGGCCTGGATCCGGTTTTAGTAAGATCCAGGGGAGCCATTTGTGTTTTTCCACAGGATCAAGAAAATCCTATCTGGGTCCCAGCGAGATTGACGCGACAATTGCTGACTGCCGACGATGAATTGGTACCGTCTGGGATGAAGACTTCCACTGATGCTGTGGGGAACGATTCTCCTTCTGACCACAGTGATGGGGATGGCTAGATGGGGAATTATGACCACCTATCCACTCCCCATGCCTGTGATACATGATGCACAAGTGTTGACTCGTTTTTTCACCACCAATGATACCCTGGGGTTAGCGTTCCTGCCTATGGATAATCAAACAGCCTCAGTGCCACATAACATAACCCTGGCTACAGAGGGTTGTCTCTGTTTCACGGTGTCTACCAATTACTCCGAGGATAACTCTTGTATTCAGTTAAACAATCATTCCTATGCAAAATTAGATACTACAGTAAAGGAAAGGGGTAATAAATTAATGGCTAATGCTACAATCTTGTTTGGCTGGTGGCCTCATACAAACAATTCTGATGAAAGTAGATCCAACCGACAGTCTCAACCTCAATATGCACCTTTTTGTAGTGGTAATAAGGTAGATAAGGCTTTTCTTCCCTGGACAGGTTGTCAAAGCCGTAGAGCTCATCCACTCCCACAACGCCAGTTTACATTTTCACCTCTTGAGGGGTATGGTAACTTTACTACTATGGACCCTTTTAGATATGACATAGATCCTTTTGATATCTGGCTTTTATGTGGTTCTGGTGGGAGTTGCACTGATTTGACGCCCATGTCTATGCTACTGGGAGGAGGTGTTATGAAAGGAAAAATTACGCAAAATATAACAGATGATACAATAAAAGAAGAAATTTATAAAGACACCACACAAATAGTTAAGGCCACTCTGGTCTGTGTTTGGCCTCCCTTTTTTTGGATTGTGAGTAATGGATCCACTACTCAAGATAGTTATTACACATTATGCTGGAATGCTACAAAGTTTCACACAGCTATTGTGGCTCGCATGCCCAGATTTGTCCCTGTTCCAGTTGAAACTCCCAATACGCTCACCCTGTTTAGACCAAAAAGAGATTTTGGAGTTACTGCAGCTATTGTAAGCATTATAGCCACTGCTGCTGTTGCTGCATCTCTTACAGCCTCATCCCTTGCTCTTTCTGGCCAAATACAAACTACTACTATGTTAAAAAATTTATCGGCCTCCGTAAGTCAAGCTATTGATGTACAGGCCTCTGCTAATGCACAAATAAAAGGAGGATTAATGATTGTCAATCAACGTATTGACCTTGTCCAGGAACAATTGGACATATATGGCAAATGGCTCAATTAGGAGGTGAAATTAAACTTCCTGGACTTTGTGTTACCTCTGTCCAATATGAAAATTTTACACGAGCAGCTAACTTGTCTAAGACTTTATCTCAACAGTTGCGACAAAATTGGACTGCGGAATTTGATGAAACCATGAGAAGACTACGAATAGCTATCATTCAAATTAACTCCACTCGTTTGGATCTGTCCCTAACAAAAGGATTGGCTTCCTGGCTTCAGTCGGCTTTCTCCTACTTTAAGGAATGGGTGGGAGTCGGGTTATTCGGCTGCCTTTTAGCGGGGGGGGGGGGGAATGTTGATTACCCTCTGGTTGCTCTGCAAATTTAAAAAACAACACAATAGAGATAAAGTGCTAATCACTCAGGCTTTACTTGCCGTGGAACTTGGAACCTCTCCTAGAGCTTGGTTAAATATGCTAAAACAATGAGACACTGTCATCATATAATTGTCCTGAGGGCTCATGTTCCCATTGCACCAGGCGTTCTGATGACAGTCCTGTGTGCCTCCCAGGGCTCGTGTTCCCATTGCATGGGAATTCAGGCACACAAGGTCTCTAGTCCATTTAACTACCTTGATCGCTCCACTGGTAGAACGGTAGGCTTGATCGGTGACAAAGTGGATTGTTTTGCTATTTAATAAAGAAGGGGGAGATGTCGGGAGCCGCAATCGCCATTACAAGATGGCGCCGACTTCCTGCTTCCTGGTTCTTCACGGAGGTGTTGTGCCGGTGTGCGCATGTGCAAGGCGCGTTTCTTGGCACTGCAATCTCATGCTAATTAGGTGATTCCGTATGAGCCAATGAAGGTTCGACAAGCCTCCCTATGTGCTATATAGGCAGCCGCCTGCCGGAGCTCGGGGTCCCTCTCCACCATGCTATCTAAAAGAGCTGTTCAATAAATGCTGTCAGAAGAATCCTGATTGTGTGGCGCTTTCCTTATCGGCAAGGCGGGCGCGACAGGGGACGGCTGGACAGCGGAATCATCAGCAGAGAGCAGAATCAGGCACCAAGGAGGATGAGTGACCCAGTTGATTCTGCCTGGCAGACTTCCTCAACAGCTGTCTCCATCAGGGGCCTGCAACCACCACAGCAATCCAATATCACTGGGACTGCTCAGCTCTACACAATACCCCGGCAGGAACCTCAGTGAAGCCTGCAAGATCAACTTCTGCCTATAAACCCCTTAGGTCATCTAAACAGCTGAGAACAGAAGGACTTAACATAAAAGGAGTGTACTAACATTTTTAATCATTTTTTCCATTTGGGTTCGGGGCCCAAACAGGTCTACTATGACCCAAATCAGCAGGAAGTCACTTTAAGAGAGCAACGTCCCATGCCCAGTGGATGGGGAAGGTGTTTCTCCACCCTTCTTTTAGGTTATTTGAAGGATAGCTGAAAACTCTGATATGTAGGGGAAGAGACTACAATCTGATGAATGGTCCTGTCTTAATGGGTTTTGGAGGTTAGCCCCAGGGAATTCCTACTTTTCCTTTTCTGTATCCTTCTTCCTCTCTTATGTAGGAGTGCATGGGCTTGAGAAAAATGAGATATAGACATAGCACAGGAAGGTCCAAGAAGAAGGGGCAGATTATTGAATATGCCCTTATACCTTTGTATATTGATACAAAATTAGTAGTTTATTTGGCTAAAGTGGTATTGACCATTGTTTATTGTGCAAAAATAAGATTGTAGTGGATTACATCAGTATTGATCTTTGTATATTGATACAAAATTAAGATTATTGTTGGCCACAATGGTATTGACCCTTGCATATGGACGTAATATTAAGATTATATTGGGCTACATAGGCATTGATCTTGGTATATTGATACATAATTAAGAGTATATTTAACCACAATTGAATAGATCTTTGTATATTGATACAAATTTAAAGGTAATGCTTCCTAATGGTATCATACCTAGACATACTTAAAAATAAAATGTGAAGCTCTGACCTCTTGATACCAACCATCTAAAATGGTCTAGGATAGTTAAAACAAACTCCTAGTCATGCAAACATGTCACTTTGTTAGCTACTATGACAGTCTATCACAGATGTTCTCTAAACTACCCAGTAATCAAGTTGCTAAGAGACAAGCAACATCTGCTTATCTAAATACAAGAGATGGATAGGGCATCTTCAAAAACCCCAAGAGATCTGCAGAATATGGCATTCAAAGATGTTATCTTAAATCAAGATTTTTTTTTTGATATCGAGACATATCAGCGCCTGACAGCACCCCCTATTCTACTCCAAGTAGAAGATAAGCATCGAAGAACCTCCACTGTAAGATGGTTGAATTAGTGGCAAGCCTATCTCTTGGCATGAAAAAACCCCTTGCACCAACTGCAGACAGACTGCTGTCCAAAAAGGACAAAACTTGGTAGCAGGGAAGTCGACAGCCTAACTCTGCCAAGACAGGGTAAGTAAGTCCTTCATAATCCCTGCTCTACAACAAATGTCTGTCAGAGAAACAGGACCCAAAGGCTGAAGATTGATGCTGGAATGTATGGAGAGAAAATGGGAACTGTCCAGGCAGTCATTGGTATGTCCTTTCTTAGTTTTGGAAGCTGCAGGCTCTGCACTTCCTAGATAAGCAAATATATTTATCCCTCTCAGGTCTCTGAGATGGTTGAGGAATAGACAGCTAGAGTCTCATAGTTAAATTTTGAATTGTTTAGGAATCTAGAGGGTGTTATAGATCTAAGAAGATACTCTTAAAAGTGTGTTGCAAGATAGTATGAATGTTGAGCCACATATAGACCTTTAAACTCATGGAGTTGGTTAGATAGTAGAATGTTAAAGTCAGGGGCCAAATATGTATAAACTGGACATTAGGAAGGTATACTGGGCCATTTAACTCTCATAAATGTGGCATATTTATATCTATTGTTTTGTATAATACTTACTGTTATAAGAGAAGGAACCATCTGTTGGACTGAAAGGGGAAACTTCTGGGGGGAAGAGGGTGGAAGGGAGGGATAGGAAGGGGGAATAGGGAGGGGTTTGTTACTGAAATGTAACTTGAAGAAAAAAAAATAAAGTATTAAATAAAAAAAAACAACAACTAGTATTTGACAAGACCAGGAGCTTGACTGGTCAGCAATCAACCTGTATTACCCAGACTCTTAAACAGATTGCAATAGCAACCCATAAAAGGATTGGAAGTAAACCTGTATTTTAAATGAGTTGCATAGGCATAATACTTTCTATAAGTGTTGAAATACACATATTATGTGTCAAAATATAAGACTCTATACCAATGAATCAAAATTTAACCTTATTTTTGTATCAATATACAAAATTCTATACCAATATATTGAAAGATAACCTTATTTAAAGAATAGTAATAGTTTTGAGTTTCAGAGCAGATCCAAAAATCTATCCTTATATTTTATCATTTCTATATTATATACATATATCCCCCTCTTTATCTTTTCAAGTCTTTTCCCCCTATATAAGAGAGAAAGAAGGATATAGACAAGAAAAAGAAAAAGTCCTTGAATCTAATCTCCTATGTCTTGCTTAACAAGAATATTTAACAATTTGTAACCATTCCCCCTAAACAACATCCATCACCCCACTTTTTGGGAATAGGACGTTGCTCTCTTATAACTGCTTCCTGCTGAACTGGGACACAGAAAACCTGTTTATGGGCCCAAATAAGATGAAAAAAAATGGTTAATCAATTTGATAGTAACATTTGTTGTCCAGTCTCTATGTGCTCAGCAATTTGAATGTTCTGAGCAATTTGCAGTTCAAAGCTGGACTTTGGTAGGAAAGTTCAGGGTCTTTTGAAGTCCTATCTGGAACAGTCTTTGAGGCTGGGCCTTCTCAGAGAGCTGTTTGAAGTTGTTCTCGATGTAGATTTTTGAGGAAACAGCAATTGAGGCAGTCCATGAGTCTTGATCATTTGGCGTTACTTGTCTTGCCTTCTTTGGACTCTGTTCCCATTGTTCTGAAAATACATAATTTCTCACAAGTAACATATAGTTCTGCAATTACCAAAATGCCTTGGATGTGCAGGATGCACATATCAATTAAGGAATATTTTCTGTTCTTTGAACGCAGAAAGACATTTGCAAGTCTCCATTCATGCCATATAAAAACATGAGATGTAATAGTATTACATATATATGCTATATATAATCTATTTTAAATTGAAAATACAGCATAAGTCTGTATGGAGTTTAAGTATTCTCCACCATGGTTGACATACATTTATTAATTGATTAAAACATGTTTATTCTGTGTTTTTCTGGCTTTTGGTAGATTAGATTGGCCTCAAACTCAAAAGGAACCAATCTGTCTCTGTCTTTGTCTCCCATGTTTTGGGAATAAAGGTATGCATTTATATATATTTTCTTTCCTTTTCTCCTTTCTTTGGAGATTTAATTTCTTTGTGGTTAAATCTATCCTTATTGAGACAGGGTTTTTCTCTTTGTAGCTTGGGCTGTCTTGATTTGCTCTGTAGAGATCTGTAGATTTAGATTGGCCTCGAACACACAAAGAAACTTGTTTTTCCTTGTCTTCCAGGTTTCAGATCAAGGTATGAATTTTAAAAATTGAATTACCCTTATTAAATAATAACATTAATTAAAAACCATTTTGTATTAGTTTGAGTTCCAATTTTCCCCAGGAAGCCCCATTCTTAAGGAGAATGGTGTAGAATAGCATGATATGCTATTTTATGTTACCTTTTCTTAACTGTGGGGCTGTGGGATGCATGCAGTCTGCATGTTCTTCACCAGCCTAACTCTGGGTTCTTGCATTGTTTAACAGAATATAACTCTTTCTCTATCTCTCTCTTTCTTTTCTGAGACATGATTTCTCTGTGTATCCTTGTCCTGGATTCACTTTGTAGACTAGGCTGACCTTGGTGAAGGTCAGGGATCCACCTGTCTTTGTTTCCCAAATGCTAGGATTAAAGGTGTGCACCACCACACCCAGTGGTTAACATACCTCTTTTAGGGGCAAAATGCCTCTTGAAACAAATTCTCCAGTGGGATCCCCACAACTAAGAAGGCTGGCTTGTGACCCTTTTCTCTTTATGTACATTTATATTATTAAACTTAACATCAAGGAAAAATGTGTCTTTTTTGAATTCTAGACTGTGTTTAGTAAGCAGCCTTATCTTTTCATCAGGGTTCCCACCCTGCCTTCATTGTTTAAACCAGGCTGGTCTAGAATCCAGAGATCTGCCTGTTTCTTCCTCTAGTGTGATGGGATTAAGGGATTAATCAGTCAATTAATCAGATTAATTAGTCAGTACCACCCTGCTCAAATATTCACTTAAATCCCAGATTTTAGTAACTCTGTAACCCAGAGAGCAACTTTGAACTGTAGTGACAATTCAAAAACTATCCAAGATCTTCAAAAATCTTATGTTTTAGCAATGCCAAACCAGAAAAATATCCTTTCTACCTCCCAATATAGGAAAATCAAAACAACTAAACAAAAATCAAGCAAAGAAACAACATTCCAAGAGCCTTGGCATGTCTAACCATGCCATCCCATGCTGCAACTAAAGCTTTGTTCATTATTCCTTAGAATCTAGTTTTGGCTACATTTCACTGGTGGGCCAATGTCAGAAACTCCTGACAGACACCTAGTACCCAGGGAGCTCTTATCTCCAGCTTCCATTAGTTTTGTATTATTTATCAGGAAGGGCCTACCTCCTTCTTCCATTATCATTGTTGGCAATTTAGCATTCCAACTGTAAATTCTTTCCTTTAAGACTATCCTAGTTTGAACTTTCTCAAAAAAGTTATAAAGGAGTATACACAGACACCACGTGGATTTTTAACAAGCCTTTGCCTGAATTGAGCAATATTGGCCCACCTAAGCTAGCTCTTAATTCTATTACCCAAATATGACCCCATATATACATACGTCTCCTTGGACTGCCATTCTCCACAATATCCCGATGTTCCTGGCCATGTGGAATGAGGTTCTTTTTTCTAACCCATTGTGTGTGCCTCCTTCCTGCTGCTCCTGGCTGGAATGCATTAATCCTCTGTCTAAAGCACAGGCTTCCTGCTCTAATCTCAGGAAGTCCCACCTTTCTCTGTCTTTGCCCAATCTTAGGCCTCGGCATTTTATTTAACCAATCAGAGTCAATGTAAGAAACAGACAGCAACCAGGACCAAATAATTAACATTTAGAATGCTTAACACTACACCATCAATCAGATTTTAGCCATTTAGTACAGGATAACTATACTATAAAAAATGCACCAAAAGGAACAGGAACATAGAATTTGTTACATGATAATGAGACACTTTACCCTAGTGGTGCTGCCATGTTGGCCCCTAGTACATGAGGACTCTCTTAGCCCTCGTATGACTGCTGAACTGAGGCGGGAAAATTATATGTAGGGACACTCCAGTCCAGAGTAGTAGTACAGAAAGGACAGGGGGTAGATGGTGGGAGAGTGGGATGGGACAGGGAGGGGTGGAAAGAGGGCACTGTGATGGAGATGTAACTTTAAACAAACATTTAAAAAAAAGGAAAAAAAAAAGAAAAGAGAAATTAGTACCTTGCCTGTGTGTGTGTGTGTGTGTGTGTGTGTGTGTGTGTGTGTGTGTAATTTATGTTATAATCAAGGAATAATTAACTTTGGAAGTTGGAAAGATGAGGGCAAATTTTATGATTTCCTTTTTTGAGTTTTCTCCTCAAAGATGTTTAAAATAATTATGGAAAAATGTCAGAGGACACATTATTATGTGGGTACGATATTGTTTTCAAATATACACAATAATCTTGCAACATGCTTGAAAAGGAGACTTGTATTCTCCTTCAATTTTGTGATCAAAGATCATCTTCGCTTGCCATTTTGATGTTTCCTTACCAGTGTGTGTATTCCTTACTAATGATGACAAAGTACTCATTTCTCTGTGCTGATAATCATCTTTAATTTCATAATGTGTTTGAATTTTGACTCATGTATAAACTTCAGTGTACCAGATGAATTCCCAGTTGTTGATATTTAGATGCCTTTGAAATAATTTATATTAAATAAACTGCTGTAAAGTTCAACTATTCTCATAGCATATTCAGGTTTGTTTCTTTGGAATAAATTGGGAGACACAACACATAACCATTGAAGTTCTGTTATCTATGGAAAATTAGTTCTTCAAAGTTCCTAGCTATGAATTGTCATCTATAGGATGCCCCTGTACCAGTTGTAGCTTTGTCTAAATTATCTCACTTTGGGAAAAGGAGGTAGCATCATGTTTAGATTTGATGATCAGTCACACATTACCAGAAAAAATGTAAAAACCTAAAAGTCAAGAGGCTGGAGAGATGGCTCAGTAGGTAAAGTGCTTGCTGTGTAAGCATAAAAACCTGGGTTCAAATGTCCAGGACATATGTAAAAAGAAAAAAAAACTGGCTCTGTAGAATTCTTTTGTAATCCCAGAGCTTGGGAGCAGAGACAGAGAATCCCTAGGACTCATTGGCCAGCCAGTCAAGACAAAATTGGCAATCTCTAGGGGCAGTAATCAACCTTGTCTAAAAGGTAAAGGTGAACATTGATGGAGGAAAATGCCTGGAAAAAATCTCAGTCATCCACATGAGCAGACATGCAAGTGCACCCAACCCTCCACACATACAAGCGTGCGTACACACACACACACACACACACACACACACACACACACACACACATTTGAATACAAAGACATATAAGACTGCATCTAAACAAGAACTTGAATTTTGTTTCCTCACTTCTAATGAATTACACCATCCAAGTTGTGTTCCTAAAGGAAGAAGCTACATCTGCAGGAGCACAGGGATAAAACCAGGATCTTAGACTTTGAGGCCTCATGCTCTCTTATCCCTGTTTCACTACAGGCTGTAACCTGAAAGCAGCACCATACAACAATGTGAATGACTGTGCATTTCTTTTCAATAAAATCTCATGAAAGCATGGTCACAGGCAGTGCTTGGCTGGAAAGCTTGTGTATAACAAAATGGTAACAAAACATGGACTTCCTGCTCCCTAATCATTAAGTCTCAAATTTATAAATGACTTGGGGAAATGAAACTCAAGAAAATTGAACACTGTTTATTCTCAGACTGTGTCTCTAGAGGTTTAGTCTTTACAGTCTAAAAAACATACACAGCTCTCCAGTACTTGACTATGAGTTCACTTTCCTCAGGGCCCCACCTGGAGAATGTCTCTTTGAAGAACCAGAGCTCAAAAATCGTTCTAGAAACAAAGAACATCATTATCCCAAACCCACATAATACAATCACAGGTCCTGCTGATGTAGCTCAGGGCTACGCACAGATCACTTCTGCTCGCTAAGTGTTTCAGTGCTGTACCAGCTCTATACTACTTAGTGCACTAACTCTTTTACTGCACTAATCTTTTTTGTTCTTTTTAATGATTATTTATTACTTCAAATTACTTCTCCATCACAGTCCTTTCCATGCACCCATCCCGGTCCCACCCTCCCACCCTCTCCCCCCTTCTCCCAGAACTCATAATTATTTTTTAAATAATTAGTCCTTAATTATGAAAATTTTAAGGTAGAGCATACATTCCCAATGTCAAGTCCATATATATTTGGCAACTAATATTATTATTCTATTATCTATCTCCATGAGTTTAAAGTTCAATACCTAGCTCAGTTTCCATCCTAACTTGCATTACCAACTTAATGCATCTTCTTAAAACTTAAAAACATCTTCTTAGACCTAGAAAATCCTTTTAACTCCTAAACAACTTAAAATTTAACTGTGGGACTTTAACTAGGAAGTCTTCAGCCACATCAGAGGCCTGAGCAGGACAAGCATATTTGGTTATACAGGAATTGCAGAGCCAGCAGCTTCCAAAATTAAGAAATGACAACAAGTGGCTGCCTATACAATCCCCAATTTCTCTCCATATATTAGAGCATCTATTTTCAGTCTCTTGGCCCAGTATCTCTTACATTATTTGTAAAGTAGGAATTATGAAGGACTTGCCTATGATACATTGATATTGATCTTTGCATATTGATACAAAATTAAGATTATATTTGGCTACAGTCATTCAAACATAATTTTTTAGGTACTAGCATAGTTTAATCACAGATGTTTTCTAAGTTAACCAGAAATCAAGTTGCTAAGAGACAAGCAACATTTGCTTATCCAAATATACGGAGATATAGAGTTGGTCTTCAAAAACCTCAAGAGTTCTGTAGAATTTGGCATTCAAAGATGTTTTCTTAATATTTTTGATATTGAGACATGTCAGCTTCTGACAGCACCCCCTATTCTACTCCAAGTAGAGGATGAACATTGCAGAATCTCCATTTGGAGAAGGTTGCATTACTGGCAAGCTTGTCATTGGGTAAGAAAAATCCCTTGCTTCAACTGTGGACAGAATGCTGTCTGAAAAGGACAATACTTTGAGGCAAGTAAGTCAACAGTCTAGTTATGACTGTACTAATCTTGACAGGTCTTGTCAATCCTATTCAGAGATGAAATGAATAAGAAAAATTGAAGAGAAAAAAATAATGAGATACATGACTAATACTGATTGTCAATTTTTCAGGATCACAAATTACCTAGGAGACAAGCCTCTGATCAAGCAGGTGAGGAATTGTCTATGTATATTAAGTTATTTGAGATGGAAAGACCTACCTAAAAGCCACCTCATTCACTAGGCCGGGGTTCCAGACTGGAGAGAGTAAGATGAGCATTGACTTTCATCTCGCTCTGCTTCCTGACTGCAGATATAACATGGTCAGCGGACTCCTGTTCCTGCTCTTATGACCTACACACCATAACAGACTGTATCATCAAACTGTAAGTCAAAGTAAGTACTTTATTCCTAAAGTTGTCATTCTTAGTGAGGTTTCTCACAACCACAACAAAAACAAAAACAAAAACAACTAACACAAAATATTACACAGTATTAGAAAATAAGGACATTCTGATATGTGCAATAACACAGATGAACCTTGCAGATCTGAGTGGAATGTGTGCACTGCCTGTTGAGTCCAGAACAAGGCATCAAATCCCCTGGTAATGTAGTCACATACAGTTTTGAGGTACCGTTTTGGTGCTGGAAATCAAACCCAGAACTTCTGTAAGAGCAGCCCACACTCTTAACTGCTGAAGCATCTATTCAGCTCCTATTTACAGGATTCTTTTTTCTTTTTTAATTAATTAGTTAGTTAATTAAATAATTAATTAATTACTTTTACAGCTCAGTCACAGCCTCCCCTCCTTCTCCTCCTCCAAGTCCCTGCCTCATATGTCTCCTCCTTCTATTCCCTTTCTTTTCTCCTCAGAGAAGGAGAGGCCTCCAATGTACATAAAACTGCCTAACATATCAAGTTGGAGTAGGACTAGGTACATCTTCAACTATTGAAGCTGTACAAGGCAGACAAGTTAGGGGAAAGGAGATCCAAAGGCAGGCAGCAGAGTAAGAAACATCCCCTGCTCTAGTTGTTAGGGTGCCCACCTGAAGACCACGCTGCACATATGTTACATATTTGTAGGGAGCCTAGGTCCATCCCATGCATGCTCTTTGGCTCATGGTTCAATCTCTATGAGCCCCTATCAGTTCAGATTAGTTTATACTGTAGTACTTCTTGTGGTTTCTTTGACCAATATGGCTCTTTGAATTCATCTTCTGTCTATTCCACTATTTTCCCCAAGCTCTGCCTAATGTTTGGCTGTGAGTCTCTACAACTGTTTCCATCAGAAACACATGGTGGAGGAAGCCTCTCAGAGGACAATTATGCTAGGCTTCTCTCTGAAAGTATAGCAGAATATTATTATTAGTGTCAGGGAGTTTCTTTCTCTCATGGAATGGGTCTCAAGGTGGGCCAGTCATTTGTTGATCATTTCCTCAAATTCTGCTCCATTTTTATTCTGTACCTCTTGAAGGCAGATCAAACTCTATTTAAAGTCTTGCCAGGTTACAGGACATGGTCAGTTCATGTAACATATCCCTTTCTGCTAGAAGTTTTTGCTAGGGTCACCCTCGTAGATTCTTGGGAGTTTCCCTTGTCCTAGGTTTCTGGCTCATCCCAGAGATGGCCCCCTTTCCCAATCTCTCTCCTAGTTCCCTCTCCCTCCATCCTTTGTACACTTGATTCTTCCTGTTACCTATATTATCTCCTACCAAGTTCCCTCCCTCCATCCACCTCTATGTTTATTGTACTTCCCCTTCTTAGTGAGATTCAAGCATTCTTCCTTGGGCCCTCCTTGTTACTTAGCTTCATTAGGTCTGTGGATTGTAGTATGGTTATCTTATACTTTAACACTAATATCTACTCATAAGTGAGAACACACCATGTGTGCCTTTCTGAGTCTGAGTTACCTTGCTGAAGATGATGTTTCCTAGTTCCATCATTTACTTCATTTACTGTAAATTATGATTTTCTTGTTTTTTTATACCTAGGTAGTATTCCTTTGTGTAAATGTATCACATTTTCTTTATCCATTCTTCAGTTGAGGTACATATAGGCCATTTGCAATTATAAATACTGCTGTTATGAATATAGCTGAGCAAGTGTCCTTTTGCCATACTGACCTCCATAGTGGTTGTACAAGCCTGCACTCCCACCAGCAATGGAGGAGGGTTCCCCTTTCTCCACAACCTTGCCAGCATGTGCAGTTATTTGAGTTTTTGACTTACTCATTCTGACAGGTGTGAGATGGAATCTCAGAGTTGTCTTGAGTTGCATTTCTCTGATGATTAAGGATTTTGAGCATTTCTTCAACTGTCTCACTGCCATTAGAGATTCTGCCTTTGTGAATTCTCGGTTCAGCTCTGTTTTCCACTTTTTCATTGGAGTATTTGGTTTATTGGTGTTTAATTTCTTGAGTTCTTTATAAATTATGTATACAAGCCCTCTGTCAGAAGTGGGGTTGGTAAAGATCTTTTCCCAATCTGTTGGTTGCTATTTTGTTCAAATGATGATGTCCTTTGCCTTACAGAAGATTTTAAGTTTCATGAGGTCCCATTGATTGATTGTTGGTCTTAGAGCCTGTGGAATTGGTGTTCTGTTCAGGAAGTTGTCTCCTGTGCCAAAGAATTTGAGGCTTTTCTAACTTTCTCTTCTATTAGATTTAGTTTGTCAGGGCTTATGTTTAGGTCTTTGATCCACTTGGACTTAAGTTTTGTGCAAGGTGGTAAGTATGGTCTAATTTCATTCTTTTATATGTCAACATCAAGTTAAACCAGCACCATTTGTTGAAGATGCTGTCTTTTTTCCATTGTATTGTTTTGGATTCTTTGTCAAAAATTAAGTGACTATAGGTGTGTGGGTTTATTTCTGGGTCCTCAGTTTGATTCCATTGCTCAACTGGTCTGTTTCTATACCAGTACCATGCTGTTTTTATTACCATTGCTCTGTAGTATAGCTTGAACTATGGGATGATGATACCTCCAGATATTTTTTTTATAAGTACTTTATTTTTTTTCTTCAAGTTACATCTCAGTCACAAACCCTTCCCTATTCCCCCTTCCTGTCCCACCCTTCCATCCTATTCCCCCCCCCAACAGCTTCTCTTTTCATTCCAACAAATGGTTCTTTCTCTTATAACAGTAAATTCTATACAAAACAGCAGAATTAAATATGCCACATTTATGAGAGTTAATTGGCCCAGTATACCTTCCCAATGTCCAGTTCATACATATTTGGCCCCTGACTTTAACCTTCTACCTTCTAACCAACTCCATGAGTTTAAAGTTCTATAACTGACTTACTTTTCATACTAACTTGCATCACTATTATACCCATCTTCTTAGATATAGAACACCCTCTTGATTCCTAAACAACTCAAAATTTAGCTATGAGACTCAAGCTGTCTATTCTTCAACCACCTCAGAGAGCTGAGAAAGATAAATATATCTGATTATATAGGAAGTGCAGGGCCTGCAGCTTCCAATACTAAGAAATGACAAACCAGTAACTACCTGGACAGTTCCCATTTTCTCTCCATACATTCCAGCATCAGTCTTCAGCCTTTTGGTCCTGTTTCTCTGACAGACATTTATTGTAGAGCAGGGATTATGAAGGACTAACCTACCCTGTCTTGGCAGAGCTAGGCTGTCGACTTCCCTGCTACCAAGTTTTGTTCTTTTTGGACAGCAGTCTGTCTGCAGTTGAAGCAAGGAGTTTTTACATGCCAAGAGATAGGCTTGCCACTAATTCAACCATCTCACACTGGAGATTCTTCGATGCTTTTCTTCTAATTGGAGTAGAATAGGGGGTGCTGTCAGGAGCTGATATGTCACGATATCAAAAAAAAATCTTAATTTAAGACCACATCTTTGAATGCCATATTCTGAAGATCCCTTGGGGGTTTGAAGATGCCCTATCTATCTCTTGTATTTAGATAAGCAAATGTTGCTTGTCTCTTAACAACTTGATTACTGAGTAGCTTAGAGAATATTTGTGATAGACTGTCATAGTAGCTAACAAGGTGACATGCATGCTTGGCTAGGAGTTTGTTTTTCTTAACTATCCTAAACAGTTTAAGACGGTTGGTATCAAGAGGCCAGAGTTCACATTTCATTTTTAAGTATCTCTAGGTACGATATCATTAGGAAGCGTTACCTTTAATTTTGAATCAATATACAAAGATCTATTCAAATGTGGCTAAATATACTCTTAATTTTGTATCAATATACAAAGATCAATGCCTATGCGGCCCAATACAATCTTAATATTGCGTCCATATACAAGGGTCAATACCATTGTGGCCAACTATAATCTTAATTTTGTATCAATATACAAATATCAATACCGACGTAGACCAATACAATCTTATTTTTGCACAATAAACAATGGTCAACACCACTTTAGCCAAATATACTACTAATTTTGTATCAATATACAAAGGTAAAAGGGCATATTCAATTATTCAATAATGTGACCCTTCTTTTTGATCCTTCCTGTGCTGTCTATGTCTCAATTTTTCTCAAGTCCGTACATTCCTACATAGGAGATAAAGAAGGATACAGAGAAGGGAAAGAAGGGATACCCTGGGTCTAACCTCCAAAACCCATTAAACAGGACCATTTAAAAACTTGTAATCCCTTCCCCTAAATAACAGAGTTTTCAGTTGTCCTTCAAATAACCAAAAAAGGGGGGGGGCGGAGAAACACCCTCCCCACCCTCTGGGTATGGGACGTCGCTCTCTTAAAATGACTTCCTGCTGATTTGGGTCGTAGTAAACCTGTTTGGGGCCCAAACCAAAATGGAAAAATGGTTAAAAATGTTAATACAACCCTTTTATGTTTAGTCCTTCTGTTCTCAGCTGTTTAGATGTCCTAAGGAGTTTGTAGGCAGAAGCTGAACTTCCAGGCTTTACTGAGGTTCTGGCTGGGGCATTGTGTAGAGCTGAACAGTCTTAGTGATATTGAGTTGTTGTGATTGTAGGCTTTTGATGGAGACCGCTATTGAGGGAGTCTGTCAGGCTGAATCATCTGGGTCACTCGTCTTCTTTTGGTGTCTGATTCTGATTTCTGCTGATGTTTCCTTTGTCCAGTTGTTCCTGGGTTCCTTGAATGGATGCTTTGATTCTCCTGCAAAGATAAGAACAGAGCCCTGCCCTAATCCTCACTCAGGGACAATCGCCCTCTTTTTTTTGGGGGGGGGGGTGTAGGTAATATTTCTCCTGAAGCAAATTTGGTTTTTGACCATATATAAAGTGTTATCTTTCAATCTGGTTTAAAGAAGAAATTATTTTGTTATTTTGGAGATAAACCAGCTTTAGTGTATTTATTTTGAGGTCTCGAAGGACAATTTGTTTGTGTTGTGTGGGCCTTTGTAAGTAGCTTTTAAACTTAGGTCGTTCCAAATCCTACGTGTGTGTCTCAGCATTCTAATTATTGGGATCTGAGACCTGTGGTTCCCATCTGAGGGGATTAAAGATGGGTTCCACCACTCCTGGATCGAAGTTTTTCTTTATTTAGAGTTTGTTTTGTATCAGGCTGACCTTGAGCTCTGAGATCTGCCTGTTTCTGTCTCTAGTGTGTTGGGGTTAAGGGTGTACTCTTCTTGAATGATGGGATTAAGGGTGTATACCCTCACCACTCTTTTCCGTGTAACTCTAGAATTTGGAAGTCCACTAACTCTATGGTGCTCCTCCCGTCTCTGCTGAAGTTAAAGGCATGGGTTAACACGACATTTCTCCTGTATTTTACCTTAGCTCTACGTTTTTTCGACACTTGGAGGTTCATAAAACCAGGTTGAACGGCTGTGTCCTTTATTTTATTTACAGTGTTTTAACGTTGTTACCTGCTTTTTTTTTAATTAGTAAATTTATTTGTTTGTTGCTACAGGTTACATCCTTGATATATTGTCCTCTTTACCCCGCTTCCCAGCCCCACCCTCCCATGCTCTTCTCCCTGACCCTTCCCTCTTGATCCTCTGGGGTGGAGTGTCCCTGCATACCAGTCTCTCACCACAGATCAGGAGTCATATGAGGGCCGAGAGCCTCTTCATACACCGGGGGCCTACGAGGCAGTACTGCCAGTGAAAGGTGTCTCCTTGCTACGGGGGGAAAACTAAAAAAAAAAAAAAAAACCAACAGACACAGAAACCCACAAAAACAAACAACAACAACAAAAAAGAGAGGAAAAAGAAAGAGAAAAAAGAGGGAAAGGAAAAAGAAAAAGAAATGAAAAAAAAGAAAAAAAATTTATGTCCATGTTCCTTTTGGTGTGTTGGTTGTAGTACAGATATACTGTACGATTTAGCTAAAATCCTACTATAAGTGAATAGATGCCATGTGCATCCTTCTGAGACTGGGTTAGCTCACTCAGGATGAGCTTCTCTAGATCCATCCATTTGGTTGCAAATTGCATGATTTCATTGTTTCTTATAGCTGAGTAATATTCCATTTTATAGATGTACCACAATTTTTTAATCCTTTCTTCAGTTGAGGGACATCTGGGTTGTTTCCAATTTCTAGCTATTACAAATAAGGCTGCTATGAACATAGATGAGGAGACTTCCCTATGTATCCGTGAGAGGTCCTTTGGGTGTATACCCAGAAGTGGTATGGCTGGGTCCTGAGGCAAAGCTATTCCAAGGTTTCTAAGATATCTCCAGACAGACCTCCATAGTGGTTACACAAGTCTGCATTCCCACCAGCAATGGAGGAGGGTTCCCCTTTCTCCACACCCTCGCCAGCATGTGCTGTCATTTGAGCTCTTTATCTTAGCCATTCTGACAGGTGTGAGATGGAATCTCAGGGTCATCTTGAGTTGCATTTCTCTGATGATTAAGGATGTTGACCATTTCTTCAGGTGACTCTCGGCCATTAGGGATTCCTCCTTTGTGAATTCTCTATTTAGCTCCATGTCCCATTTTTTGATTGGATTATTTGGTTTCTTGGCATTTAGTATTTTGAGTTCTTTGTAGATTTTAGATAATAGCCCTCTATCAGATGTGGGGTTGGTGAAGATTTTCTCCCAGTTTGTAGGCTGCCGTTTTGTTCGAATGACAGTGTGTTTTGCCTTACAGAAGCTTTTCAGTTTCATGAGGTCCCATTTATTGATTGTTGATCTCAGGTCCTGAGCTGTTGGTGTTCTGTCCAGGAAGTTGTCAACTGTGCCAATGAGTTCGAGGGTTTCTCCTACTTTTTCTTCTAGTATCTTTAGTGTGGCCGGCTTTATGTTGAGGTCTTTGATCCACTTGGAATTAAGTTTTGTACAAGGTGATAGGTATGGGTCTAATTTCATTCTTTTACAAGTGGATATCCAGTTGGACCAGCACCATTTGTTGAAGATGCTGTCCTGCTTCCATTGTGCGGTTTTGGTTTCTTTGTCAAAGATTAGTTGGCAATAGGTGTGTGGGTCCATATTTGGGTCTTCAATTCGATTCCATTGATCCACTGGTCTGTTTCTATACCAGTATCATGCTGTTTTTATTATTATTGCTCTGTAGTACAGCTTGAAATCTGGGATGGTGATACCTCCAGATGCTTTTTTATAGTACAGGATTGATTTAGCTATTCTGGGCTTTTTGTTGTTCCATATGAAGTTGAGTATAGCTTTTTCCAAGTCTATAAAGAATTGTGTTGGTATTTTGATAGGAATTGCATTGAAACTATATATTGCTTTTGGTAGGATAGCCATTTTTATTATGTTGCTCCTACCTATCCATGAGCACGGGAGATCTTTCCATCTTCTAAATGCCTCTTCCATTTCTTTCTTCAGGGGCTTGAAGTTCTTGTTGTATAGGTCCTTTACTTGCTTGGTTAGAGTTATCCCCAGGTATTTTATATTGTTTGTGGCTATTGTGAAAGGGGTTGTTTCCCTTATTTCTTTTTCGGTATGCTTGTTTGTTGTATAAAGAATGACTTCTGATTTTTTTGAGTTAATTTTGTATCCACCCACTTTGCTGAAGTTGTTTATCAGGTGTAAGTGTTCTTTGGTGGAGTTTTTGGGGTCGCTTATGTATACTAACATATCATCTGCAAATAGGGATAATTTGACTTCTTCATTTCCAATGTTTATCCCTTTGATTTCCTTTAGTTGTCTTCTTGCTCTAGCAAGGACTTCAAGTACTATAATGAAGAGATATGGTGAAAGTGGACATCCTTGTCTTGTCCCTGAGTTTAGAGGAAATGCTTCAAGCTTCTCTCCATTTAATTTGATGTTGGCCACTGGCTTGCTGTATATTGCCTTTATTATTACTAGGTATGGTCCTTGTATGCCCGTTCTCTCCAGGACTTTTATCATGAAGGGGTGTTGGATTTTCTCAAATGCTTTTTCTGCATCTAGCGAGATTATCATGTGATTTTTTTCTTTCAACTTGTTTATATGGTGAATTATATTGATAGACTTTCGTATATTGAACCATCCCTGCATTCGTGGGATGAAGCCTACTTGATCATGATGTATGATATTTTTTATGTGTTCTTGAATTCGGTTTGCTAGTATTTTATTAAGTATCTTTGCATCTATGTTCATGAGGGAGATTGGTCTGAAGTTCTCTTTCTTTGTTGGGTCTTTGTGTGGTTTATGAATCAGAATTACAGTGACCTCATAGAATGAGTTTGGCAGTGTTCTTTCTGTTTCTATGTGGTGGAAGAGTTTGAAGAGTAATGGTGTTAGCTCCTCTTTGAAAGTCCGGTAGAATTCCGTGCTAAAGCCATCTGGTCCTCGGCTTTTTTTGGTTGGGAGATTATTAATGACTGTTTCTATTTCCTTAGGGATTATTGGGCTGTTTAAGCTGTTAATCTGATTTTGATTTAGTTTTGGTAGGTGGAATTTATCGAGGCAATTGTCCATTTTGCTAAGGTTTTCAAATTTGGTGGAGTATAGATTTTTAAAGTAGGACCCGAATATTTACTGGATCTCCTCGATGTCTGTTTTTATTTCTCCCTTTTCATTTCTGATTTTGTTGATTTGGGTTCTTTCTCTTTGCCTTTTAGTTAATTTGGCTGGGGGTCTGTCTATTTTGTTGATTTTCTCGAAGAACCAACTCTTGGTTTCATTGATTCTTTGTATAGTTCTTTTTGATTCTAAGTTGTTGATTTCAGCTCTAAGTTTGATGATTTCCTGTCTTCTGCTCTTCTTGGGAGTGTTTGTTTCTTTTTTTTCCAATTCACCCAGCTTAGCTGTTAGTTCACTAATATGAGCTGTCACAATTTTCTTTTTGAATGCACTTAGTGCTATGAACTTTCCTCGTAGCACAGCTTTTATTGTATCCCATAGGTTTGAGTATGTTGTGTCTTCATTGTCGTTGGATTTTAAGAAGTCTTTGATTTCCTTCTTTATTTCTTCCCTGACCCAGTGGTCATCCAGTAAGGAGCTGTTCAATTTCCATGTGTGTGTAGGCTTTCTGTTGATTCTTTTGCTGTTGAAAACCAGCTTTATTCCGTGGTGGTCTGATAAGATACAAGGTGTTATTTCAATTTTCTTGTATCTATTGAGACTATCTTTGTGTCCAACTATGTGGTCGATTTTGGAGAAGGTTCCGTGGGGTGCTGAGAAAAAGTTGTATTCCTTTGTGTTTGGGTGAAACGTTCTGTAGATGTCTGTTAGGTCCATTTGTTTCATGATCTCTGTTAGACTCAATATTTCTCTGTCTGTCTTCTGTCTTGATGATCTGTCCATTGATGTTAGTGGGGTGTTGAAGTCTCCCACTACTAATGTGTTTTGATCGATGTGCGAATTAAGTTTTAGAAGTGTTTCTTTTACAAAAGTAGGTGCCTTTGTATTTGGGGCATAGATGTTCAGTATTGAGATTTCCTCTTGATGAATATTCCCTTTAATGAGTATATAATGCCCTTCTTTGTCTTTCTTCATTAACTTCAGTTGGAAGTCTGTTTTGTTTGATATTAGGATGGCTACTCCAGCTTGCTTCCTGGGTCCATTTGCTTGGAAAACCTTTTCCCAGCCCTTTACTTGAGGTAGTGACAATCTCTGGTAGTGAGATGTGTTTCTTGTATGCAGCAAAAGGACGGGTCTTGCATGGGGATCCACTCTGGAAATCTGTGTCTTTTTATTGGGGAGTTGAGACCATTGATGTTGATGGATATTAGTGACCTGGGGTTGTTGTTTCCCATTAGTTTGGTATAGGTGATGGTCCTGTGTCTCTTTTGGTTTAGTTGCTGAGGGGTTTTCTATTCCCTTTGTTTTCTTGGGTGAAGTTTTCTTCTCTGGGATGGAATTTTCCTTCTAGGATTTTCTGTAGGGCTGGGTTTTTGGGGAGATATTTTTTAAATTTGATTTTGTCATGGAATATCTTGTTTTCTCCATCTATGTTGATAGAGAGTTTTGCTGGGTATAGTAGTCTGGCTGGGCACCTATCATCTCTCAGGACTTGTAGTATATCTGTCCAGGCCCTTCTAGCTTTTAAAGTTTCTGAGGAGAAGTCAGGTGTAATTCTGATGGGTCTGCCATTGTATGTGACTTGGCCTTTTTCTCTTACAGCTTTTAATATCCTTTCTTTGTTCTGTACATTTGGTGTTTCAATTATTATATGGCGAGAGGAGTTTCTTTTCTGATCTAATCTATTCAGTGTTCTGTAAGCCTCTAGGATTTTTATTGGCATCTCTTTTTTCAGGTTTGGGAAGTTTTCTTCTATGACTTTGTTGAAGATATTTCCTGGACCTTGGAGTCGGGAGTCCTCTCTTTCCTCTATGCCTATGATTCTTAGGTTTCGTCTTTTCATTGAGTCTTTGATTTCTTGGATGTTGTGGGTGAGAGATTTTTTAGCCTTCTCATTTTCTTTGGATGTTTTACTGATTTCTTCCATTGAATCTTCCATGCCTGAGATCCTGTCTTCCATCTCTTGCATCCTATTGTTGATACTCGCATCCGTAGTTCCTTTTCTCTTCCCTTGGTTCTCCACTTCCTCTTTTAACTCTGAATACCTTCATTGATTTAAGTTCTTCTTGAAGGGACTCTATCACTTTCCATAATGCAGAATTGTCATCGTTTTCATGTGTTACTGTTGGTGTGAGGTCATCCGACTTGGATGAGCTAGGATAATTCTGCTTTGTTGGAGTCATATTTCCTTGTTTCTATTTTTTCTTGGAACTTTGGTCATGTGTGTGTGTTTAGCTGTCTGTTCTTGTTGTTTTCTGTGTTTGGATCCACAGGGGATGCTTTGGTGAAGGAGTTGAATTGCTTGGCTATCTGTCCTTGCTTACAGGGTGATCACAGGGTCACTGTGGTTTTAATAGCCTGAATCGTTGTGAGCTGGTGCAGCCTATTCCCAGGTAGTGAGTAATGGTCTGGGATTGTTTCACTGCTCCCAGTTCAGACTTCTCTATTTTGCACACTGAGTAATCAGCCTTCAATGGTTCTGATGGTATGGACCTGTTTGCCCAGGCACAGATTTTGTGGGCTTTGTTTGTCATCACGGAGGCTGACAGGGCCTGGCTCCACACCTAATGTGTCTGGGTTTACCCGAATACAGCTATGGTCCCCTGGCTTCTGGTTACCCACTAGGCTTCTCCGCCACAGGCCTGGCCGCTTCCCTCCCTATCTGCTCCACCGTGGGTGGGCGGAGCTTCAGCCCCTCCCGCCTTCTGAACCCGCCTCCCGTCCTAGCTGCCTTGCTGTGGGTGGGCGGAGCTTCGGCTCCTCCCGCCGTCAGAGCCGGCCTCCCGCCCTAGCTGCTTTGCGGTGGGTGCTCCGGGCAACAGCCCCACCCACCAGCGCCCGCTTCCCTCCCCAACTGCTCGCCCGCCCACCTCCCGCTCCGGCTTGAGCAGGTGCGGATCACCCGCTGAGCGCCCTTTTTCTTCCTTCTTAAGACTTCAACTATTCTGCAAAATTTCGTAAGTAGTTATAAGGTCTTCCTGAGGTGTGGGAAGCCCAGTAGGCTAGTGGGCGATTGCCATGTGGCCTTTGATTCTGCCTGCTGTGTGTTGGGATCGATCTTACCAGGTGCCTCTCCAAATGGGAGTTCCCGAATCCTGGATTTAGTGGCTTTCCTGTCTGCGAGAGATGGGGGAAAGCCTTGCCCTGTTACTTTTAACAGTCCCTTGGGAGCTGTGCGTGTTCCCAGAGGAGCCAGACCCTCCGGTTTTTGCACAGTGTCCCACAACTCTGTGTTTTCTATGGCTCCTCTCTCCCACATTCAAAATGGGTCCGTGCAGTTCACTGCCATCTTGGCCCCCTCCAGATATTTTTTAATTATACAGGATTGATTTAGCTATTGTGGGGTTTTTGTTTGTTTGTTATTCCATATGAAATTGAGAATTGGTTTTTCCAGGTCTGTAAAGAATTGTGGTGGTATTTTGATAGGAATTACGTTGAATCTGTGTAATGTTTTTGTCAGGATGGCCATTTTTATTATGCTGATCCTAGCTATCCATGAACATGTGAGATCTTTCCATCTTCTGAATTCCTCTTCAATTTCTTTCTTCAAGGACTTGAAGTTCTTTTCATACAGGTCTTTCACTTATTTAGAGTTACCTCCACATATTTAATATTGTTTGTGACTATTGTGAAGGGTGTTGTTTCCCTAATTTCTTTCTCAGCCCATTTATTTGTGGTATAAAGAAGGGCTTCTGATTTTTTTTTTTTTGAATTAACCTTGCTGAAGGTTTTTATAAGCTGGAAGATTTCTTTGGTGGAATTTTTGGGGTCTCTTATGTATACTATCATATTGTCTGCAAATAAGGATAATTTGACTTCTTTGTTTCCAATTTGTATCCCCTTGATCTCCTTATTGATTTCCTGTCTTATTGCTCTAGCAAGAACTTCAAGTACTATGTTGAAGAGATATGGTGAAAGTGAACATCCTTGTCTTGTCCGTGAGTTTAGAGGAAATGCTTTAAGTTACTCTCCACTTAATTTAATGCTGGCTACTGGTCTACTGTATATCGACTTTATTATTTCTAGGTATGGTCCTTGTATGCTAGCTCTCTCCAGGACTTTTAGCATGAAGGGGTGTTGGATTTTTTTCAAATGCTTTTTCAGCATATTTTTCTTTCATCTTGTTTATATGGTAGATTATGTTGATGGATTTTCATATGTTGGACCACCCCTGAATTCCTGAGATGAAGCCTACTTGATCATGGTGTATGATCTTTTTGATGTGCTCTTTGATTCAGTTTGCAAGTAATTTATTGAGTATTTTTGTGTCTATATTCACTAGGGAAATTGATCTGAAATTCTCTTTCTTTGTTGGATCTTTGTGTGGTTTACATATCTGGGTAACTGTGACCTCGTAAAATGAGTTTGGAAGTGTTCTTTCTGTTTCTATTTTGTGAGTAGTTCAAAGAGCATTGGTATTTGCTCTTCTTTGAATGCCTGGTAGAATTCTTGCTGAAATCACCTGGCCCTGGACATTTTTTAATTGAAAAACTTTTAATGACTTTTTCTACTTTCTTAGGGTTATAGGACTGTTTAATCTGTTAAACTGATTTTGATTTAACTTTGGCAGGTGGAATCTATCAAGAAAATTGTCCATTTTGCTTATGTTTTCAAATTTTGTGGAGTACAGATTTTTGAAGTAAGACCTAAATATTCTCCAAATTTCTTCAATGTCTGTTGTTATTTCTCCCTTTTCATTTCTAATTTTGTTAATTTGGCTATTTTACCTCTGCCTTTTCATTAGTTTGGCTAAGGGTTTGTCTATTTTGTTGATTTTCATAAAGAAACAACTCTAGGTTTTGTTGATTCTTTGAGTTGTTCGTTTTGTTTCTAATTTGTTGATTTCAGCCCTAAGTTTGATGATTTTCTGCCCTCTGCTCCTCTTGGGAGTGTTTATTTCTTTTTTTCTAGCTCTTACAGTTCTGCTGCTAAGTTGCTAATATGAGCTTTCACCATTTTTTTTTTTGAAGGTACTTAGTGCTATGAGTTTTTCTTGTAGTACTGCTTCCATTGTGTCCTACAGGTTTGGTATATTGTGCCTTTGTTTTCATTGGATTCTAGGAAGTCTTTGATTTCTTTCTTTATTTGTTCTCTTACCCAATGTTCATTGAGTAGAGTTGTTCAGTTTCTACGAATGTGTAGGCTTTTTGTTATTTCTGTTGTTGTTGAAGTTCAGCTTTAATCCGTGGTGGTCTAATAAGATACACGGGGTTATTTCAATTTTCTTGTATCTGTTGAGGATTGCTTTGTGTCCATCTATATGATCAACTTTGGAGAAGTTTCTGTGAGGTGCTGAAAAGGAGGTTTATTCTTTTGTGTTTGGATGAAACATTCTGTAGATATCTGTTTGGTCCATTTGGTTCATGACCTCTGTTAGTCTCATTATTTCTCTGTTTGGTTTCTGTCTCAATGTCCTGTCCATTTGTGTGAGTTGGAGTGTTGAAGTCTCCCACTATTAGTGTGTGTTAATCGATGTGTCATTTAAGATTTAGAAGTTTCTTTTACAAATGCGATTGCCGTCTTATTTGGGGCATAAATATTTTTTTAGATATTTTATACATTACCTGCTCCAATTTAGTTGCTTTTTCTGACAATCTTTCAAATCTTATATAGCCTTGTCTTTTTCTCATTCATATTTAACTGAGTTAGCTTGGAGGTCTCTAATGGAATTCTCTATTGCTTTAATTTGTAAAATTTTGGATTCTTAAAATTCTATCAGAGACTTATTTTCTTCTTGTAAGGCCTCTATCATTTTCCAGCGTGTAGATTTGCCATGATTTTCATGTGTTTCAGCTGTGGTGGCATGGTCAGGGTTTGCTGTACTAGCATAGCTCAATTTTGTTGGAGTCATATTTTCCTGACTTTTGTCAGTTCTGCTCTTTTGCTGGCCTTTATCTATCTGGTTGTTCTAAGCTGTTTGTTCCTGGTGCTTTCTAGGCTTGATACCAAGGAAGGAACTTGGTGTAGAGGCCATATAACTTTTTTATCTTTAACTCTCTACAGGCTAAATGGGGCCTTATGTGGGGGCTGATTCTCACTGTGGCCCCCCAGAGCTCACCCCTACCTGTTGTGTCAGAATTGTGAACTAATGTCAGAGGTTGGGCTGGGATATATTATTCCTATCTTCAGCTTCCTAAGATCCAGTTGGTCTTCTTAGTGATGTCAGTAGGGTTTAGAAGGCCACAATCTGTACGCTAGAGCTGCAGTTCCCCAACAGTTTATGTGTCAGGACCATGATCGTGGTTCTCCCAAGCTGATCTCAGGAGGTTCTCAGGTTCAATGTGTGCTTTATAGCCAGAGTCAGAGTCACTGTGATCTGGTAGAGTCCAAGTCACCCAGGCAGTGAGCAATGGTCCATGGTTGTTTCACTGTTCCAGAGTCTGAGCTCTCTGTGTTGTAGCCTGGGTATTCAGTTGAGGAGCAGGGAAGGTGCTGACAGGGAGTTCTGATGTGGAATTCACACCCTACCCACAGTGCTTGGATTTAGTGAAGCTTAGCTGCCTTTTTCCAGCCAGAATCACTGTATTCCAGTCTTGCCTGCCTGTACTGGCATGGATTCTGGGAGTTTCCCTGTAGCTAGGGTGTCAGGACTGTGGTTGTGGTCCTCCCAAGCTCCTCTCCAGAGGGTCTCAGGATCAACCTGTGCCTCTCTGTCAGATGCTCTTTGGTTTGGCACAGCCCACTTACTTGGGTAGCACACAATAGTCCAGAACTGCTTTACTTCTCTGGACCAAGACCTAGATGCTATAGACTGAGGCAGTAGACTGAAAGCCCTGCCAAAGTGAGTGTGGGCAGGGAATTCCAATATGGAGTTCACAAGGCACCTACACCACTTTGACTCAAGGCACTGTGTTCCAGAGTAGCCTGTCTGGGTCGACGGGGCTTCTAACAGATTCCCTATAGCTAGCATGTCATGACAGTGAGTATGGGCCTCCCAACCTATACTCAGGGGGAGTCTCAGGATCAACCTGTGCCTCTCTGTCAGAGGTTCTGTGGTTCAGTGTAACTTGCCCCCTCCAGCCACACATGACAGTCCAGGACCACTTCACTGCTCCAGCAGAGATCTCAATGCACTGACCTGAGGCTGTAAACTTAGACTTAGCCCTGCTGGAGTGAACACAGTCAGGGAGTTCCAATATAGAGTTCACAAGGTGTCTACAGCCCTTGGACTCAGCAAATCTTAGCCACCTTTTCACTGCCTGAGTCCCAGTGTTCCAGAGCATCCTTCCTGGGTTGACAGGGGATTCCAGCAGTCCCCTGCAGATAGGATGTCAGGACTGTGGCCATGATCCTCCCAATCTACTCCCAGATGAGTCTCAGATCTAGCCTGTGCCTGTCAGACTGAGACTCTGTGAACTGGTGTAACATGGTTTCTCTGACTACACACAGTGGTCCAGAACTGCTTTACTGCTCTGGACTGAGATGTGGATGCTATACCCTGAGTGCACAGCTGAGATCTCAGCTGAGAGGCCAGGCAAGGGGTAGGGCAGAGAGTTCCAATATGCAGACTACATCCTGTCCACAGCGCTTGGGCTCAGTGAAGCTCAGTGTCTGCCAGCTCAATCCCTCAGTTACCGGTCAGCCAGAGGCAGCCATTCTGCAAATCCCAGGGAGAATAGCCATCAGTTTTATCGTAGTGACTCTGCTGCTCTTCTCCTGGGTGTCAGAATGCCAGCACAGATGCTGTGGACTCAGGAAACTGAGGAAGGCTCTATTGGGGGGTGGGCTAAATAGCCAGCTGACATCTTGAAACTATCTGATCTGTTGTCTCTTCCACTGTGGTGGGGAAGGCATTCTTCCTGTAGGGAGTTCTGTGCCCTGTGTCTGGTGACTCCAATCTTCTAGTGTCTGTATATCTAGTACAGAGTCATTTATTGTCCTTGGTTTTGCTGAGAAAGCCCAGATAGTCTTGTGCCTGACAAACTTCCATTGAGCAGGAGTATTTCTCTCCAATGGTCTGGTTGGTCTTCCTGAGGATCAAAATGTGTCCAAGCTTATCGCCGTCATCTTGTGTGTATCCTCCCAATTTCTAGTCTATTAGATTTAGTGTATCTGGTTTCATGTTGAGGTCTTTGATGCATTTGAGCTTCATTTTTGTGCAGGGTGATAAATGTGGGTCTATTTGCATTCTTCTACATGTGGACATCTAGTTCGACCAGCATCATTTGTTAAAGATGCTGGCTTTTTTCCATTGTATGGTTTTGGCTTTTTTGTCAAAAATAAAATGTCCATAGGTATGTTGGTCCATTTATTCATGGGTCTTCAATTTGATTCTATTGATCAACCTGTCTGTTTTTATGCCAATACCATGTGAATTTTTATTACTATTGCTCTGTAGTACAGTTTGAAATCAGGGATTGTAATAGCTCCAGAAGTTCTTTTATTGTACAGGATTGATTTAGCATTCCTGGGTTTTTTGGTTTTCCATAAGAATTTGAAAACTGTTCTTTCAATGTTTGTAGAATATTATGTCTGGATTTTGATGAGAATTACATTGAATCTGTAGATTGCTTTTGGTAATTACATTGAATCTGTAGAATGCATTTTTACTATGTTAATCCTATTGATCTATGAGCATGAACAATCTTTCTATCTTCTACTATTTTGTTCAATTTCTTTCATCAGAGACTTGAAGTTCTTGCTATACATTTCTTTTACTTGCTTGGTTATAGTTAAACCAGGATATTTTATATTATTTGTGGCTATTGCAAAGGGTGTTGCTGCCTAATTTTTTCTGAGCCTGTTTATTATTGTTATAAAGGAGGGATACTGATTATTTGAATTAATTTTGTATCCAGCCATTTTGCTAAAGGTGTCTATCAGCTTTGGAGTTCCCTAGCAGAATTTTAGGGATCACTTATCTATTCTATCATATCATCTTTGAATAGAGACACTTTGACTATTTTCTTTCCAATTTGAATCCCCTTGATCAATTTCAAGTAATTTATTGAATAGATAAGGACAGAGTAGGCAGCCTTGTCTTATCCCTGATTTTAGCAGAATTTCTTTAATTTTCTCTCCATTTAATTTGATATTGGATATTGGCTTGTTGTATATTGCCTTTATTATGTTCAGGTATGTGTCTTTATCTCTGATCTCTCCAAGGCTTTTAACATGAAAAGGTGTTGGACTTTGTCAAAGGCTTTTTTCAGCATCTAATGAAATGATCATGTGGTTGTTTTCCTTCAGTTTGTTTATTTGGTTGATTATGTTGATGTATTTTCATATATTGAACCAACCAAGCATCCCTGGGATGAAACCTACTTTATCATGGTGACCTTTGTTTTTCTTGTGGTCTTGGATTCATTTGTGAGTATTTTAGCATCAACAGTCATGTAAGAAATTAATCTGAAATTCTTTCTTTTTTGAGTCTCTGTGTGGTTTAATTATCAGGGTAACTAGGGCCTCATAGAATGAGTTTCTCAATTATCCTTCTGTTTGTATGTTGTGGAATAGCTTGAAGAGTATTGGTATTAGCTTTTCTATGGAAGTCTAGTAGAATTTTGTGCTAAAATCATCTAATGCTGAGATTTTTTTGGTTAGGAAACTTTTTTTTGTTTTTATTGATTTTTTTTTATTTTGTGAATTTTATATCATGCACCCTGTTCCCTCTCCAATCCCACCTCCTCTCAGACCCATGCTCCCAAAACAATCTCATTGTGGAAGTTATAGTGTGTCTCAGTATGTCCCACAGCATTCCCTTTTGTTCACATGTTTTTGCTTACAAATATTCATTATAATGACTCCTTGGTATGGTATGAGGCCTCTGGCTTCTGCTACTTTGTCAACTGGAACCTCACTGGGATTCCTCTCAGATATGCTGCTATTTCCCTGTGTCATGGAGATCCTGTAGTTTTGGATCTGTTGAATTTGCCTCTTCATACACTCCAGCAGGTCATCCATGGGGTGGGTCAACCCAAAGCTCTGGTTCTGTGTCTGCAACCCCCACTTGCAGGGTCTACTCTCCCAAGTGCTGTAGCAGATAAAGGGTTGGATCAACTCGCCTACATTCATGACCTCATCAGGGCTAGCTCTTCTGCCTGCTACCTGTGTCAAGGGTAAAAGAGCAAAGGGGATCTCTCCCTCACCAACACCTCCACAAAGCAGACAAAAGAAAGGGCTGACTCTCCCATATTCACTCCTTCAGAGCTGGCTGACCCACAGTCCCTATATGCAGGGCCAGCTATAGTGTGCTACCTAGGTAGAGTTCAGGGCCTGCTTTCTCAAGTGTTTGAGATGTGAGAGGCAGAGACAGCTCTCCTGCTCTTGGGACCCCATTAGGGCAAGATCTCCTGTTCACCACTAGTAGTGAGGGCAAAAGGGAAAGGGTCTCTCCCCTGTAAACCACCAGAATGCAGAAAAAGGTAGGATTCATTCTCCCACACTCAACACCCTTGGGGATAGCTCACCTACAACCCCCTCAGCCAGTGCCAGGCAGGGCTCTCCTAGTCTCTGGCTTTCTTCCTGTCTTGGGAGTCCATCTGGTACTTGCCTGGCACTGGACTGGTAATAGACACAGGCTAGATTGCCAAAGTTGTGTTGGTATTCAGCTTACTTCCCCCTCCTCTGGGAATATTAGGCTACTATTTATTCAGATGTTCATGGGTCAGAACACTGAATGGAGACCATCTCTACTCTCTGCCATCTACTGATGCATATGTTAAACAACAACCACATCTGCCTTGCCTCTAGGAGCAGGTGATTGGGAGACTTTTAATGAGTGCTTCTATTTTCTTAGGGTTTATAGGATGATTTGAACTGTTTACCTGATCTTCTTTTAACTCTAGTAAGTGGAATCTATTAAGAAAATCATCCATTTCATTTAGATTTTTCAATTTTATGGCATACAGGATATTGAAGTAAGACCTAAAGATTCTTTGGGTTTCTTCAGTGTCTGTTGTTATGTTCCCCATTTTTTCCGATGTAGAAATGATTAATTAAATTACGTTGGGCACCATTTATTGAAATAATCAATTAAATTGTTTACCAGTAATTATCTTATCATTAATTGGTTTGGCAGTAGTTAATCTGGCATTATAAATGATAGACACCACATGCATTTTAACAAGCATTTAGAATGCTTAACACTACACCATCAATTCCCTCCTTTTGTCTAATAAAAAGGCTAAAGTTTTTAACTCATATGGTAAAAAAATAAGAACAAATATGAAGCAATCAAGAAAACCACATATAAAAGTTATACACATAATGTTTAGCCTATTTGTATCAGGCAATCTTGAAGAAGAAAAAAATTATCTATCTATCTTGGTATGCCTAAAGTTTTGAACCTAAATAATTCCTATCATATCTTATATTTATAAACCTAAAGATTTTTATTTAGACTTGAAGATATCCTTTTAAATCCTAAACAACTCAAGTTCAATTGAAAATTTATAACTATTATGCCTTCAACCCCATCAAAGACATAAGAAGGGATAAAGTTATTATTTGAGTGAGTAGGAAGCATAGGAGAGCAGCTTCCAAAAAGAAATATGAGAGTTTGTTGCCTAGACAGTCCCAAATGTCTCTCGATATCGTTGGAGCATCATCTTCAGCCTTCTGGCCAAGTATTTTTCACAGACTAAATTGTGTAACAGGAACTAAGAAGGAATTTCCCATTTTGTCTCTGCAGACTCAGGAAATTGACTTACATGCATTTATGCTCTGGTCCATCTTTGGACTGTATATAGTCTGTTGAGAGAGCAGGGACATTTTTGCACAGTAGGAATTATCTCCTGATGGGAGATTTCTTTTTGATGTTCATTGTCTTCTTCCAAGTCAAATGGGAACTGTCAGAAGCTGATTGTCTTAAGTCAAACAATGCTTAAAATAATAAAAACATCTTCAAATACCATTTTCTGTATGCTTCTGAGGGTTTTGAAGACATTTATTGATTTATTTATAAATCTATCTATCTACCTTTGAACAAGAAAACTATATTTTTAACCATTTATTATCTGTTTAACCTATTAAATCTATTTTGTTATAAATTAAGACTAGTATTTGACATGAACAGAAGCTCAAGTGGCCATTCAACTTGTATTATCCAGACTCCTAAAAAGATTGCAATAGCAACCCATAAAAGAATCAGAAATAAACCTGTACTTTTAAATGATTTGTATGGGCACAATGCCTTATATAAGTTGAAATATACATAATATGTGTCTAAATGTAAAATTCTATACCAATGTATCAAAAGATAACCTTATTTGAGAATAAAAATAGTTTTGAGTTTCAGAGCAGTTTCAATAATTTATCTTTATATCTTATCATTTATTTCTATATTATATACCATATAATATACTCTTTTTCTTTTCAAGTATTTTCCCCCATATGAGAGATAAAGGATAGAGAAAAGAAAAAGAGATCTCCAAGACTAACTTTCTATACCTTGGTTAACAAGACTATGTAATAATTTGTAACTATTAACCCTGCAAAACATTTATAACACATCAAATGACCAAAGAATCATCCACCCCACTTTTTGGGAATGGGACATCGCTCTCTTAAAACTGCTTCCTGCTGAATTGGGATGCAGAAAACCTGTTTGGGGGCCCAAATAAAATGGAAAAAATGGTTAGTCAATTTAATAGTAATATTTGTTGTCCAGTCTCTATGTGCTCAACAATTTGAATGTCCTGAGCAGTTTGTAGTTCGAAGCTGGACTTTGGGCAGGGAAGTTCAGGGCTTTCTTGAAGTCTTATCTGGAACAGTCTTTGAAGCTGGGCCATCTCAGCAAGCTGTTTGAAGTTGTTATGGTTGCAGATTTTTGAGGAAACAGCTATATCATTTAGGGTTACTTGTGTTGTCTTCTTTGAACTCTGGTCCCGTTATTCTGAAAATATATCATTTCTCTCAAGCAACATATAGTTCTGCACTTACCAAAATGCCTTGCATGTGCAAGATGCACAAATCAATTAAGGAATACTTTCTGTTTTTTGAACAGAAGAAGTACATTTGTAAATCTCCATTCATGCCATAAAAAGATGGCATGTGATAGTATTACATATGTATGCTATATAATCTATTTATTTAAAATTGAAAATATAGTATAAGACTGTATGGAGTTTAAGTTGACATACATTTATTAATTGATTAAATTACAGTTGACATAAATTTAGTAATTGATTAAAACAGGTTTATTCTGTATTGTTCTGGATTTTTGTAGATTAGGTTGGCCTCGAATTCAAAAGGAACCTATATGTCTCTGTCTTTTTCTCCCATATTTTGGTATCAAAGGTATGCATTTAAATATTTTTTCTTTCCTTTTCTCCTCTCTTTGAAGATTTGATTTCTATGTGGATATATCTCTCCTTATTGAGACAGGATTTCTCTTTGTAGCTTGGGCTGTCTTGATTTGCTCTATAGAGCTCTGTAGATTAGATTGGCCTCAAACACACAAGGACCCTCTTTTTTCCTTGTATCCCAAGTTTTGAGATCAAGGTATGAATTTAAATAATTGAATTTCCCTTATTACATAATAACATTAATTAAACCATTTTGTATTAGTTTATGTTCCAATTCTCCCATGGAAAGCCCATTCTTAAGGAGGATGTTTTAGAATAGCATGATATGCTATTTAATGTTAGCTTTTCTTAACTATTGGCTGTGGGAGGCATGAAGTTTCCATGTTCTTACCCAGCCTAACTCTGGGTCCTTACATTGATTAACAGAATATATCTCTTTCTCCCCCCC
>CAJQZJ010033081.1:1162019-1179436 GCA_907164525.1 Lophiomys imhausi | reverse complement strand
TACATTGATTAACAGAATATATCTCTTTCTCCCCCCCCCCCTTTTTTGAGACAGGATTTCTCCGTGTATCCTTGGCCTGGACTCACTTTCTACACAAGGATAGCCTTAAACTCACAGAGGTCAGTCTGCCTCTGCCTCCCAAGTTTTCGGATTAAAGGCATGCACCACCATACCTAGCGACTAACATATCTCTTTTAGGGGCAAAATTCCTTTTGAAGCCAGTTCTCCAGTGGAATCCCCACACCTGAGGAGACTGGCTTGTGATATAAATTTAAGATTATGTGTGTTTATCCATTATATCAGTAAGGACATTATTAATCTTAACATCAAGGAAAAATGTGTCATTTTTAAATTTTAGACTGTCTTTAGTACACAGCCTTATCTTATCAGCAGGGTTCCTGCCCTGCCTTCATTGTTTAAACCAGCTGGTCTAGAATCCAGAGATCTGCCTGTTTCGTCCTCTAGTGTGATGGGATTAAGGTATTATGGGCATGTGGCATCATCACCCTGCTCAAAGATTTCACATAATCCCAGATATTAGTAACTCTTTAACCCAGAGAGCAACTTTGAACTGTAGTGACAATTCTAAATCTGCCCAAAATTTTCAAAAATCTGTTATATTTTAGCAATCCTAAACCAGAAAAAAGTATCCTTTCTACCTCCTGATATAAGAAAATCAAAGACATTTAATCAAAAATCAAGCAAAGAAACAACATTCCAAAAGCCAAGCATGTCTAACCATGCTGCAATTAAAGCTTTGTTCATTACTCCTTAGAATCTAGTTTTGTCTGGATTTCACTGGCGGGCCTATACCAGAAACTCTTGACAGGCACCTAATACCCAGGGAGCAGTGAGCTCCAGTTGCCATCAATTTTGTATTATCTATCAGCAAGGGCCTCCCTCCTTCCTCCATTATCACTGTTGGCAATTTAGCATTCCATCTGTAAATTATTTCTTTCTTCAAGGCTATCCTAGTCAGATCTTTCTCAAAAAGGATACACAGAACCACAATTGTCACTATAAAAATAATTTGCATGCTAAGAGATACAAATTCAATTGGAATCCAAATGTATTGAGACATTATGAATTCCTCCATTTTTAAACTAGGCAGTTAATTCTGTTCACAAGCTCTGTTTAGAAGGCTGCTGGTTTTTTAGTATATAAGGAGAGCTAAGCTTTCCACCTTTACTGCAAGTCAGTAGCTTTTGTTAAGGGAGCGGCTCCTTTGAAATATGTATGGCTTTGGCTCCCGCTCTTTGGCTAGGAAACCACCTTTTACTGAACCTTCTCAGTCAGTAAAGCATGAGATTCTAATTGGTGTAGTTGGGCACCATACATAGAAATAAAAATGCCAATTAAATTATTTTACCAGTATTTAGTATATATTTAATTGTTTTGGCAGCAGTTAATCCTTAACAAGCCATTATAAATGAGAAGACAGAAACAACATGGATTTTAACAAGCCTTGGTCTGAATTGATCAATCTTGACCCACCTAAGCTAGCTCTTAAGTCTATTACCCAAATATTACCCCATGTATACATACGGCCACTTGGGCTGCCATTCTCCACACTATGTGGATGTTCCAGGCCATGTGGAATGAGGTTCTTTTTCTAACCCATGGTGTGTGTCCTCCTTCCTGCTCCTGGCTGGAATTTACTAATCCTCTGTGTAAAATGCAGGGTTCCTGTTCTAGCCTCAAGATGTCCCCCCTTTCTCTGTCTTTGCTTAATCTCAGGCCTCAGAATTTTATTTAACCAATCAGAGACAATGTAAGTAACAGACAGCAAGCAGGACCAATTAATTAACATTTAGAATGATTAACACCACCCCATGACTCTGATTTTGTTAATTTGGATATTGTCTCTCTGCCTCTTAGTTAGTTTGGCTATGGGTTTGTCTATATTGTTGACTTTTTTTTTTTCAAAGAAAAAATGGTTTCATTGATTCTTTTTTTTTTGTATTATTCTCTTTGTTTCTAATTTATTTACTTCAGCTCTGTGCTTGATTATTCTGCTATCTATTTCTCTTGGGTGTGCTTATTTCTTTTAGTTTTAAATTCCTCAGCATGTTGTTAGGTGGCTAGTATGAGATCTATCCAATGTTTTTTATGAAGGTGCTCAGTGCTATGGACTTTCCTCCTAGCACTGTTTTCATTGTGTCCCATATGTTTGGGTATATTGTGCCTTAATTCTTATTGAAGTCTTTACTTTCTTTCATTTCTTCCTTGGTCCATTTGTCATAGGGTAGAAAATTTCCATGAGTTTGTAGAGTTTTTTTGTTTCTGTCGTTTACAGATAATCTAAAGAGTATGTAAGAGATAAGCACTAAGTCTAAGTATGTGTAACTGAGCTTCTGACATAATTCACTTCCTTTTAGCCTTTAACTTTAATAAAAGAAAAAAAGAAAGAAAGAAAGCCATTACCATGGCAATCTTCTGGCTGTGTTGAATGCTAGAACTTATTGAATAAGCCTAGGGCTTAATGCAACTATGTGATTTCAAAAAGGAACAAGAATATTTTAGAGTCATTCACCTAATGTAGGTTTAGAATCTGTAATGTGCAAATTCTGTGCTTAATAGAAAGGGAAGATGCTTAAAGTATGGATATTCTAAAATCCATGATGCACATATTTAATTTTTAATATCAGTAATCTGGAAAACCAGAATTTTAAGGGTATATATAAGTTATGAGGAAAGAAGTTTTAAAATATGTCTTTTTTCAGAGGTTGGTTTTGTTAGAAACTTTAATAGTATGTTAATAAAAATAGGGTACTTTCTTTTCCTCTATCTCATACATTATGCAGCAGAACTTTAAATCTTTTGCAATAATATGAGGCATATTGTATATATCCATCACTATCCAACTGGAGTAATTTTTAAGATTTGGTCATTGGAATGCATTTATATTCATCTCTGTTTTCCAGAGTATAATGAATGCATGGTATTCTCATTGATGACATATATTTTATAAAAGCTTAATTGTCATTCTACATTAATTAAGACTGAATTAATGAACACTTGCAAAGTTTTGCCACAGTTGAATCACCAATTCCCATCAAGCATGACTGCAGTAGAATTAATTCATTCTGAATACATCCCTAACACACTTGTGTGCATATGTGTATATATACACACACACACAGACACACACACACACACACAGTGAGTGTGAGAAAGAGAAAGAGAGAGAGAGAGAGTGAAGAGGGACATAGAACATCAGTTAATTATAATGTGGATTGCAGAAATGCCAACTCCAGGTAAGATTTAAGTCTAAGACTACACCCCTTTGTTCTAGATTTTTGTTATGACATTTTCTTCCTTTTACAATTTTCTTCATTATGTAAAACATTCTGAACACCAAAACATGAAACTTCCTTACATCATACCATGCAGGGAGGTAGATCTGCATCCAGAGATAACTTGCTTCCTGGTCTACAGAAGGCGTATGGGTGGGATCTATCATGATCTCTAGATTCCATGCTAATACTCTTTCTCATGCAACTCCTTTAGGAAAACTTGTTCTCCTTTATAAGAGCATCAGATGTAAGATTTTAAAAGGTATGCTGACTCATCTGAGATGAACAAAGTCAAAACCAAAAAGAATTAAAATGTCTGTCTCCAAATTTAATCTCTTCTACTGCATAATAGATGTTTTTTGAATAATAAATATAGAAAGAATAAAAACAATTAAAATCAGTGCTATCTACTCTCTACATTAACATTACTTAAGCAAGTCACTGTTCTCATCAATAAAATTTTGAGATTCAAGGAAACTCATCTGCAAAATTGTAATGAATGACTTTTTTGTTCAACAAAGAAACTTAGAGTATCACAAAAAGCAGTTTTACAGTGCAGCACATCTTAACACTTTCATCAAAAACCTGTTTTATGTCTTTAGAATCTAAACTATTAGTTACTTTTCTCGTTGCTGTCATAAATTCTGTGGGAAAAGTAACTTAAGAAAGGAAAGGTCACAGTTTCCAGGCACAGGCTACATAGCAGAGCAGGCAGTAGGTAGGTGATTGATCATATTGAATGCACAGGAATCAGAGAAAGATAAATGCTGGTACTCACCTCACCTTTTTCTCACTCAGTTAAGGAGATGGTGCTGTCTACACCCAATATAGCAGTTATCTCAGAGCTTAATCTACTAGGTGATTTTAAATCCATTCATGTTGACAATCAATACTAATCATCATAAATATTTATGACAGTCTTTACTCAGTCTCACTGAAGTATGAATTCCCCATATCACAATTCCACATTAAAAGGCCATGTAGAATCTTATTAAATATGTGAAGAATTCTCTGCTCTGAGATGTCACTACAATTAATAAGGTAGTATTGTTACTGCAGTACCAACCATCTTTGTGTCTTTAGTAAGTTTTTTTGGTGACATATTGAGGGAGACAAAAGCTGGCATAAACTAAATTAGAATAAAACATGAAATTATTTCAGACATATTAAATTTGAGTTGCAGATACCACTTGCAGAAATGGCTACTCTTCTTTTAACATTGTCCCGGTAATCATGCTTTACCTACTGCAAACAAAATTCTAAAATTTGTACAATCAGTGTTCAACCCATATCTTACCAGAAACTTTGTCTTTTAAATCTGTGCACCCCATACACCATTTATGTAAATTTATGTAAAACCATGTCATTACAACCCAATTCTTCTGTAGTCTCTATGATTGGAACAAGGCTGGGAGCTTTGAGAACAACTATAGGTCTTTAGCCCAGCTCATTCTCCTGACTCTTCAGCGCCTACATGCTTTGTGGATAAAAAACTAATTTTTCAAGATAAATATTAAAATGATTTTATGACATATATGTCTGCCTGTGCAATATCTTTTAAATTGATGTCTAGCCTTTAGAAAGCAGAATAACATTGTTTATCTTTAACTCTCTATTACACCAAATGTGTTCCCAAGATTCACGTCTGTGAAGAGATTTCATTCCTATCTGTTATTTTCATATTCTTGGTGAGAAGTGAATATATTATTTTTAAGTTTGAGGCTCTGATCTTAAAAGATAGGAATTATTGTTAGTGACAAAGTACAACTTGATCCCTCCTTCAGACCTTTATTGATTGTGAGAAAGGAGAGTTCTGTGCAAGATCACAGCAGGGAAAATGGAGGAAATTGATTTCTACTGATCTGTGAGTACAATGAATTGAATGTGCTGTGGACTGAGAGAATTCTGTGCTCTGCTGGCCCATGGTCATCTAGGGTAATGGGAAACAGACTATAAGAGGCTCTTTGATTTCCTGGGGACTGTTCTGTGGTTCTTCAGACTCCTTGGCCTCTGCAGAACTAATATTGCTTAGGGAGAGGAAGCACACCAAACATATGTGTTGAGGGAAGGTCTTATATTGTTTCTAATACATTGAATTCAATGCTGAGATCTGGTTACCGCCCCTTCTGAGGCATTCTCTTGATTGGTTAATAAAAGTCGCTTATGGCCAATTAGCTGGGCAGAAAGAGTATAGGAAGGAGGGACTTCCTCAGATCAGCACAGGAACTCAGAAAACACACACAGACTCTCTCTCTCTTTCCACTTGGAGACACAGAAGGAGACAGATGACTGGAGAATTGCTGAAAGGTACTCACAGGAACATGGTGGTTTGGAATTAGGTGATCCAATCCGGGTTAACTTAGAGTAGCTAATTGAGAGTCTGCCCAGCTAAGGACTAAGCTTTAAAATATCAAAAGGTCTGGGTGTGTTTAATTATGGGGGTAAAGACTGTGGCGGCTTATAGGTCCTCAGTCCAAGCAGTCCTGGGCTGTTGGATTCCCAGACTCCCCTTGAGCCCAGGCGAATCTCCCGCCAAGCCGCCGGTAATTCTACCGGCCTAATATAACAACTTATATTAATTTAATATAAGAGTTTAGGTTATAGGTGGTGTAGGCCACCTTTGATCCCGGGGCTCTTTTTCCAGGATAAGTTAGGCAACCAGTTAAGGCATTTGGGCCAGGCTGCCTGCTCCTCTGCCAAGCCGCCGGCTACTCCGCCGGCTACTCTGCAGGCCAAATATTTTACTTACTAATAACTACATTAATTAATTAATTTACAGTTTTCACATATGGTCTTACTGAATCTCCACTGGCTTTTACACATCAATTTTGTGCAAAAACCTATCACTAGATCATTGGTTTGTAGGACTTAACCTGGGACAAATGAGAGACAGGAACTCTCCCTGAAACCAAGTTGTAAGACACAGAAGAGTTACAGGAAGAAAACATTATAGGGCAGTGAATTTCTTGCAAAGGGTTTAGATAAAGAACTATCTCTAATCAGACAACAGAATCAGATTGTCACTAGAGACTCCACAGTTCTGTCATAGAGATTGAAGGAAAGTGGGAGACAATCAAGATCTAGAACTAAGGGCTGACTACTACACATTGAATTGCAATTAGTTGCTCAGCTTCTTTCCCATAGAAACAAAATATTGCCTGTTTTCTCTCTCCTTGAGTCTCTGTATAAAAATTTCATGAATACATAAATCAAGAAATGAGTAAATAACTTTTGAATAGAAATAAAGTCTGCATACAGATAAAAATAAATGACATAGATATAAAGGTCATCTTCCAAGGCTTTGAAATGGAGCTGAAGGAATAGTAGAAGAGGTCATGCAGAAAGAAGGCTCTTCAGAACTGCAAGCAGCCCTCAGAGGTCAGAAAGTGAGCAAGTCCTGGTTCTGCTGCCCATGTACAAAATATCAATCTCTTCTGATTCAACAGTTCAGGCTCCCCTGACCTTGACATGAGTCACAGTCTGTTTACATCCAGTCATTCTTCTCTGGGAAAATTTGTTTAGTTGAGTTAGAGAAGATGCATTCAAGTTCTGATGTAAACACTACCCATCCTATATTTTCTTGTATATTCTTCTGTTTATGCTTGCAGTTGACTGCCTACATGCATGGGTGCAATTTCCTTCAAGTAGTTTAATTTTGTTTCTGTCCTTATGATTAACTGTCCTTATATTTTCATGTCCTATTACTAGTTGTGACTCTCAGAAAAAGGACTTTATAATATAATCTGCTTGAGCATTACATCTGGTCATTGCTCAACTCCAAATAAAATGTATTCAATTAAAAATACATTAGAGAAAATAACACATCTGCTGTCTTGAGATCCAAAGGAAAAGTCCAATTCTCAACTCCTCAAGAACAATTAAAATGTTCTTTAGATTATTATAAACTTATAATTCAAGGTTATTCTTTCTGCAGAGGCTATGTTTTTAAAGTATAGTCTGGACTGTAAAGTAGGTGTCTTCTAGAAGTCTTCTAGAAATGCAGGTTTAGCTGAGTCCCAGCCCAAATTACTGGTATTCATTGAGATTGTCTTAGACCACTGTCCAGGACTGTCAAAGAAAACCTTAAGCCTAGACTTCAGACAGTTTGTATCCTCTAGCATGTCAAAAGCAAGGGTAAATCTTGTAGCCTCCTCCAGGCCCTGACCACCAGAACATTTCTGGTTTTGCCTAACTTTTAAAGTTTTAAAATCCCATGCCAGAATTTAAAAATATAACCTGCTGATAGAGGCAGCAGATTGAAAGCCATCAGGAAATGAGGCAAATACCTATGTTGAATCTGAAATGACCCGGCAATAGTTTCCAACTGGAAACCTCTTCTGCTGGCAGGTAGCTTAATATGGGTCCAGTTTATCTTCATTCCCACTATTCCTCAACAGTGTATAAGATTTTTAAAAACAGATTTCAATGCCAGTATGAATATGGAAGCTCTCATTTTAAAATTAAATTATAAAATGTCAAGGATGAACTTATTACAAAACTTGACAAGAGCCTGTGAGTTGAAGACAAATCTACATCACAGAAACTGTAGAAAGACATGTGTTTCATTCCCATATGGTCTAGTTCAGAGAAGAAAAAAATTGTGTCCAAGGAAATACTGCAATGTGACTCCCAGGTATGTTTTCATATGTTGATTTATTTACTACTACAGAAGAGTGTGGGCAGTTGTATCATTTTACAAGTGTAATAATGTTATGAGCCAAACCAGCTGCCATGACCTGTGGTTATGATCTCAAAGGCAACTGACAAGGACTGAGAGTGCAGTAAGTATGGAAACCATAGAAAGAACAGTTTTAACTAAATAATAAGAACAAACTTCAAAGTTTTGGGAGATGGGAAAGGAAAGTCTGCAGAAAAGTGAAATTAGATTTCAGGTCATTATAGTTGAATAGTGGCTAAGAGAGGGTAAAAAAGTGGTTTGAAGAGATAATGAAGTACACGAATGATTTTTTTTTTTTAGATTGGTAGAAAGTAAAGGATATTTGCATATAGACTAATAAAAACAATAGGGAGGAATTAAAGGGGAGAATGGTAGGATAGTGAAATGGTTCTCACAGAAGTTGTAGCAAAATATTTTGCAAGAGCATAATTACTTTTGTTCCATTCTATTAATATCAATATTTAATTATAAAAATTTTAAGCATATAGTGCAGCTACAAGAAACTTTCAGGGTAAAGTTATATACCAGTCCCTGAGTTCCTCCTCTGTTCACACCCAATGTCACATTTATCAAATACTATATCTACCTGCCACTTGATTCTTTCACTATTCCATTACACCTATGATTTTTCTTTTTTTTATAATTTATTTTTTATTTCTTCAAGTTACATCTCAATCACAATCGCCTCCCTGCTCCCCCCTCCAGTCCCACCCTTCCACACTCCTCCCCCTCAACCCCCCATCCTCTTCCCTTCTTCTTCTTCTTTTTTTTTTTTTTTTTAGTTTAAGGTATTTCTTTTTCCCCCCAACAGCTCTCCCTTTCAGTCCAAAAAATGGTTCTTTTTCTTATAACTATAAATACAATACAAAACAACAGAAATGAATAGGCCACAATTATAAGAGTTATATGGCTTAGCATACATTCCCAATGTCCAGTCCATATGGATTTGGCACCTGACTTTAACATTCTACTATCTAACCATCTCCATGAGTTTAAAGTTCTATATCTAACTCAGCATTCATACTAACTTGCCTCATACTTTTAAAAATATCTTCTTAGATCCAGAATACCCTCTTGATTCCTAAACACCTCAAAATTTAACTATGAGACTCTAGCTATCTATTCTTCAATCACCTCAGAGACCTGAGAGGGATAAATATATCTGATTATATAGGAAGTGCAGGGCCTGCAGCTTCCAAAACTAAAAAATGACATACCAGTGGCTGCCTGGACAGTTCCCATTTTCTCTCCTTACATTACAGCATCAATCTTCAGCCATTTGGCCCAGTTTCTCTGAAAGACATTGATTGTAGAGCAGGAATTATAAAGGACTTACCTACCCTGTCTTGGCAGAGCTAGGCTGTTGACTTATCTGCTTCCAAGTTTTGTCCTTTTTGGACAGCAGTCTGTCTACAGTTGAAGCAAGGGGTTTTTCTTGCCAAGAGAAAGGCTTACCATCAATTCAATCATATCCCACTGGAGATTCTTCGATGCTCATCTTCTACTTGGAGTAGAATAGGGGGTGCTGTCAGGAGCTGACATGTCTCGATATCAAAAAATCTTAAGTTAAGAAAACATCTTTGAATGCCATATTCTGCAGATCTCTTGAGGCTTTTGAAGATGCCCTATCTATCTTTTATATTTAGATGAGCAAATATTGCTTGTCTCTTAGCAATTTGATTTCTGAGTAGCTTAGAAAATAACTGTGATAGACTGTCATAGTAACTAACAAAATGACACGTTTTCATGAATATTAGTTTCCATTTCTTAATTATCTTAAACAGTTGGTAGCAAGAGGCCAAAACCTGACATTTCATTTTTAAGCATTACTAGGAACAATACCTTTAAGAAACTTTACCCTTAATTTTGTATCAATATACAAAGATCAATACCAATGTGGCCAAATATAATCTTAATTTTGTATCAATATACAAAGATCAATACCGATGTAGCCCTATACAATCTTAATTTTGCATTAATATACAATGATCAATACCAGTTTAGCCAAATATAATATTAATTTTGTATCAGTTTACAAAGGTATAAGGCCATATTCAATAATCTGTCCTTTTTTCTTGATCTTTCCTATACTATGTCTATGTCCCATTTTTCTCAAGTCTGTTCACTCCTACATAGGAGAGAAAGAAGGATACAGAAAAGAAAAAGAGAGAAGTCCCTGGGTATAACCTCCAAAACCCATTTAACAAGACCATTTAATAGCTTGTAGTCTCTTCCCCTAAATAACAAAATTTTCTATTATCCATCAAATAACCAAAGGGGGTGTGGAGAACACCCTCCCCACCTTCTGGGGATGGGACGTTGTTCTCTTAAAATGACTTCCTGCTGATTTTGGACATAGTAAACCTGTTTGGGGCCCAAATAAGAATGGAAAAATGGTTTAAAATGTTAATAGGATCAATTGATGTTCAGTCCTTTTTTGCTCAGTTATTTAGATGTCCTAAGAAGTTCATAGACAGAAGCTGATCTTCAGGGCTTTACTGAAGATCTGGCTGGAGTAGTCTGTGGAACTGAATGATCTCTAGCGATTTTGAGTTGTGGTTGTAGACTTTTGAGGAAACTGCTATTGAGGAAGTCTGCAAGGCTGGATCATCTGGGCCACTCGTCTTCTTTGGTGTCTGATCTGTTTTCTGCTGAGGTTTCCGTTGTCCAGTTGTCCCTGGATTCCTTGAATGGATGCTTTAAATCTCCTGAAAGATAAGAACAGAGCCCTGCCCTAATCCTAACTCTGGGACAATTACCTTTTTTTTTGGGGGGGGGGCAGATAATGTTTTTCCTGGAGCAAATTTGGTTTTTTGACAATATATAAAGTATTACCTTTCAATCCCAATTAAAGAAGAAATTATTTTGATATTTTGGAGCTAAACAAACCTTTAGTGTATATATTTTGAGATCTCAAAGGACAATTTGTTTGAATTGCAGCCTGCCTTTTGTAAGTAGCTTTTAAACTTAAATCTTTCCAAATCCTATGTGCCTGTCTCTCCATTCTAAGTTTTGGGATCAAAGACATGTGGTTCCCAACTGATGGGATTAACGATGTGCTCCTCCACCCCTGGATCAAAGTTTTTCTCTGTTTAGAGCTTGTTTTGTATCAGGCTGACCTTGAGCTCTGAGATCTGCCTGTTTCTGTCTCTAGTGTGTTGGAATTAAGGGTGTATTCTTCCCCAATGATGGGACTAAGAGTGTGCACCATCACCACCCTGTTTCTTGTAACTCTAGAATTTATAAGACAACTAACTCTATAGTGATCCTCCTGTCTCTGCTGAAGGTAAAGGCATGGGCTAACTCCATGCATTATTTAACCTTAGCTCTAAGTTTTTTCAACTCTTGGAGGTTTGTAAAACCAGGTTGAACAGCTGTCACCTTTAATTTATTTACAGAGTTTTAAACCTGTTACCTGCTTTTTAATGCCAAACCATGGAAATAGCCTATACCTCTACAACACCTATTATTTTTCAATAAGTTCTCCTAAAATCTTTTTTTTGCATTATCCAGAGGCTAATATTTCTGTACACTATAATTTTGATGTTACTATGATCAAATATCTTTCAAAAAAGTAACTTAAAGAGGAAAAAGTCTATTTGGTCTCAGTTACAGGGTGCAGTCCATCTCAGTAGGAACATCATGGCAGTAGGAGCTGAGGAGGCAGCTGTTCACATTGTGTCTCCAGTTGGAAGCAGACAGAGGTGAATACTGATACTATTTTCCCTTCCCTTTTATCATCACTATGATACTACAAAAAGTTAAGTTGAATCTTCCCAATTCAATTGCTTAATCTAGATCAATATAATCTAACCTAAAAAACCTCTGAGGTGTTCCTCAGAGGCATGCTGAGAGGGTTATTCTCCAAGGTTATTCTAGACCTCATCAACATGACAATTAATGTCAATCATCAAACTACTTTGTGATAATATTTATATAAAATGAAAAGCATACCCTCATATACTTAAAGACATGTCACAGATTCATGTATCTCCATATTCCTAAATTCTATCAAGATGTGGAAACCTCTTATCACTCCAAGGTGTTCTGTTGAGATCACTTCTGAAGAGTCCCACCCAAACTTAGAGATTGATACTATTCTGTTAATTGTCTCCATAGTGTTTATTTAGTCTACATATTCATGTAAATGGAATAGAACAGCATGAATTCATCTGTGCAAGACTTCTTTCATTCAAGAAAATATTTTCAAGGTTATTCCCTCACCTATCTGTTTCCATAGAACATTAATTCTTATTTATTGCTTGGTGCTATTCCACCGTTCAGTCAGTTTCTCTGTCAAGAGCCACAGCACCCACAAAATTGTTATGGATAGCTTCCACCAACCTTTTTTTATATATATATTTTTTGGTCACCTTAGTAAATACTTTGGAACAGAATTGCTATGATGTGGGTTTCTTCTAGGTTAACAAGAAGGTAGCATATGTTTCCTTACCAAAAGTTTTCTAATTTATCTTCATCTCAATAATAAGTACAATTTCTACTTTCTGAAAATCCTCGGAAACATTTGATTTTTTTTCTTTGTCCTTGTCATCCAGATAGGTCTATCATAGTACCCCACTGTCTTAGTAGAATCTGTTTTTCCTGATCATATGCTATAATCTGAGGGGAACATAGACCATCCATCTTGTTCTTGTCCTCTCATTTATAGACAGGGGCTATGTCACTTTATTCTTCATTTTTGTGCTGCTATTATCCCCAGGGGCTATGTTCAATAAGTGCTTGCTTAATTTAGTGGAATCAAATGTGGTCCTCCTGGCAATTCTATCAGTAGAGAAGTCAGAATGGAAGAACATGCCCCTTTCTTCTTTTTCTTTTTTTCTCTAGAACATCAGTTTGCCAGTGGCAGTGAGAATACAAAATAATAACAGTCCCGTTGTGGGAAGAATAGCTCGTGTATTCAATAGTGGTGCATTCCAACTGAAGGTAGATCTGGACTCCCAGTCTCCCATGCCTCATATATAGTCATATACATCCAAGTTAAAACTTTCATGTGGAATGAAAGTTTGAAGTAGGTTTTGGCAATTATATTTCAATCATCTGTGTTTTACTGATTAATACTAGAGACAACTAAGTTATGGACAGTAATTAGAAAGTCAAACAGCCCAGAAATAATAAAGAGAATCTCATTTCCTTGAATACAAGATGAAGCTGAAGGCTAAAGGTGGCTTATTGCATGCAGTGCTCCCCAAGAAATGAAAGAAGGTTCTTTTTTATTATGTATATTTATTACTTCAAGTTACATATTCATCATAGCCTTCTCCATCCACCCTTCTTGGTCCCACTCTCCCACCCTCTACCCCCTCTCCCACCTATCCTACTCCTCCAGTGTGTGATCCCCCTACATCTCAGCCCCCTCAGCTCATCAGTCATATGAGGGCTAAGAGCTTCCCCTTAAACTGGCGGCCTACCTGGTAGCTTCATTAAAGAAGTCAAGAAATTAGCCAAGAAACCAAATAATTCAATAAAAAAAAAATGGAGTAGAGAGCTAAACCAATAATTCACAAAACAGAAATCTCTAATGGGTGAGAGACACTTGAAGAATGCTCAACAACTTTAATCATCAGAGAAATGGAACTCAAGTCAACTTTGTGATTCCATCTCACACCTGTCAGAATGGCTAAGATCAAAAACTAAACTGATAGTGCACATGCTGATGAGGTTGTAGAGAAAGTGAAACATTTCACCATTGCTGTTGGGAGTGAAAACTTATACAACCACTACGGATATCAGTCTGACCATATCTTAGAAAACTTGGAATAGCTCCACCTCAACACCCAGCCATTCTGCTCCTGGGCATACATCCAGAAGATTCCACAAAGACATATCCTCAACTATGTTCATAGCAGCCTTATTTGTAATAGCTAGAAGCTGGAAACAACCCAGATGTTCCTCATCCAAAGAATGGATTAAAAAAAAAACTGTAGTACATTTACATAATGGAATATTCGCAGCTATCAGAAACAAGGAAATCATGCAATTTGCTGCCAAATGGATGGGCCTAGAACAGTTCATCATGAGTGAGCTAACCCAGATCCAGAAAGATGCACGTGGCATGTATTCATGTATAACTGGATTTTAGACATTTAATACAAGATAACTATACTACAACCAGCAGACTGAAAGGAAAGAAGATTCTTAAAGCATGGTATTCTCGTGAAACACTACTTTCCCTCAAAAGCAAACACTTTTCCTCATAATTACATGAAAAGTTATGTGTGTACATGTTTATGTGTGTGTAAAATGTATGTCTATCTACGTGTGTCAGTGTGTGTAAATGTATATCTCTAAATGTGTATATGTGTGTGTAAATTTATGTGTGTACATGTTTAAATATAAGGTCTGTGTTCATATGAATTGTAAATGTTTGTGTATCTATATTTTCATGTATAAATGTGTGTGCAGATGTGTCTGTGTGTGTGAATGTATATGTGGTTATGTGTATGTGTGTAAATCTATGTGTATATGCATATGTGCAAAATGCAACTCTATGTGTGTATAAATGTTTGTATGTGTGTAAATGTATGTGTACATATGTGAAGGGTAGAGGGGCAATTGAAGTATCAGGTCTGTGGGTCAGGATCAACAGGCTACATTTCTCTCTCATGACCCACTGGCTGGGGTAGAGAGAAACAACCCAACACAGATGGTCGGTGGCTTTTCTTCTAGCCCACACATGGGACCGTAAGCAAAACTTTGTGTTCAACTGTAGATCCACCTGGTCTCTGGGGGATGTTGTGGGGACAGCACAAGCTCAAGGAAGGTGGGGTCACAACAGATGCTCTCAGGGGTCCCAGGGGCCACCATGCCATTCTCTTTGGGGGTCATCCAGGTTTAAAACTTGTACACTGGACTGGAGAAAGTGTGGCAGGTTCAGGGAGTGCAGGTCTGGTTGGGAGAGCTTTTTCCTACACTGAAAATTTCTTCAGGTGAAATCACAACAGCTCTGAGGATAGCTATATGGTGAACAACAATTCATTATTTGCAGTTTGTCATAGAGGTCTTAGCTCTCCCATGGTCTCTTCATAATCTCCTAAATCTCTCAAACTCTGAGAGGGTTTTTTTTTTAACCTTGGGAAGTTGGGAGAGATTTTTTGGGATGAATGCATTCTATTGGCTGAGTTGAGATGCTTGCAATGCGCTATTTACATGGGGGAAGGTTCCAGACACTAGTTACATGACTTAGTTCTCCTGTGACATCCTAGGAGTTATTTATATGTGCTATAAGGAAGGTAGCTACTTGGGGGCTGTATCCAAGTGTCCTGGGGCAGGCAGAAGCAAGGAAAAAGCTTGTTCTACTCTTTCAGTTCTCAGGATGGGGTATGAGATCCGAATTTTGAAATTTCCAGGGTTTGAACATGCTCTTATCCCACCAACACCATGCGAAATCCTCTGGAGCCATGTCCAGCACATATGTGTACAAAGATCAAACTCAGGGCTGAAATTAATTACTTAGAAACAAGAAGAGCAATAAAAAGAATTGACAAAACCAAGAGTTGGTGCTTTGAGAAAATTAATAAAATAGACAAACCTTTAGCCAAACAAATTAAAAGGCATAGGGAAAATACCCAAATCAACAAAATCAGAAATGAAAGAAGGGAAATAACACTGACACTGAGGACATCCAAAGAATTATTAGGTCCTACTTCAAAAACTTGTATGCCACAAAATTGGAAAATCTAAAGGAAATGGACAATTTTCTTGAGAGATTCCACCTACAAAGGTTAAATCAAGAATAAGTAAACAAATTAAACAGTCCTATAACACTTAAGGAAATAGAATTCATCAGACTTCCAACAAAAAAAAGCCCGGGTTCAGATGGTTTTAACACAGAAGTCTACAAGACCTTCAAGGAAGAGTTAACATGAATATTCTTCAAACTCTTCCATAACATAGAAACAGAAAGAATACTGTCAAACTCATTCTATGAGGTCACAGTCACCCCAATACCTAAACCACACAAGGATCCAACAGAGAAAGCAAATTTTAGACCAATTTCCCTTATGAACAGGGATACACAATTACTCAATAAAATACTTGCAAACCAGATTCAAGATCACATTAAAAGTATCATACACCATGATCAAGTAGGCTTTATCCCAGGGATGCAGGAGTGGTTCAACATATAAAAATCCATCAATGTAATCCACCACATAAACAAGCTGAAAGAAAAAAATGATCATCCCATTGGATGCTGAAAAAGCATTTCACAAAATCCAGCACCTCTTCATGTTAAAAGTCTTGAAGAGATCAAGCATACTAGGACCATACATAAACATAATGAATGTAATTTACAACAAGCCAATAGCCAACATCAAACTACATGGAGAGAAACTTAAAGCATTTCCTCTAAACTCAGGTACAAGTCAAGGTTGCCCACTCTCTCTGTATCTCTTCAACATAGTACTTGAAGTTTTAACTAGAGCAATAAGATGACTAAAGGAGATCAAGGGGATACAAATTGGAAAGGAAGATGTCAAAGTATCCCTATTCACAGACAATATGATAGCATACATAAGTGACCCCAAAAAGTCCACTGGAGAACTCCAACAGCTAATAAACTCCTTCAGCAAGGTGAATGGATACAAAATTAATTCAGAGAAATCAGTAGCCATTCTTTACACAAAAGATAAATGGGTTGAGATAAAAATTAGGGAGTCAACACCCTTCACAATAGCCACAAACAATATAAAATACCTGGGGTTACTCTAACCAAGCAAGTGAAAGACCTGAATGACAAGAACTTCAAGTCCCTGAAGAAAGAAACTGAAGAAGATGTCAGAAGATAGAAAGATCTCCATTTCTAATGGATAGGTAGGATTAACATAGTAAAAATGTCCATCTTACCAAAAGCAATATACCAATTCAATGCAATTCCTATCAGAATGCCAACACAATTCTTTACAAACCTTGAAAGAACAATTCTCAACTTCATTTTGGAAAAAAAAAACCTAGAATAGTTTAATCAATTATGTACTCTAGGAGCTCAATTTGTAGAGTGATACTAATTAAATTTTGTTTTATAGTGAGACTTTCTTTCTCCACATAGTAGGATTGATAATTTCACTGGGTATAATAGGGACTGCCGTTTGTGGTCTCTTAGAGTCTGGAGAACATCTGTCCACATCCTTCTTACCTTTAGAGTCTCTATTGAGAAATAAGATATTATTCTAATGTGTCTGTCTGCTTTTATATATCACTTGGTAATTTCCTTTGCTACATTTAATATTCTTCCTTTGTTCTGTGTTTTTAGTGTCTTGATTATTGTGTTCGGTGAGACCCCAGACAAACAACCTATCAGTTCCTTTAGTGTATACATTTAGGTAAATATCAATCTACTGGAAGTTCAGGAATGGTGACCTGATTTTTCACAAGTACATAGATAATATATATATATATATATATATATATATATATATATATAT
>CAJQZJ010033081.1:1143370-1154330 GCA_907164525.1 Lophiomys imhausi | reverse complement strand
GATATTAAGGTTTGGTAAATGCAAGTTACTATGAAAAGATATTAAGGCTTGGTTAATGCAAGTTACTATGAAAAGATGTTAAGGTTTGGTTAATGCAAGTTACTATGAAAGATATTAAGGTTTGGTAAATGCAAGTTACTATGAAAAGATATTAAGGTTTGGTAAATACAAGTTACTATGAAAAGATGTTAAGGTTTGGTAAATGCAAGTTACTGAGGTTGAAAAAAGGTTAAGAGATGACAAAAATGGTTAAAGATATGTTATAGATGTGGGTTTGCAGGTTGATAGTCAATCAAAGTTATGGTTTTGTTATAATTATGGAGCTTATTAGTTTTTATGGGTTCTGTTCATTATTGTAGCTTCCTTTTAGACTAAGAAACCAATAAATCTTGTTTTAAAAGCTGATAGTCACCTTATTTGTAATTATACAATAATTTATTCAGTTAGTTATGATACTAAGCTTTTTCTAGCCTCCTATACAGGTTTTCAAAGTCAGAGAGTAACTAACTAGAAACAAGATCCATCTTAGATAGATATCATGGTCCTCAGACACCCCAGAAATCTGCAGAATATGACATTTAAATATTTAATACAAAAATCTTTTTATGATAGACATGTCACCTCCTGACAGCATTTCTTGTCTCCTCCAAAGAAGATAATGGGCACAGAAGTTCTCCACCTGAGATTTACTTTAAATATGATAAAGCTGGCCACTGGGCTAGACTGCCCTTTGCCTTAACAGCAGACAGCATGCTGTCCAAGCTGAATGTGCTGAACACAGATGGAGAAGTCGACCTCTGAACTTTGCCAAGACAAGGTAAGCAGTACTTTATAATTCCTGTCTCATAAAAAGTCTGTCATACCTTGGTACTGGTGGTCAAAGATGGATGCCCTACAGAAACAGAGGAACAATGGGATGGCTGTCAAGGTTAAGATTGTTGGTTTTTTATATATATTTGGAAGTCAATTGATCTTGCTTACTCCAATGATAATTATCATTCTCAGATCCCTGGTGAGTTTAAAGACTATAATAATAAAAGATTTAACAGTTTAACAACAAAAACCAAGGCTTCAGATGCCTTCTCAGTCTATCTTGTTACCAGACTCAGAAAACAGAAAACAGTTAGTTTCTTCCCCTTGTATGTTAAAGTTCCAATAAGCTGTTAGTGCTAAATAATTAGTCACAAGTTTAAGATTTTAAATCTCCTTTGGTTTAAAAAATTGTTCATGCTAATAATTCAAAGTTGTTTTTCAAGTTTCTGTCATATTATAATTTATTTTTTCTGAGATCCAGTCATATTATCTGGATTCATCTGCCTCAGATCAAACAGGATTCCAGATAAGTAAAACTACCTGTTCTTAAAATGACATTTTTCTCTTGGTCATGGGGTTCCTTACCTTCCCTAATTAGTAAACAATTTTAACTTCTGTTACCAGTCTATGTTTGTCTCGGCAGATTCTAACCTGCCTGATAGACTCTATCCAGAGATGATTTCAAGCTGCTAAGCCATGGACTTCCTGAAAGCTGATGTGAACCAGTCCATCCAAAATGATTACTTCCTGTCCTTCACCTGGATTAATCAACTAATCAGATGCTTCTGATAACTGCCCCATTACCCAGCCTTTGACTAGCATTTCAGCCTTTTTGGTCCCCGATGACAACACCCTAATGTCAGCTGGAAGTAGTTACAGAAGAGAGTACATCGTCCATTGTCCCACCTAACAGGCTGAAATGCTATGTCAAAAGGAACTCCCTTGCATAGGCTACAAATGGATATCTATTTCTATAATGCCAACTGATATACTACTTGGGTCCTTGGTTCTGTTTCTCCTGGTTATGCTATGTGCCCCTTATATGATTACTGCTTTGAACTTTGTCAGAGATAGACCACTGAGATGTCTAAGACCCATGATTGGGTCTCTCTATGACCTAGTGAAAGGAAGAAATGTGGAGCCTGACTGGATCCATCTTGAAAAAAAGGTTCCATTTTGTATTAAGTTTGACTCAGAGCTGACCTCCAGTTCCAGAACAACAACAAAATGTACCCAACCTTGCATTCCAGATTCCAGAGGTGTTCCCTCATCATCACCAGACAGCTCAGCTCACTCTGAGAAAGCACCCAAAAAGTCTAAATAAACTTTCTGATGGTCAAGCTGACCAGCGCTTTTTAGTCAGTAACAATGAGCCAATCAGAAATGGACATGACTAGCTACCCAAATGTCATCCAATCATATGGTAAAGAACCTGTTTCTTTGTCTGAGTCTCTATATAAACTCTGTACTTTTGGGTTGGGGGCTCTCAACTCGAACTGCTGTGTCAGTGAATGTTGAGAGTCCAAGTTCCGAGCTTGAATAAACAACCCTCATGTATTTACATCGGAGTTGGAGTTGGCTCCTGGATGGTCTTTGGGGTTTCAAGACCTGGGCAGAACAGTTGGTTATAGTCTCACAGTTAAGCTTGAGTTGTTTAGGATTTTAGAATATGTTTTAATGTCCAAAAATATGTTTTTAGGTTGATAAATGCAAGTTTTGATAAAATAATGATTTAAGTATAGAACTCTGAACTCAACAAGATAGGGTAGATAGTAGAGTACTTTCTCTAAAGATGCTAAATAAAAATGGACTGGACATTATGAATGTAATTCTTACCTGATAGTTTTCATAATTGTTTCATAATTGTTCTTATTGAATATAGTTCAGTGATCTCAGAAAAAGAGCCTTTTATTGGACTAAAAGGGGAGATGTAGAGATAATTTCTTATGTATTTTGTGAAAGCATCTCCTGCCAATAATATGACTATGACCTATGAGAAAGTGTAGAATAGAAGGTGGGACATCCAGCAAAGATAGAGGGATGCTGGGAAAGTCAGGAACTGGAAGATTCAAGCTGGACTCTGAGAAAGTTGGATGCATGATACTGTGGAGAGGTAAGTAGCCTTGTGTCAGATATAGAAAAGAATAATCAGGTAATAAGTTAGGAGCTAGTCAGTAAACAAAACTAGCTTGGACTAGGCATTATTAATGGACAATAAGCCTCCAAGTCATTATTCAGAAACTGGAGCACAGGTGGAAAAGAATACAGTTAAATGATTTCAGTCCTGGTCTTCCTGCTTCAGGATATAGACTCTACAAACTTGTGTCATGCATTCCTGTAAGTCATATCATAAACCTTTGATAAGTATAAATGACCTTGGAGATATTTAAGTCCAAAATTTCCATTTTGCATAATAAATGTGTACATATAATTTAGCTGAATTTTCTTAGGACTTTAAGCAAAATATTTCAGGATGTGGATTTAGTTCCTTCTACTATAAAACATGGTGATGTTTAGCTTTTTATTTATTTGTATAGTCTTTATACGGTCCCTCAGTAAGATATGCAACTTGGGCTGGAGAGATGGCTCAGCCGTTAAAAGCTAGGCTCACAACCAAAAATATAAGATATGCAACTTGTTAAAATAAAATCCAATTCCATAGCCTACTTCTTGACACAAACGAGAGCTATTTAGTTTCATGTGGTTCTATTTGTCAATTGTTGGCCTTAATGCCCAAATTTCTGGGTCCTGTTCAGAAAGTCCTTTCATGTGCCAATGAGCTCAAGTATATTCCCCACTTTCTTCTTTATTGGGTTCAGAGGATCAGGCCTTACCTTGAGATCCCTGATCCATTTGAAGTGGAGCTTTGTGCAGGTTGAGAGATAAGGATCTATTTTCATTCTTTTTAATGTATCTATCTAGTATGACCAGCATCATTTGTTAAAGATGATGTCTTTTCTCTGATGTGTGCTGTGTATCTTTCTCAAAAATCAAATGTCTGCAGGAATGTATGGCCTAATATGTGGGTCTTCCATTCTCTTATATTGATTAATGGGTCTATATTTATTTCAGTACCATGTCGTTTTTGCTATAGTTCACACACACATACATATGCACACACACAAACACACACACACACATGCACCCATACATGTGCACAAATGCACAAGAAAGAAATCCTTATAGTATTTATAATTTGTCTATATTTTACTACAAAGGTTTTGTGCTCATTTGTTCCTAGGGCAGGAGGCATTGTGCTATTGCTGTCTTAATTTTTTCTTCATAGAATTATTTTGCTTTTTGTATTTGGGAGCCATCCTTTCATGGACTCAGTAATTTTTCACCTTTCTCACACTGATTTCATAACAGTATGTACAAAGTGCCATAGAGCAAAATAAAACTCTGCCATATAGAATCACAAATTAATTACAGTGTAAAAATAAAACAATAAAAAAAAACAAAAAATCAAACAAACAAATAAAACACTTAGAATTCTTATAAAGTTATTTTACAAATAAAGGTAAAATTCATAGCACAGTAAAGAATTTTCCTAAATATACAAAATTAATGATTGTAAATGTTGAAAATAAAGCAAGCCATATCTGTTCCATTTCTACAGAGAGATAAATTGTTAATTTTAGAAAATTGTTGGAAATAACTACACTAAACATTGAAACTGGAAATAGTAAAAAAGAAGGAAAATAAGAAGCTGTTTGTCAAATTGGACAAACTTCACAATAAGAAAGGAGTTATAGACAAGTATGAGACATGATTCTTAGTTTAATAGCTAACATTCTAAAAAACTATTTCTATGTTAATGTTACTATCGTGATTACATTTGAGTTATTCAAAGAAATCTTTTTCTTAGCCTTATGAGCTTCTTATAAGCTTCCTAAATATATACATTGGTAATAGATATGGGTATATTTCTTCAAGTTTTATCTTAGAAGTGCCCATAGAGATCCCCAAAACAATGGATATTACCATCGCTCTTGGTTGTCTACCAGAACTTGTTGATCAGACTCTATTGTTGAAGACACCACACACATTGGTCACAGGATTTGGAGAAATCAAGCTGCTACTGACCAGAAAGCTTCCTCCTTGCATTCTAGCTCTCACAGTACTAGATAATGCAGCTTCAGAAGTAAGGGTTATCAGCAGTCTCACCAAGCTGTAGACCCTCTGAAGTGCAGTAATTACCAGTGTGGCAACATATGCCCATATGTGCTATAGTGATGGTCCCCCAAGACTCGGGGACCATTACAGAAGAGTGGCCCAAAAGATTGTAAGAGCCAAAGGTCATAGAGGACCAGAGCCAGTGTCTTCTTGAACATGAAGCACTTGGACCTCATGAACTCATAGCATCTGTGGTTGCCTCCACAAAATCAAGCCAGGTAGCATTCTGGCCTGGAGTGGGAATGGGGTTAATGAGTCCATACCAACCCTAACTATTAATATTTGATGGTTTCTGGGAGGGAAGAAATCAGTTTTCTTTAAGGGTATGACTCTTGATTGGTTGACTACAACCAGGTGGAAGGCCTCACACCATGAATACAGTAATTTGAATTAAGAGTTTATTAAATTTTAAAAAATCAAATATTAAAAAGTCCCAAAATAGTGATTTTGGTGAAAACTCTTGTGAAACTCTGAGGAGCTTCAAATAAATGACCCCTTAGACTTACATTTTCTCTATTTGTATTGACTCAGTTTTGTGATGATGAAGATTTTACCCAGGGTCCCCAGCCCTAGAATTTTTTGGTACTTTTTATTGTTTTTAACCCAAATATCTTTCTTCATTTCTAAGTCACCACTTAAAACAAGACATTAAGACCTTATTCTTTTTATCAATGAAAAATACAAGGAGATCTTTTCTAGCTACAAATACAAGTAATTTAAATTTTGGTAGTTGCTCAGTCTGGCGATATCTTAGAAAACTTAGAATATCTCTACCTCAAGACCCAGCCATACCACTCCTGGGTATACATCCAAACGATTCCTCACCAATCCACAGGGCATCTCCTTAACTATGTTAATAGCAGCTTTATTTGTAATAGCTAGAAACTGGAAACAATCCAAATGTCCCTCAACTGACAAATGAATTTTTAAAAAAGCTTTGGTACATTTGCACAATGTAATACTACTCAGCAATCAGAAACAAGGAAATCACACAATTTGTAGCCAAATGGATGGAACTGGAAAAGCTCATCCTGAGTGAGTTAACCCAGACCCAGAAAGATGGATATGGCATCTATTCACTTATAACTGGATTTTAGTTATATAGTACAGGATAGCTGTCCTACAACCAACAAACTGAAAGAAACAGGAACATAGACTTTGTTACTTGTTAGTGGGATACTTTGCCCTAGTGGAGCTGCCATGTAGGCCCCCAGTGCAAGAGGAAGCTCTTAGCCCTCATATGGCTCCTGAACTGAAGGGGGCTTATATGTAGGACACCCCACACTGGAGGAGTACGATAGGTGGGAGAAGGAGGAGAAAGTGGAAGGGTGAGAGCGTGGGGCCAGGAAGGGTGGAGGAAGGAGACTGTGATGGAGATCTAAATGGAAGTAATAAATAAACATACAAAAATTTTTTGGTATTTGCTGTTTTTCCAACATCATTGCCTATGGAACAGTGGTTCTCATCCTGTGGGGCATGACCCCTTTGGTGTCACATATCACATATACTGCATAGCCAATATTTACATTACTATTAATAAAGTAGCAAAATTATATTTATGAAATTATGAAGTAGCAATGAAACAATTTCTCTGGTTGGTGTCACCACAACATGAGGCACTATATGAAAGAATCAGAGCAATAGGAAGGTTGAGAACCATCACTATGTAATATCATTAATCCCATATCAGAAAGAACAAGTTCTCTTGCATAATTCTTGTTCATTGTTCAGTTATATAATAAATAAATAAACAAATAATAAGTGTTTTACCTACATATGTGCATTTGTTTCCAATTTCAATGTAAGAAACCAGGATATGCAGTGGCAGGTAGTTAATCACTGAACTCTGCCACTAGCTGAGCAGCAGTCAGGATGAGTTAACCCAAAATATCCATTGTTTGGGCCTCACACCACTTAATAGTAGGTGAGTGATGGGCAAAGTCTTTCTAAGGGCCTCTCAACAATATGCCAATGATGAAACAAAAGCATAACTTCATCCTCTAAAAGGAAAAATGAAGCCATTACTTTCATACTCTTGTTAAAAAATCACACCATTAGAGTGAAACAGAGATAAACCCAATATCTGTCTGATTGTGTATGGAGACTAGGAGAAAGACTTCTAGGAAAGTGAAATATAAATTATCAATGATGGACTGTTCTTTCTTATCAGCTCACAGACTCAGTAGATCTAAGAATATGTACAGAAAGGAACTTGAATTTGATGTTCTGCTTAAGAATATAGAGAAAGAACAATATGTGTAAGATTGAATATAGCTAAATACATTCATAGTCTAGCAGAAGAAGAAGGGAGATCATTCTGTGATTCAGTCAGTCTTTGAAGTTTCAAAGCCATACTAAGAATTTGATAAAGGTCAGGAGCAAATGATTTCTTGTGCTCTGAGCTGAATCCATTATCTGGGTTTTTTTTCACAGTACCACATAGCTGGAGAGGAAATGATCTTTCCAGACATAACTGGAAATGGAGCTTTTCATAGATGAGTGAGAAGGTTAGAGGACAGCTTTGTGGAACCAGATCTCTTCTTCCACCTTTACCTGTTGAATCAGTTACTTTTCTGTTGTTGTAGTAAACTAATTTGACCAATAAAAGACTTAGGGGCAAAGGTGTCTATTGTGGCTTACAACCCCATGGTAATGGAATCCATAATATCAGGGATGGTACAGGAACAGGCAGGCACAGCAGCAAGTGCAGGAAACTGACTGGTCATGTTTCATCCACACATAGATAGTAGAGCAAGAACCAGAAGTAGGGCCAAGCTATAGTCTGAGCACTGTGTGCTCAGAGATTAAATTGTCTTCTATACTTGCTTTTCTGTTGCCGTGACAAAGGACTATGACCAGAAATAATTTGAGGAGGAATGTTTACATTACAGGTTATAGTCCTTCACTGAGAGAAGTCAGAACAGAAAACTCAAGGCAAGAACCCGGAAGAAGAAACCATGGAGGACTTTTGCCTACTGGCTTACATTCTGGCCCTCTAATTTTCATATTTCACTAGCTTTTATATACAGTTCAGGACCATCTACCTAGTGATAATGTAACGTACAATGATACAGGTCCTACTTCCCTGTGACCTACTTCCTCCATCAAGATTCCTGAAGTTTAATATGATTTCCCCAAACAACCATAAGTAAGTGTTCAAAAACATCATCTTGTGTGGGGTGTGCTCTTTCTAAGTTAAACCACCACATATTGGTTCTGGGGATCAAACTCAGGTCTTCATGTTTGACTGGTGAGTGCTTTGTGGATTGAGCTATCTGGAAATTTCCAGAAATATAACTATTCAACTTGGGCCCTAAAGGTCATTTATCTACATCACTTTACTCAAGGACTGAGATTTTGAATGAACGTACACCTGTCATTCCAGAAGAGACCATTAAGAAAACCTACTTTATCAGTTCTCTCAGTTTTAAAGGCCAAATTCAACCCATTGACATGGTAGAAGGACCATCCTCTTGTGGGCTGCACCATCACTAGGAAGTTGGACCTGGACTGTGTTAGAAAGCTAGAGAAACATGAACATGAGAGGGCCAGAAAGTAAGCCAGCAAGCAATACTTGTCCAGTTTCTACTTCCATATTCTTGCTTTTGAGTTCTTAACCTCACTTTTCTCAATGAAGGACTATAACTTGTAATATGAAAATTCCTTCTCAAGTTATTTCTGGTCACAGTCCTTTGTCACAGCAACAGAAAGGAAAGTAAAGAAGACAAGAATAATTAATCTCCTCTGAAAACAGAATCTGTTATGCTTCAGCTTGATGTTGGAATCCCCATATCTGGCAAGTTGTGACTTTTAGGTATAACCCAGGCTCTTTCTAATCTATGGAATTGTGATCTCATTTTTCCATTCTAAATTGGCTAGGACAAAGTAAAGAGCATTCTGAACGAGGCACTTTTACAAGAATATCACACAGTTTAATTTCCATGGCAATTTAAGGCAATGGTGTGGAGGCGGGCCCAGCAGTAAGATGGTGGAATAATTGTTTTATTCTAACAGGGTGTGTCAAAGCTAAACAGCTCCATGTGCACAGTTTTAACCTCCACATGCTTCCAAAACTGCCTCTTCATTCAGGAAAAATATCCCCATCATCCACGAATAGTTACTTTGGAAGTGAATTCTGCCATGACAGGTTAGAAAAGCCCACAGAGCATAACAAAACACACACACATTCATGCATACATACGTACATATATACATACATACATATTTACATTCTCTAAGCCTGAAGTTTCTTGTAACATCAAGGCAGTCTTACTATATACCCTACATCACTTAAAGACAATAAGCTTCCTGTTTTATTAGAAATTCAAAATGTCAAAGTTCACAAATAGCTTCTGGTAGTCTGACTTGCAAAATATAGTAAACATGTAGTTTCTCATCTGGGTTTGGAAAAGTAATTCTAGGCCTTATACAGAAAGGACAAAGAAGAAAATACTTCCAGTCACAACCATGAGGCTGGATGGAAAAGCAACAGAAGGATGTCATTTGAAATCAGATCCTCAGGTGGTCATCTGTCTGACCCCAGTTCTACAACTTGGAAAAGATGCAAATGGGATGAATGAGCTCCAAGAATCTATCTATATTCTCTTATTTGCTATAAGAATAAGGACCTCGCTTTAAAGGATTGCCATGGAAACCAGGGTCAACATTGGTATGGCTTCTCCCACAGCACCAGATTGTGAGATACTCTTGATAAAATCATATTACTTGTTATCATTCACAAAGAACAACATATGATTCCTCATTCTGTCTGCCTTGAAAACTAGATGATAGTAATGCAGGACATAAAATGGTTCACATGGTGACTGCTGTTTCCATGATAAAACAAAAACAAAACAAGTAGTCAACTTTAGGGAAAACAGTGTTAGCCAAATAACAATTCTTGTTTAACTGAACAATCTGTTAGGTGATTTGTTATTTTCCTTCTGAAAATAGCTTAAAATTTAAATTCAGAACAGAGTATGATCAAAGATACTTGTAATCCTAGTGTTCAGAAAGAGGATCCTGAGTGCAAAGTGGAATACCTAATCAGTTCCAAGCCAGACCATCTCAAAACAAAATCTAAGTTAGAAAAGGAAAAAGATACTAGACACATTATTAAATGTACATTGAACGAACATGAGAATTTTGAAAAGCACATTCTAAGAAATGAGATTTCAAGTATATCTTTTTTAAGGTTGAAGAGATGGTTCTGTGGGCAAGATCAGTCGATATATAAGCATGACGATCTGAGTATGAGTCTCCAATATCTCCATAAAAGTCTAGGAATGTCTGGACAAGCCTGTAACCCTAGCAGTTGCAGTGGCAGTGGAGACATGCAGTTCTGGAGCATTCACTGGGAAGCCAGCCTAGCTAAAATCGTGACCTTTTTGTTCAGTGGAAGACCCTATCTCAAGGAAAAAGATAGTAGTCACATGTAACCACATGTTCATATGCATGCACTCCCCACACAGTCCTCATATCAAATAAAGGAATGCATATATAATATAACTTATTTATTTGAGGAAGTAAGAATAAGGGCCTCACTTTAAAGGATTGCCATGGAAACCAGGGTCAACATTGGTATGGCTTCTCCCACAGCACCAGATTGTGAGATACTCTTGATACACCACAACACCTAAACTATCTTTCAAAGTGGGTTCTGGGAGCCAAACTTGGTTCTACATGCTTGACAAACAAGCCTTTTACCAATCAAAATTCTACTGTGAAAAGACCTTCCCTGCCTAGGTACACAGCTTAGGTCTTTACACTGTATGGAGAAAATATTCACATTCATCCTTGATTTTCCAGACTTTCCCTAGTTCTGACCAGTTAACTCTTCTAGCTCCAGTCTCTACTGCCCACACCCCCACACTGTGTGTATGTGTATATGTTTGCGTGTGTTCATATGTGTGTGTATGCCTGTGGAGTTCAGAGGATAGCCTAACACAATCATCATTTTGTTGTTACTATT
>CAJQZJ010033081.1:1117873-1142970 GCA_907164525.1 Lophiomys imhausi | reverse complement strand
TAGAATTTTAAGTATACACCACAACACCTAAACTATCTTTAAAGGTGGGTTCTGGGAACCAAACTTGGTTCTACATACTTGACAAACAAGCCTTTTACCAATCACAATAACTCTCTGTCCCTCTGAACACTTTTTATAAATATCAGGCTTCTCTATGAGCCAGCTTCTCTCTTCATACATCAGAATTAAAGATCACTGTGAATGAGCAAAATAGAGTTTTTCACCCTGTAAAGTGTTTGTCAGCTTTCTTACAGCATTTACACAAGTCTGGAACATGCTAATTTCTAAACAACCTTTTCTTCACATGCTCCAAATTCACCTTAACTCTTGAATAAATTTGCTTGTTTGGTTTTTAATGTATTATTTTTAGAAATTATATCTCTTTCACAATGTTTGCATTTATTCATGACTTTCTGCTTTATTGTGCCCTCAATAAGAACAGTAACTTTCTAACTCATTTATGTTTGCATGGGCAGAAAAATAAAGTTGAAAGATACAGACTGTAGCTCTAGACATTCTCAACTTGGACATGTGTAATTTCATTGAAGCAAGATTGACCTTGAAAATATTTTATCTTCTCTCTTAACTGTAACTTCTGTGTAAAACAGATGAACAATAAATAAACAAGTAAAGGGAACTATTTTATTATAAATATATCAAAGAGATATAGCATAGCTTAGGACCATTTACCACATCTGCCTTTTAGGAAACCAAAGGGAGCACTTGGAAACATTTGTACTAGGACAAAGAGCTTTGGACAGGAAGTATGAATATCTTGGGAAGAGTGGTCCTGTCTCTACAGCATGATGACTGACTTCTGGAAAATCTCTCATGAACAAAGATCTCACTTTCCACTCCCCAATATGAAATTGGAGAAGTCAGAGGCAATATATCTTTACAATCCCCCAGACACCTCCCCATTCCATACAAACTATCATTCCTTCTAGCTGTACATGAGAATTGAAGCCAAGTAAGACTCAATATGTATGTGCCAGCTCAATCTCAGACCAATTCATGGAACAGGACACGAAAGAAGAGCAGCTATTTCTATAACCAAATTCCTTCAGAGCTATTTTCCAGTCCACACCAATGCTCCTCTTCTTCTATGACTAATAAATTTGTCCTCTTTTTTTGGTCATATGTCACCTTGCATCTTCATATCCTACATAATGTATTTCTTTGAGCCCACAGTCTTGGTTTCTTTGAAGGTACTGGCCAAGAGTATAATATATTTATTACCCAGCTTCTGGCCCTAAACTAGTTCATTATAAATGGATACATGGAGGGACAGAGAGAATGAATGAAAAATCAGAAGGGAACATATTCACGCCAAAATTAAAATATATATTATTTCAACAATGTCTCCCTGACTGCTTACTTTTTTCTGTTTATAGCATGTATTCTATTTGAATGCTGGAAATTTCTATGCTTTGTTTATTCTTTGAGGTCTTATGATTTCTTACTTGGAAAGAAGATGGTGGGGCACGCATTTCTGCTGCATTGTTAATTGGCCTTTTCCCATGATGAGAATCTAACTGCTGGTTAATTTTGCTCTTATTTTCTGATTTGGTCATTTAATTTTTAGGATTTTGTAATAATGAACATTGATCTTTCATTTAAAAAGTATTTTGTACATCATGTACATTTAAAAGCCTTATTAAAGACTTCTCAAATGTAGATATGATAAGCCACTGTCCAGCCACTGTGGAAGGAACTATCTTAGTGTATTGAAATACAAAGCTGGCAGCTGCTTAACTGCAGGTAACTCAGTTTCAAATACCATGCAAAGTCACTATGAACAATAAACTGCAAAGACTTACTCTGTTCAAGTTACTAGACAATGCCTGACAAAGAGAAACAAGGATGGTGCATGATAAAGGTCTCATCTTCAAGATGTCACTCATTTTAGTGAAGTGAGGAGTACTGTAGAAGGCTAAAAGGTCCTGGTTATAAGAGTGACTAGCATAAAAATCATACCTTTGATGGAAACAATACTTTACCTATTTATCTAGTAATTTGGATGGGAGTTTACCCAGTAAGAGTGTGTCATCATTAATATTAAAATGTCCTTTTATTTTCATTTTGCTTTATTTTTAATGTATTTCCTAAATTTTTTGAAAATTACTATACAAGATATTTTGATAATATTCATCCTTTACATACCCATCATAATTCTTCCAAGATCCACTCCAAAGCACCAATATTAAGCTTTCCAATGAAAAATATATGTATTTAAATTCATAATTGCTCCCATCCTTATCATATTCCAGGCCTTATCCTATGTTATTTTACATGTGATAAAACAGGCTTTATTCACATTTTAAATATAAATAAACTAACACCAAAGGTTAATTTCTGGATGGTAAGATCGTTCGTCAGGTAAAGCTACTTGCTGCCAAGCTGACAGCTTGAGTTTAATCTCTAGAACCCACACAGTATAGAGATGACTTCTTCAGGTTGTTCTCTGGCATCCACATGTGTATTGCAGTACACATACTCATTAAATAAATAAATATTCATAGGAAAATGTGCCTACCATCAAATCTGATGATCTGAGTCCAGTACGAAGAAATCATATTGTAGGAGAGAGCTGACTCATGCAAGTTGTTCTCAGACCTCTATATGAATGTTGCAGCATGAGCTTCTCCCATCAAACAAACAAACAAATGTAACAATAAAATATAATGAAAAGAATAATTTTGTTTCTGATGTTTTGTGTCCAGGAAAATGTAGGGCTACTTGTAAATGTTCCTAACTATGTATTTGTTGAGAAAATGAATGAGATTTCATGACTAACCCATCTTTCCCACACCATTCTTCTTAATCTCCTAGCAGACTACTGTACTAAGGACACCACACAAAGGGTTTCACACAGTATCCTTCCAGGACATCTATACTGACAAGAAAATGAAGAGATACTTAGATATACTAATTTAGTTTTGACATCAACAACAGACAGGATGGAAGAGAACACAAAAACGTGTAGTGGAAAGAAACATTTCCAGGACTTCTGAAATCTCAAGCACAGTCTGACCCCTTTTCCTTAACATAAAGTTGGCATCATACCTGATTCATTAATGTACCATGTTCTACAACAGGGGGATGAAGACACAAAGATACAAGTAATTATTGCACAAAGATTATTACAAAAGTCAGTTGTGCTGCTCAAATATTTGGTCAATTATCACATGTTTGTCTAGCCCAAGAGTAGCTAAATGAGGACTTTAGATCAGACCATGAAACAAGAGCACAATTTCTGGAAGTTTTCTCAAAACTATATAAACCCTAGGGCTAGTGATATGTCTCAATGTAAATGCACTTGTGTATCGTATTGGAGGCCCTGAGTCAATCCCCAGCAGCACAAAAAGGCAACAAAATATAATATAATCCCTGCAGGGCATCCATTCCTATGGTAACCAAGTCTACTTAATTTCTTTTTCCAACAAACTACCCTTTGGACAACTGATACACACCAGAGGACAGGCATCCCAGTTAACAGAAACAGTACAGTAAGTGCAACATGTACATATTTTAGTCACTTATGTAATGTCAGACAGCTATATTTCAGACTGAAAAATTAGTGAAAATATTTCTTGTGCTGACATCAATACTTCATATGTCCCATTTCTCTTCATTAGTGCTCTGAAAAATCTCTTGAAATTTAAGGCACTCATTCTAAGTCGATTTGATTATGGGATGCACAGTTAATTGTATTATGCATTTGAATTAATTGCATAAATGTTCAAAGATTCTTTACAAAGGACTATGCTCAGTTCAAATTGATGGCAAGGGTGTTATCAGAATCTTCAGCATGGACAGCCATGTGCTATTTGCAAGGTTTTCCTTCCTATAGAATCTTTGGCTCTGCCAGTTGCTAGCAGATTTTGCTTAACACAGCATCCATCCAGGTAAAGCTGCCTCACATACTCAGAGGTATTTGACTCTGTAGATCATTGATCACAATCATCAGTAGTTAGCTGAAAGCTGGAATGAAGTAGCATTTAAATAACATGTACTTATTTATGCAGAGAACACCATAGCTAGAATTCCTTTTAAAATAATTATGGCATCCTTCTGTGATCATAGTTTATACAAACTCTGGACAGTTTCAGAGTACTCTCTGAAAAAAAGTCTCAAAAATTAACTCATTTGGTGCTTGAGAACATGTGAGTTAAAGATAGAAAGAATTATAATATCGATTTTGAAGGCTAAAACACTGATTAATAGAGGCTGATTAACTTGCCCATGGTCATACATTTAGTCAATATTGAAAGTGAAGTATATATTGGTCAAAAGATGGAGACAATGACCTGTGATCACAGCTCTAACTTCCTGGCTCCTCAAGAATAGTTCATATCAGCATACAAATTTTTTCCTTAAAACTTAGAAAATATTATGTGTGCCAAAGCTTATATTTAGATGCAATTTGCTTGTCCTCAGTGCATTCAAGTGGAATCTTTTATCCTTTATACTTACTGCTGCTGATTCCATAGTGCTCTGACTCAATTATATATACTGTGGTTCACACATTTATTCATTCATCCAAAAACTTACAAGCAATTCTCTGATAAATTTTATGCTACATGAATAAGACATGGTGGTGAGTAACACTGACTCAATTGGCCTATCAAGGAAACTGCAGCTATAGAGCAGTCATACAGGAAATGAATAATCAAGGATGGTGGAAATTATAAGAGATCATTTTTCCAGGAGCTAGGAGAGCTAAGCTAGGTATTATCCAGGAAATCTCTTCATAGGAAAGCCGAGACACAGATAGAAAGTATTAATTGGAATTGTATCCTTTAAAGAAGACTAAACATTATTTTATCTTAATTTTTAGTTTTTTAAACTGCATTAAATAAAGACAATATGTTTTATAATAATTGTGTGCATAAGTGCACGAATATATAACATAATCATAATTTATCATTGAGAGCATCTTTGGATTATTCTATATAGATTTTTCCTCTTCCTAGTTAACTAGGCTCCTTGGATGTCACATTCACAAAGTCAAAGCCTATATTCTTAAATTATGTTTTCCCTATCATAAACATATAATCCATCTTCGTAATACTGTCATAAGAAATTATGGCTGAGAGAATATGGCTAGATTAGCTAATTCCATTGTTTACTTGAGAAAACAAATTTCTTAAAGTACAGATGCTACTGATATCATACACTGTACTATTAAGCTTTCATCAAAACTATCAGTTTATCACACAGTTTACATACAAGCTATAAAAAGACAAAGTTGTATATTTCTTTCTGGAATGCTTACTACAAACAATTCAATTTAATTTGTATTCCTTCTCATAAATATTCTAATTTTATCAAACTATCACTGAGAATTTTTGCAAGATTTCCACTCTGGGAGCCTAAATATTCTGCAAAAAACCATGTTTTACATAACAGCTGCTAGAAATATCATTATTTAGCATGGTGCAGTTCTAATTGATAGCATATTTTATGAAGTCAAAACTAAATTTAAGATGTCTTTTTTGCATAATAGATTGCACCAGCACCAAGGATTATGTTAAAAAAGTAAAAATCTAAAAATCATAAATAATATATAAGGAATGGACTATATTTTTTGAAATATACTTCAAATATTGATTCTGTTAAAGTTACCTGATTTATGAATTTCTAGCATGATCCTTTAGAATATCAACACACATAAATTGAAGAATGTCAAAGTCAGATATAACATTTTTCACATTTATGAATGAAAATTATTTCATTGGCCATTGGTAAAGTGTTTAATGATGGTTACAATGCTTAGCAGTACTCATACTGAGATGACTCAAATACTCCCACTTAAAATCTAGCTCTTTCTCAGGGCATAACCATACAGCCAGTTTCATATTTCAGAGAAAATTTAAACAATTTTTCTTCCATCTATATGCATGCTGATCCCTGTCTAATGAATATACGAAACTGAAAAAAAGGTAAGTCACCACTCAAGGAAACTTAAACAATATTGATCACTGTTCTTGATCCCTGTGTGCATATGGTCACTAGTCAATTAAAGACTTATACAAAGTCATCTATAGCTAATTACTGAGAGATGTAAGAAGAATGGAAGTAAAACTATCAGTCAGTATGGGAGATGGGAAAGCTGCAGTTATAATTCAATGGGTAAAGTTGAAACCACAAGTATAAAGACTGGAATTCAGATCTGTAGCAGGAGTTATCTGGGAACAAGTCTAGAGGTCTTAGTTCTCCAGAAGAAGACCTAGGTTCAATTCCCAGAAGCTCTGAGGCAAGACACAACCACCTCCAGTTCCAGAAGATCCAATACTCTCTTCTGGCCCCTGTAGACACCTGTACACAGACAAAACACTCCTAGACATAAAAGTAATAAACAAGCAAATAAATAAAGGAACAACTGAAAAAGGCACACAACATTGACTTCTTACTTCCCATAAAAGTTCACACATGTGCACACACCACACACACACACACACACACACACACACCAGTTTGAAGTTACATTGCCATAAATGGAGCAGTCATCATAATGTTCTATGTTCAGTAATTTCTTTCAGTAGCTAATCCTTAACTAATCACAACTGCTTTTCTCTGTCTTAATATTTCAGAAAGCTGTGTGATCCTTCTCAGTTGTTTGTAGTGTAGGAATATACAACTACAATTAAAACCATGAAGTTCTGACGTCTGTCCAAATATAGATCTTAATTGTCTTGTTGGTAATCACTGTAGGACAAAGTTCAACCTTAATGTTGACATGCAAAAATAAACAACAAGAACTCAAGATGAGAGAGCAGGATCCTGGCATGCTAATGAGAACCACCCAGGAATACTCTGGACTGCAGACTGTTCTCAGATCTTTCAGGCAGCAGGTCTGAGAACCACCCTGTGGTGCACAACATGTGCTAGGCTGCCAGTCAGCAGACTGAGGAGGCAGATTCATGATGGACAGATGCTGGTGTGCCCTTGTGGTATTCCTAGCAGGCCCAGAAGAGAGAATGAGTTACAAATTCAGTGCCATTTACTAGAACAATAATAAAAGGGAGGTAGCTGAAGTTTAAGAAAACAGGATAATCTGGGAACCAGTCCTCAAAATTCACTCTGACAATTTTTCTTCTAAATCACATTACCTACAGCTGCCACACATTTCTAAATCTCTCCCCAATTTATATGAAGAATGTTTGTCTGTGTGGGTTTTCTCTTGAACATTATTTTTAATCACAATCTATATTTTCTTTTGATATTGAGAAATCTTTTTTCTGTCTCCTACCTAATCATAACACAAGGTATGACTCAGAAACTCAAAAACAATATATTTTCTTATTTTCTGCATTTCTCTTTGTTTTGCTGTTCTGATACTTTAAAAATGATTGAATTCAAATGACTTCATTTCAAATTGTTGTCTGTTATAAAATATCCTGGCCACAGTCTTAGCAATTGCATGTGCTTTCCATCATACATTTTAATTATACTGCGCATTTCTTAATGCAAAACAAAGAGAAATACTTAATTTTTTTAAAAAAGTTGTTTTTGACTTCCTGAGTCACTCCTTAGTATGACTATGTTGCATATTAAATTTGTATACTAGGTAAGGAGTGCTGGACTCTGGTTGGGTTGAACAAATTAATAATAAACTCAATTACCAGTAATGCATTGATGTTGTACCAAGAAATCAAAGCATTTCACCCTTGTTTTCATTTAAGCAAGATCAAGCCAAGATTCAGATTCTCTACTTCATTTTCCCTGTGTCTTCCTGCCTTTGCCTGACTGAAGGCTGTCTTGTAAGTGTGTCCTGTATCTGTCCCTAACAAAGATCTTTAAATTATTGAACAGCACAGAAAGTATTATTTGGGGGAAAGACTGCAGAATACTTTACATAAATCTTTAACAAAGTTTTATAAATGAAAAAATTATTGATTCCAGTTGACCCAGATATAAAACAAACAACAAACACCATCAAGCAATATCTGAATACTGCTTTCAACATTTATTGTGGATATTCATTTTATAAGGCCACTTTCAGTTTATATTCTGTTTCTAGAAAATGATTTCCACAACATACATTTATTACACTTGATCAAGGGTATGGAGAAGGACATAACTTAATATTTTATATTATGTATTAGCTTAGGTTATAAAATTTGATTATATGGGAAATCCAGGGTGAGTAATGTTGGTTTTTACATTGTTCTCTTTTTAAAGGCAGGTTAAAAAAAACAGATTAAGTACAGAGTAGGATAGCAATCTTAAATGGCATCAAAGTATATTACTAACTCTCACTACAACATCCAGCAAAAGTTCCAGTCTCTCAGAATGTAAGAGATATTTTCATAATATTACATCATTTATTGAATTGCAGAAGTGATTTCTAGAAGCTGGTCACACAAAGTAATAAGATGACATTTTTTCTAAAATACTTAAAGTAGCTTTTTTCTTGATTATAACAAAAATAATTTTGTGAGTTAGTGGAAATAACTATTGTTGGGGAAGGTCTAATAACATTGCTTCTGATAGGCTGGTTTCAATGCTGAGATCTGGTTACCACACATTCTGAGACATTCTCTTGATTGGTTAATAAAAGTCACTGATGGCCAATTACCTGGGCAGAAAGAGTATAGGAAGGCAGACTTCCTGAGATTAAAACAGGAACTCTGCATTTCACATGGAGGATTTGCTCATTCCACCAGGAGACATGGAAGCAGATAGATGTGTTTGAGAATGCTGGAAGGTAATCACAGGCACATGGCAGTTTGGAATTAGGTGAACTGGGTTAGCTTAGAGTAAATAATTGAAAGTCTGCCCAGCTAAGGGTTAAGCATTGCAACATTAAAAGGTCTTGGTGTATTTAATTATTGGGGAAAGGACTGTGGCAGCTTATAAGCCAACAGTCCAAGCAATCTAGGGCCATCAGACTCCCAGACTCCTGTCGAAATCCAGTGAATCTCCTGACAAGCCGTATGTGATTCTACCAACCTAATATAACAACTTATATTACTTAACAGAGTTTTTGTTACAGGTGGTGTAGGCCACCCTTGGTCTGGGGCTCTTTCCCCAGGATAAATCAGGCCACTGGTCAACGTGGGGCAGGCCCATCGGCTGATATACTGCCAGGCTGCCCCACCGGGGCACTGCCGAGCCACTGGCTGCTCCACTGGCCTAATCTTACCATTTATACTTATGAATAAATACAATTGCTAATTAAATTGTAGTTTCAAACTATAAACTTTTTCTTTATGTGAATGAAAGATGAAATAAATAATACCTTATTTTTTAATTCTAAATTTATATAAACCTATTATAATTCAATCAAAACATTTTATAACAGCTATAAATATATTAATAACTTATAAGACTTACCTATTTAAAAACCACTGTCTTATAATACATATTGGGGACAAAATATTTATTTTCATTCTACTACTCAGACTCTATATGAAACATGAAAAGGAAAAGGTAATATTTGAAATAAAAGTAAAGATGGATTGAAATTTAGAGTCACCATTTTCCTACTGAACTAATGGAATACATTTTAAGTTACAATGATGTTAGTAAGAACAAGAGAAATGTACATGATATGGTAGTTTGAGTAAGGATAGTCCCAATAGACTAATAGTTTTATGTCTAGTTCCCAGTTGGTTAGCTGCTTGGAAAAACTAAAATATATGGCCTCATTGGGGGCTATGCCACTTTGAGAGGATTCGAGGCTTCACATAGGAGGCCCAGCCTTGCTTATTTTCTGCCTCTCCTTTATGGATCAGATACTCAGCTACTTGGCCTGTCTGTCTGCCTGCCTCCTTCCTGCCTGCCTTCTGCCACCATCCTCCACACTGTGATGATACTGGACTAAACCTCTTAAGCTGCAAGCAAGCCCTTTGTTAAATGCTTTCTTTCATAAGTTGCCTTGGTCATGGTGTCTCTTCAGAGCAATAAACAGTAACTAAGAGACATTAATACAACTTCAAGTTAAGTATAATTGGCATATTTTAAAAGCAAAATTCTTAGCAATGTCATAATATTTGATTCAGTAATTTTTCTTCAGACTGTAATCTTAAAAAATGTTTAGACCAGGTAAACAGAGCTATAAATACAAAGAGACCACTCAACTGGTTTTCATATCTAACACTGCAAGTTTTGCCTCAGAAACTGTTACATTAATATTCTTGAATGTGATTAAATACAGACAATTGTGCTAACGAGATGTGATGACAATACACTAAAATAAAGATGTATGTATGAGTGGCCTGTGACTATAAGAAATATAACAAATTGATGGCTAGAATAAAATGGAAGACAGCACATATAAGAAGAATTGGGGGATGGGTATCTTAGCTGGTAAAGTGCATATATTACAAGCTTGAAGACTTAAATTGTATCCCTAGAACCCATATAAAAGCCAAAGTCTGGCAGTATCTACTGATAATCCCAGTATTGAAGAGGTAAAGACATTTAGATCTCTGGCCAGCCAATCTAGCAGAATTGATATGCCCTGGGTTTAGTATGAAAGTCTGTCTTGAAAACCAAGGTGGATAGTTCCTGAGGAACAGTATTTAAGCTTAACTTCTGACTTCCACATCATGTTTACATATATGCAAACACATAGCCTCACACTAGAACATGCATGTGCACACACTTGCAGACACACACACACACACACACACACACACACACATGAAAAGGGGGATGGGAACAAATAAATATATAATATATATATATATAATAACTCCAAATCTCTCACTTCACAGTTCAGGGAACCCCATGGAAGAGGAAAAAGGAAGAGTGTAAGACCCAGAAGGGAAGGAGGACATCAAGAAACAAGGCCCATTTTTCCAAGATGGCAGCGTATAGCCTGCGCTGTATACCAGAAATCAGTAACTGCAGAAAGAGAGAGAGGACATGCCACTGACCCCCAAGCACCCACATCTGTGTTTCCTCCAGACAGAGGAGAACACCTTGGATTTCAGAGCTTCATGGATTCCAGCAACTGGACTACCAGACCTGCTAGCCTTACCAAGGTCAGATCCCACTCCCAGTGACACAGGGCCTCAACTCCTGGCCCCAGGCACTTGCTCTGTTCCCCAAGAAAGCACCTCCAAGGGTTGCCTTACCATCCCTGGGGTCATTCTCCCTGGTCTCAGACCTCCAGACACTTACTGCATCCAGAGAGAGCACCTTGAAGAGATCTCTGTCTAAGTAACAGAGACACTCCCTTGCCCTCTAGATGCCAGGAAATTCCAGTGGCCCTGGCCAACCACCTAGCCCTAGAGACACTTGACTAAGTTTCTGGCCTCCAAGTGCATCCACACTCCCAAGAAGGTCTTCTTTTAGAGGTCTTCCTCTGAGTTCCAAGGATTCTCACTCAGGCCCCTAATCACCAAGTGCATCTCTGAAAGACCTTCTCCTAGAGGGCACCTGCTCAGACCCAGGGACACTCTACTTCATCTTCAGGCCTCTAGGCCATTCCCTCCATCCAGAGCTTCTCTGAAGGCTCTTCCTCCAAGCTCCAGGGATGCTTAGACAGCCCTCTAGCCTCTAGACATTTCCTGTATCTCTGGCAGAGCTTCTCTGAGAGGTCATTCCCTTGAGTCCCAGAGAAGGAGGACTCTGTATTTGGCCTCCAGGCACTTTCTGATTCTCTGAAAGTATGTCTACCTTGCTGCAGCCTTCAGTCTGCAGCCATACCAACCTTCCCGAAGTGACCCTCTGGATCTCAGACCAACTTCCAGCCTCCAGACCAAGACTCTTACCTGGGCACCAAATCTAGTTGGCATGAGGAACAAGAAACCAATAATATGGACCACCAGATGCCTAAAGGCCAATGAAAGAACACAACCAACAAAAACCAGGGCAATATGGCACCACCAGAACCCAAATATCTTAGTACAGCAAGCCCTGACCATTCTAACACAGCATAAACATAAGAAAATGATGACAAATTTATACTTAAAAGAAGAAAATAAATTCCTTAAAGAATTTAGGGACATCAAAATCCATCAGAAGAAAGTAGTGGAGAAATCCCTTAAAGACAATCAGTAACACACAAACAGGAGAATGAAAGGAATAAAAATATAAAGAAATACAGGCAAAAACAATCAAACTGGAGAAGGAAATGAGTAAATCTGTGCAAGAGATAAAAATGAAAATAATAGCAATAAAGAAAACACAAGCAGAGACAATCCTGAAGGTGGAAAATTTAGGAAAAAGAACAGGAACTACAGATACAAGAATCACCACCAGAATATAAGAGAACAAAGACAGGATCTCATGCGTGAAGGATTCAATAGAAAAAAATCAATTCATCAGCCAAAGAAAATGAGAAAATTAAAAAAAAATCCTCATTGAAAACATCCAAGCAATCAAGTACTGAATGAAAAAATGGAACCTAGGAATAATAGGATTAGAATAAAGAGAAGGCACACAATTCCAAGGGTCAGGAAATATTTCCAACACAATCATAGAAGAAAAATTCAAAACCTAAAGAAAGAGATGCTTATAAGCCTTCAAGAGAGTTGCAAAACACCAAATAGATTAGAACAGTAAAGAAATACCTCCCAGCACATAACAGTCGAAACACTAAACAAGCAGAGTAAAGAAAGAATATTAAAAGCTGCAAGAAAAAAGGCCAAGTAACATATAAAGCCTGACCCATCAAAATCCCACCTGACTTCGCTTCTGAAATTCTGAAAGTCAGAAGGGCCTGTGGAGATGTCTTGCAGGCCATGAGAAACAAAAGATATTAGCCCAGGTTCCTATACCCAGCCAAACTTTTAATCACCTTATATGGAGAAAACAAGGTATTCCATGACAAAACCAAATTTAAACAATATTTATTCACAAATTCATCCCTACAGAAGATTCTACAAGGAAAGCTTCAATGCAGAGAAGATAACTACACCCAGGAAAACAAAAGAAACAAATAACCAACTTCAGCAAAAGCAAAAGATACACAAAAATCACACTACCAACACCTGCATTAAATTAACAGGAAATGGCAATCAGTGATCATTAATATTTCTAAACATCAACGGACTCAACTCTCTAATGAAAAGATACAGGCTTACAGATTGGATTTGGAAACAAGACCCATCGTTTTGCTGCATACAATAAATGCACCTCACCAACAAAGATAGACTTACTTCAGAGTAAATGGCTAGAAAATAGTTTTCCAAGCAAAAGGTCTCAGGAAACAAGCTATGTAGCCATCCTAATATCAAATAAAATAGACTTTCAACTGAAGTTAATGAGAAAAGGTAGGAAAGGACAGTACATACTCATCAAAGGAAAAATTCATCAACATGACATCTGAACACTCAGCATCTATGCCCCAGATACAAATGTGCCTACATTTGTAAAAGAAACATTACTAAAGCTTAAACAAAACATTAGTCCCACAGATTAATAATGGGATACTTATAACCCACTCTCACACCAATGGACAGGTCATCAAAACAGAAACCAAACAGAGAAATAATGAAATTAACAGAGATCAAGAACCAAATGGATCTAACATAACAGATATCTACAGAATGTTTCACCCTAAAACAAAAGAATATATCTTCTTCTAAACAACTCACAGAAACTTTGCCAAAATTGATCATATAGTGACTCATAAAACAAGCTTCAACAAATACAAAAAATTTGAAATAAACCCTTCTATCTTACCAGATCACATGGATTAGAGCTGGACTTCAACAACAACAGAAATAACAAAAAGCCTACACTTTCATGGAAACTGAACAATTCTCTACTCAGTGGCTACTAGGTTAGGTAAAAAATAAACAAAGAAATCAAATAAATCCTAAAATTCAATGAATACAAAGGTACAACATACCTAAATTTATGGGACACAATTAAAGCAGTGTTAAGAAGAAAGCTCATAGCACTAAATGCCTTACAAAGAAATTGGAGACAGATCATAGTTGCAACTTAACAGTACAACTGAGAGCTCTAGAAAAAAAAAAGCAAAAACTCCCAAGAGGAGCATATGACAGGAAATCATCAAACTCAGGTCTGAAATCAATAACTTAGAAGCAAAGAGAACAATACAAAGAATTGATGAAACCAAGAGCTGGTTATTTGAGAAAATAAACAAAGTAGACAAACCCTTAGCCAAACTAAAAGGCAAGAAGAAGATATCCAAATAAACAAAATCAGAAATTAAAAGGAGGATATAAAAACAGATATTCATGAAATCTAAAGAATGTCTAGGTTTTACTTCAAAAACCTGTACTCCACAAAATTTGAAAACCTAAGTGAAATGGACAATTTTCTTGATAGATTCCATGTACCAAGGTTAGATCAAGATCAGGTAAACAAATTAAACAATCCTATAACCCTTTAGGAAACAGAAGAAATCATTAAATGTCTCAGAACCAAAAAAAATCTCAGTGCCAGATGGTTTCAGCACAAAATTCTACCAAACCTTCAAAGACAAGCTAATACCAATACTCCTCAAACTCTTCCACAAAATATAAACACAATTAACACTGCCAAACTCATTCTATGAGGACACGGTTGCCCTAATACCTAAACCACATAAAACCCCACAAAGAAAGAGAATTTCAGAACAATTTCCCATGTGAACATTGATTGCAAAGATATTCAATAAAATACTTGCAAACTGAACCCAAGAACATATCTAAAGTATCATATACCATGACCAAGTAGGCTTCATTCCAGGGATGCAGGGGTGGTTCAACATATGTAATCCACCATATAAACAACCTGAAAGAAAAAACCACACAGTCATCTCATTAGATGCTGAAAAAGCATTTGACAAATTCAATACCCCTTCATGAAAAAGTCCTGGAGAGATCAGGCATACAAGGTCTATACCTAAACATAATAAAGGCAATATACAGCAAGTTGGTAGCCATCATCAAATTAAATGGAGAGAAACTTAAAACATTTCCTCTAAAATCATAGACAAGGCAAGGATAACAACTCTGTCCATATCCCTTCAACATAGTACTTGAAGTTCTAGCTAGACCAATAAGACAACTAAAGGAGATCAAGGGAATAAAAATTGAAAAGAAAGAAGTCAAAGTATCCCTATTTGCAGATGATATGATAGTATACATAGGTGACCACAAAAATTCCACCAGAGAACTCCTATCGCTGATAAACACCTTCCGAAAGTACCTGGATACAAATTAATCATAAAAAAAATCAGTAGCCCTTCCTTACACAAAAGATAAATGGGTTGAGAAAGAAATTAGGGAAACAACACCCTTCACAATAGCCAGAAATAATATAAAATACCTAGGGGTAATTCTAACCAAGCAAATAAAAGACCTGTATGACAAGAACTTCAAGCCCCTGAAGAAAGAAATTGAAGAAGACATCAGAAGATAGAAAGATCTCCCATGATCATGGATAGGTAGGATCAACATAGTAAAAATGGCCCACCTACCAAAAGCAATGTACAGGTTCAATGCAATTCCTACCAAAATACCAACACAATTCTTTATGGACCTGGAAAGAACAATTCACAATTTCATATGGAAAAACAATCCAGAATATCCAAAATAATTCTGTAAAATAAAAGAACATCTGCAGGTATCACAGTCCCTGATTTCAAGCTGTATTACAGAGCAATAGTAATAAAAACAGCATGATACTGGCATAGAAACAGACTGGTTGATCAATGGACTTGAACTGGAGACCCAGAAATAAACCCAAACACCTACAGTCACTTAATTTTTGACAAAGATGCAAAAACTATACAATGAAAAAAAAAAAAACCATCTTCAACAAATGGTGTTGGTCTAACTGAATGTTAACATGTTGACCTATGTTTATCTCCTTGCACAAAACTCAAGTCCAAATGGATCAAAGACATGAACATAAATCTGGATACACTAAATCTAATAAAAGAGAAAGTGAGGGAAACTTCGAATTCATTTGCACAGTTGATGACTTCCAGAACTGAACATTAATAACCCAGGCTCTAAGACCAACAATCAACACATGGACCTTATGAAATTGAAAAGCTTCTGTAAAGCAAAGGACAATGTCATTAGAATATAATGGCAGCCTACAAACTGGGAAAAGATTTTCACCAGCCCCACACCTGAGAGAGTGCTAATATCCAAAATATATAAAGAACTCAAAAAATTAAACCTCAACAAATCAAATCATCCAATCAAAGCATGCAGTACAAAGCTAAACTATAGCTAAATAGAATTCACAAAAGAAGAATATCTAATGGCCAAGAGACTCTTGTAGAAATGTTCAACATCCTTAGTCATCGAGGAAATGCAACTCAAAACAACTGAGATTTTATCTCACCACTGTCAAAATGGCTAAAATCAGAAACACAAGTGACAACACATACTGTGAGGATAAGAAGAAAGGGAAACACTTCTCCATTACTGGTGGGAGAGAAAACTTGTAACACCACTTTGGATATTATCTCATGATATCTCAGAAACTGGGAATAGTTCTACCTCAAGACTCAGCCATACCACTACTGGGCACATATCCAAAAAAAATCTTCACCAAACCACAACAACATTGGCTCAACTATTTTCATAGCAGCTTTATTCATAATAGCTAGAAACTGGAAACAACCCAGATGCCCTTCAACTGAAGAATGGATAAAAAAAAATCATAATATAATCTTAATTTTGTATCAATATGTAAATACATAAAAGGATATTCAATAATCTGTTCCTTTTTCTTTATCATTCCTACATTATGTCTACATTTCATTTTTTTAGGCTTTTTCCCACATAGGAGAGAAGGAAGGTTAGAGAAAAAAAGAGTGACAGAAATCCCTGGGTCTAACCTCCAAAATCTATTTAACAAGACCATTTAACAACTTGTAACCAATCTCCCTAAATAATAACAAACATCTATATCCCACCAAATGACCAAAGTGGGGAGAATCACCCACCCACCTTCTGGGAATATGATGTCACTCTCTTAAAGTTACTTCCTGCTGATATGGGACTTAGGAAACTTGTTTGGGGCCCAAATAAGAATGGAAAAATAGTTAAGTAAGTTAATAGCAGCCAGTTGTCTGTCATTTCTTAGTTTTGGAAGCTGCTGGCTCTGTACTTACTGTATAATCATATATAATTATCCTTCTCAGGTCTCTGATATGGTTGAAGACTAGATAGTTATAGTCTTACAGTTAAATTTTAAGTTGTTTAGGAATGAAAAGGATGTTCTAGATCTAAGAAAAAGTTTTTAAGTTGGCAGTGCAAGTTAGGATGGAAACTGAGTTAGGTATAGAACTTTAAATTCATTGAGATAGATAGATAATATAATATTAATATTTGTTGCCAAATATGTATAGAATGGACATTGAGAATGTATGTTATACCTTATTATTTTCATATTAGGTCTAATTATTCAAAAAAGAATCATGAGTTCTGGGAGAAGGGGGACATGGTGGGAGGGTGGGGCTAGGAGGGAAGGAGGGAAGGGACTGTGATGGAGATCAAACTTGAAGTAATAAATAAACATTAAAAAATAATAAATTTTTTAAAGAAGCTGTAGTACATTTATACAATGGAATACTACTCAGCTGTCAGAAGCAAGGAAATCATGAAATTTCTAATCCAATGGATGGAACTAGAAAGGTTCATCCTGAGTGAACTAACCCAGACCCAGAAAGATACACATGTCATGTACTCACTTATAACTGGACATTAGGCATATAGTACAGGATATCTATCATACAACCCACAGATCCAAAGGAACAGGAAACTAGCATAACTATCCTAGGAGAAACTCAGCCTAACAGTGGCTCAAAACAGATGCTGAGACACACAATCAAACATTAGGTGGAGCTCTGGGAGTATATAAGTATATAAGAGAGCGAGGAGGAATAGAGAGACCTGGAGGGGACAAGAACAACACATCAATACCTGAAAATCAACAGAACAAATCAACAGTAATTCAAACACTAACTCAAAAAAGATGAAAAAAGCACATTTAGACCAGACCTAGACCCCTCTATACATATATAGATGATAGGCAACTTGGTCTTCATGCCAAGATCCCATAGCACTTGGAACTTGAGGCATGTGGTTGCAGTCTCTGTCATGGACTTTTGTGCTGTTAGTGGGACATGTTACCTTAGCTGGGCTTACATGTCAGGCCCCAGAGCAAGAGAAAGATCTTAGACCTCATGCTACTGATGAACTGAGGGTTGGTGATATATGGTGGTCCCCCTCACCTGAGGAGAAGGTAAGGAGGGAGGGGCTAAGTGGGTGGGAGAGTGGGACCAGGAAGGGAGAATGAAAGGGACTGTGATAGATATGTAACTTGAATAAATAAATAAATGTTAAAAAAAGAAAGAAAAAATAAACAGGGCCTTCCAAATCAACATGAGCAAAGCTCATATGAACTCACAGACAACTGAAGCAGCATGTGAAAGGCCTGCACGGGTCTGCACAGGTCCTATGCATATTTATTATAGCTTCCCATTTAATGTTTTCATAGGATTCCTGAGTGTATGAAAAAGTGGTCCTCTGATTTTTGTGCCTTCTCTTGGAATACTTTTCTTATGTTTGTTTGTCTTCTCCAACTTCAATGTGTTAGGTTTTGTGTTATCTTATACTTTATTTTGTTATATTTTATTATTATGTCATAGTATTAACTCTTAGTTCTCTTCTAATGAGAGACAGAAAGGAATGGATCCAATGTGAGGGGGGAGGGGGGTAGTAGAAGTAAAGGGAGAGGAGAGGCAGAGAAAAGAGGGGAGATGAGGAGGAACTGGGAGGAGTATAGGGAGGGGAAACTAATCAGGATATATTACATGAGAAAAGGACCTATTTTCAACAAAAAGAAAAAGAAAAGTACTTTGAGGGAAAGAAATACTCTTCTCCAGGGAGGAGTAAGCTAACTGGTTATTTAATACCAAGTATCTATTTGAAAATTGGAGTCCCTAGCTCCAAATGATAAATCAAAATGAAATCCCTGCATAGAAGGCTTAGGGAAAGTCCTGGAAGAAGACACAGAAAGATTGAAAGACCAAAAAAAAAAAAAAAAATCAGGAGTCCTGCTAGTAGATAATGTCTTCTAGATATGACAAGAAAGCTACACCCATGAAATATCATCAGTATGGCTGCACAAACAATACCTATATAGTAACAAAACCAATTGACCTCCCAATGTAGGTGGGGAAAAAATTCACAAAGTCTCCTGCCTAGATGAAAAGCTATGTGTAACCAATAGTTGCAGAATGAGAAAGGGAAATTCTATTTTTTTCCAGAGAAAATACCTCTAATATGTTATCTATTTGCAAATGGTCATCTCTAAACAGATGTACATATGAGCAACGGCAAGTGGTTTATATATACAATAATTAAAGAAGTCAACAATTTGAGAGGGAATAGGAGGCAATAGAAGGAGAATGAGAGTAGAGAGAGAGAAGTTGACATGATGTAAGTTCAGCATTTATGTATAAAATTGCCAAAAAAATTAAATAAAACAAAAGACAGGCACAGTTGTGTGTGCTTATAGCAGCAGTGCTAGAGAAGCCTAACAGACATACTCTTGGGATCTATTGGCCAGCCAGCCCAACATGGTTGGCAAATTCTAGTCAACAAGAGGCCTAGCCTCAATAAAAGCAAGATGGACACAGTCTAAGGAACAATGTTGGACATTATCTTCTGGTTCCATACATGTGTACACACATGAACATATGAGGAGGTCTCTACAACTATCAGCGCCGACACAGTCACCATTCACATAAGACAAGAAGGAAATCCAGTTCAACATGACTTAGTAGATAGCATAGGTTCAAACTTATAGAATCTGACACCAGGCTATTTTTAAATGTATTTAAGTACATTAAAATTTGGAGGAAACGTATTCTGGTGTAAAATAACCCCTTGTGCACAAGTAGGCTTAATTACATCAAAACTCTTCACAGAGTACATTTCACTTCTTCCATGAAGATGGATTCTAGAGAGAGGTAATAAGTATTATCTTAGGGACCTAGGGGAGGATCTGGTATGGTCTTGATCATACAGATAGCACAGAGGTTATATGAACTGTTAGCCACCTCAAGTCTTTCTTGTAGGAGATTTGGGGAATCCTGGTCCTACTGATAACACAAAGGTTACCTTGACTATTAGGCATCTCCAGTCCTGGTTGTGGGAGCATGTGGAAGCTCTTGGCCATATGGATAAAACAAAGGTCACCTGTTACCGAACTTTTAAATTATTATTTAACACTTATTTATTTATTACTAAATTCACTTATAACAAACACCAACAATTTCTTAACTATTAATCCTATAAATTCCTACAACCCCTTTAACCTATCCACTAAACCTATTGATAATTATAACAACTACTTTCATAACCTTTTAGAATGATACAGTCTTTGGGGCAGGTCCTCAGTCGTCAGGAACACAGTCTTTGTTGTAGATTCTTTAACGCACTTAGCAGTCCTTTTTCTGGATCTCTCAGATGCAGGTTCGTCAGGGTAAGTTGGTTATTGCAGTCTCACCTTAAATAAGGCTTCATGCTTTCTTCTCTGTGGGAGACCCCAGCCGTCTGCAGACCAACTTACTTCTTTTGAATCAGGAACTCAGCTGTTCTGCCTCAGTCCTTAAAGCCAGGCACCGTTTCATTTAGGCCACTATTTGGACAGATCAAACCCCTCTAGGCAAAAGCTGAGCCACAGGGTTTAGTCCTTGGCCTTTTGGTGTCCTGCTCAGGCTTTCTTTGCTCACCAGCTTCTTTCTGCTTCAGGGAAATCTGGCCATCAAATGATGGCCAGCACTTTTTTCAGCAGGACTCTTGGAGCCCTCTAGCATCAGGGGCCTCTTTCCTCTCTCTCTGGGCTCCATGCACTGTCCTTAAATAGGAGGAACTCTGTTTCAGCTTATTTGGGCTCCACCCACTTATCAGCTGAAAACAATGTCAGGCCAGATACTTTGTTTCTTCAAGTCTATTAAGTCTTTCCTGTTTTCCTGACTTCAACCTTGTTTTTCAGTCTATTGAATCTTTCCTGTTTTTCCTGACTTCAACCTTGTTTTTCAGTCTATTAAGTCTTTCCTGTTTTTCCTGACTTCTTGCTGATAATGCTCTTCATGCCCCAAATTAAGAGACAGTATCAGAAACCCCTATATATTTTCTAAATCTAATTTATCTAACTCCTACAGTCACCTAGACCATAAGTCATCTCCAAGCCTGCTTATGGGAACTTGGTATGTCCTGGCCCTACAGACTAAGGATCATGTAGGCTATTAGCCATTCCATTGTCAGCCTCCTGGACAGAAAGCAAATTATAAATTTTTCCTTGAACAGACAACCTTGGGTATTTAACAACATTCCTGGTTTCCCTAGTTGTATCTGTGAGTGCAAGGACTTTTGTGGCAACAACACACATGCAATAATAATTATCATCATAATAATAATCACAAGAATAATAATTTTATTTAAGATAACTATGAGTAGACTATAGAATAGCAACACATATATTTCCAAAAGCAGGGGGCTATAGTCCCCAACACATTTGCTGTTTTCATCAATAATGAAACAGAGAAAATAGGAACTGTCCAGGCAGCCACTGGTATGTCATTTCTTAGTTTTGGAAGCTGTGGGCCCTGCACTTCCTATATAATCAAACATATTTATCCCTTTCAGGTCTCATAGTTAAATTTTGAGTTGTTTAGGAATCAAGAGGGTTTGCTCGATCTAAGAAGATGTTTTTTAAATTATGATGCAAGTTAGTATGAAAGCTGAGTTAGATATAGGACTTTAAACTCGTGAAGAGGGTTAGATAATGGAATATTAAAGTCAGATGCCAAATACATATGGACTGGACTTAGCCATATAACTCTCATAATTGTGGCCTATTTATTTCTGTTGTTTTGTATTGTATTTATTGTTGTAAGAGAAAGGACCATTTGTTGGAATGAAAGGGGGAGCTGTTGGGGTAAAAAAGATATACCTTAAACTTAAAAAAAAAGAAAAGAGGATGGGGATTGAGGGGTCAGAAGGTGGGAGGGTGGGACTGGAGGGGGGAGTAGGGAGGGGATTGTGATTGAGATGTAACTTGAAGAAATAAAAAGTAAATTATAAAAAAAGCTAAAAAAAAAAAAAAACAGTAGGCAAATCAAAAGAACTTTGCAAAAGAATCTGGCAGGATTTGAAACCTGTTTTTGAAGTTTATAGGAAAGGAATCCCTTAAGCAAGGACTACAGCCTGAAGCGAATGTGGGGAAAGTGACTAGGCCATGATGAAAGGGTTGTTTTTCCACCTTCTGAAGAATTGGAATGGAAAAAAACAAAAATACTCACCAGACATAAACCGCTGCCATCAGTACTTGGAGGAGTTTTTGGAATCTGGTTTGATGTTTTCAGTCTATTAAATCTTTTGTTATTAAAGTAAACGCTGATAGTCACAGCTATCACATAAGATGGTTTTGTGTATAAATGTTAATTACTATCTATTTTAATTATTAAAAATCCTACAATTATTAATTTAAATATTAAAATTCTTCTTGGCATTAAGCATGAATTGTGCTGGTATAATAGAGACATAGAGTAAAATATAAATTTAAAAATATATTTATCCTTGTCCATGCTCTATCATTTTCTTCCTTAATGATCTTTTATTGCTTACTTAATTTTGACAAATTTTGTTTCGTCCATTAAGAAAAACTAACTGGCTTATTAAGCAGGCTAGATACTATTATATGAATTTCCATTAAGTACTGAGTTTCTATACTGCTGTAAGGTGGTGTGTTAGTGGTTCTGATAAGTATAAAATGAGAACTATGTTTCTAAAATACATTTGGTTCCTGAATTATTGAAACACAATTTTCAGTGCTTGTATTTCAAAACTTGTCATACAATCAACAATAATGGTTTCAGTTTCTTCTTCAATGAGGAGGATGTGATATGATTATAGACAGTTTGCAAAGGCTTTCCATGGAATTGATGTTTCCTTCAGCTTCCCATGAATTCTTCATGATTTTGAAACAGCAAGTTGGCAGCACCGTCAATGGCTTATTTCTGAGAAGTAGCATCAGGAACAGAGCTTCAGAAGGCCTTGGAGACTCTTCACCTCAGCACATAGGAGGATGGAGCTTTGGTTTCCAGAGCTGTTCAGTTCTTCAGGGATTCACTGACAGAGCTTCGTTTACACTGGTGGTTTTCATGATGCAGTTCATTAAGAGTTGAAAAGGTCTCTGTGGATTTACTTTATAGGCTATGGAATCATGCTATACAGCAAGAGAAGATGCAAGCCAGGCAGGAAAAGACCTATGACAAGTGTGGCTAGGTGGGCGGAGAGAGGAATTCTGTGCTGTTCATAAGGAGTCATACCCACAGAACAGGTGGTAAACTTTCTTTTAAGACAGAACTAAGTATTTGGAGCAATATAGATACTATACAACCACTTTCTCATATTCTGTGGTATATGAGTTTTACATACCTTTAAAAATACAAAAAGCTGGGCATGACTGTGTGAGCCTGTAATTCCAATACTGGATGGAGACAGAGATATACATAGATTGAAGATCAGTGGCCAGTCAGCTTAGTGAAAATCAGCCTCATATTTAATAAGAGACCTACCTCAAGGTATAAAAATGAAAATCCTAACTAGGTGGTGGTAGGACATGGTTTTAACCTCGGAAATTGGGAGGCAGAGGCAGATAGATCTACATGAGTTCAAGACTAGCCTGATCTACAGAGTGAGTTCCAGGACAGCCAGGACTAAACAGAGAAACCCTGTCTCAAGAAAACATGAAACAAACAAATGAACAAACAAACCAAACAGTAGGTCTTCCAACTTCAAATGATTTAATTAAGAAAAACCTGGCAGTGGTGGCCCACACATTTAATCCCAGCACTCAAGACACATAGACAGAACACCCATATTGAATCAATAAAAACAAAGGTTAAAAAAAATTTCAAAGTGAAATGTTGGACAATGGTGATATAGGCCTTTAATCCCCTCCCTGGAGAGGCACAGGCAGGCAGAACTCTGAATCTGAGGCAAGTTTGGTCTATAGTGGTAGTTCCAGAACAGCCAGGGTTACACAGAGAAACCCTGTCTTGAAAACTTAAATATGAAATAAAATAAAATTAGGTGGGGAGATCAATAGAAGATGCAGAAATCTTGTTTTGACCTCTGCATGCCATGTACATTTGTGAAGTCACATTGTCACATTGCAAGTAACATACACACACACACACCACAAAAGACATTCTTTGTTTTTTTTTTAATACTTTATTTTTTTTTCTTCAAGTTACATCTCAGTCACAAACTCCTCCCTATTCCCCCCTCCGATCCTGCCCTTCTACCCTCTTCCCCCCAGAAGTTTCCCCTTTCAGTCCAACAGATGGTTCCTTCTCTTACAACAGTAAATATTATACAAAACAACAGATATAAATATACCACATTTATGAGAGTTAAATGGCCCAGTATAACTTCCCAATGTCCAGTTTATACATATTTGGCCCTGACTTTAACATTCTACTATCTAGCCATCTAACTCATCTCCATGAGTTTAAAGGTCTATATCTGACTCAACATTCATACTAACTTGCAACACACATTTAAGAGTATCTTCTTAGATCTATAACACCCTCTTGATTCCTAAACAACTCAAAATTTAACTATGAGACTCTAACTGTCTATTCTTCAACCACCTCAGACCTGAGAGGGATAAATATATCTGCTTGTATAGGAAGTGCAGGGCCTGCAGCTTCCAAAACGAAGAAATGACATACCAATGACTGCCTGGACAGTTCCCACTTTCTCTCCATACATTCCTGCATCAGTCTTCAGCCTTTGGGTCCTGTTTCTCTGACAGACATTTGTTGTAGAGCAGGAATTATGAAGGACTTACCTACCCTGTCTTGGCAGAGTTAGGCTGTCGACTTCCCTGCTACCAAGTTTTGTCCTTTTTGGACAGCAGTCTGTCTGCAGTTGGTGCAAGGGGTTTTTTCATGCCAAGAGATAGGCATGCCACTAATTCAACCATCTTACAGTGGAGATTCTTCGATGCTTATCTTCTACATGGAGTAGAATAGGGGGTGCTGTCAGGAGCTGATATGTCTCGATATCAAAAAAAAAAAGAAAATCTTAATTTAAGATAACATCTTTGAATGCCATATTCTGCAGATCTCTTGGGGTTTT
>CAJQZJ010033081.1:1070788-1092873 GCA_907164525.1 Lophiomys imhausi | reverse complement strand
CAACTGAGAGTAGCCTGACATGAGTGCTAGGAAACAAACACGAATCCTTTACAAGAGAAGTACATGCTTTTAATTGCTGAGCCATCTCTGCCATGAATCTTAGAGGAAGTAGAAAGGGAGAGGGAGGAGGTAGAGAGAGAGAAGAAAGAATGGAAATGATAAAAATACAATGTACTTGTGTATAAAATTCTCAAAAAATTAAAAAGGTTTATATATTTGAAAAATATAAAAGAGGAACACATTTTCTAACATGTGAAAAATCACATCAAGGTCAACATCAAGATTATTGGTCAATAGATTTTTATTGGAATGTTACCACCTTGACTTGTTTGCATAGCATCAATGTCTGGTTCTGCACAAGTGCATAGCTGCATGACTGCCCAAGCAGACTAGCACAGACTGAAACAATGTGAGCAACGTTCTTTGTAAGTAAACTTAATATCAGGCTCAGCAAATATATTTTCATCCCTTACTTTTTTTGGAAAATACTTTCACAATTATAATAACAAATAACAAAGTGAATTCCACACTCAAACCTTAGCCTGAAATTATTTTAAGATTTAAATCTCTCAAAAGACCCATATGCAATGATGGTATTCCACAGAGTACATTGGCCTGATTCAGTATTGCAAATTATATCATTTGAGCCAAACATCATTTAATTTCTCTTAGTATGTTCATATAACCACACAAAACACTGAATACCAATTAGTACCAACCATAAAAATAAAGAACTACTTTCAGTTACTGATACATATATATTCATTTAATTAATCCTTTTATTTGAGACTCAATATTCAAGTTCAAGTATATTACTGAAAATTATGACTGCTGTGCTAGGCTCAAGGGACTGACTTTATCTGATGTTTCTATGGAACCACTAAAGACTATTAGATGTTGGAATGATTAGATCTGGCATAGGGAAAAACTCAGCTAGTGAGCAACAGCAGTGTACAGGAAGAATAAGGGAATGTCCCTAAGGAAAGTAAATCAGAAAGTTCAGGGTGAATTGTCAAATGCAAAAGCATAAGTCTTATAATTCCAGAATTGAAAAGATCCATTAGATAGCTCATTTAGGGAAAGGTCTTTAGAAATTCAGCCAAGGCAACGTTCAGCGAGTTTTGAGGTCAGCTTGCAATGGACTAAAGAATGAACTAAACAAAAGATATTTTATTTTTATTAGAAATTTGGGGAAGCAGAGGAGATATGTGGGCAGTTGCTTAATGGAGAAGCAAAGTTACTTTTTTTCCTCTCATTTTAAGGGAGAGGTGAGCTCAGAAATGCTCAAATATATTTAAAAGGTTGAGGAGAATGTATGAGAGAAAGGTGAGAGACGATATTTGAAAAGCTAAGCAAGGGTAGATAAAAGTGAGCAGAGATGGAATCATTAGGACAAGCAGAGTTTGAGTTACAAACTAAAAGTAAAGAAATGAATTAGATGGCAAATGAACACTAACATGGAGGACTGAAGGCAAAGGAATCTCAGTGGGAGTCCAGTCAGCATCCCTGCTTCTCTAGAGGAAGGAGGCAAGGTGAGTGACATGGAGCTGCTAAGATGGATTATTTTCACAAAGCACAAAAAGCTCAAATGAAACACCAGACACTCCATTCTTCTGCCTTCTATTCACTATCATCTAAACATCATGGAGTCACCTCTACAATCCAAAAAGTGACTCAGAAGTTCTCAGAAGGACCAACCTTAATCATCTGCTCCAACTACATTGAGAGTATCATCATGATGTTATTCTGCTTTGTCCTGTTCTTATATTTTTCCTACTAACTTCCTTTTATATGTTCTTCTCATCATTATGTAACTTGGGGGAGGTTTTCCTTTCAATCTTTTTTTCAAGTACCTACTCGGCTGACAGCTTCAATCTCTGCTTACTTCCCCCTGGACTTTCTAGTGAGATATCATCCTATCACAAGAACCTTTCTGTGGCTAGATTCCTGCTCCTTCAAATCCCCTCCCCACCCCCGGGGTTTTTCAGTTTCATGGGAAGATTGGTTCTAAGGACTTTATTTTATTTTATTTTTAAAGATCATTGAACATGGTCTTTCATTTTTAACACTCTATTGCCCTCTACAGTAAATGAAGATGCACAGCACAAAATGCTGCAAAAAAAACCCCAGCAAAATAATTGGTATGTAAAGGCTTATTCTGAAATTGCAGTGATCCTCATTAAGAAAACATCCATTGAAAGGAATGTAATTTTATTTGTGCATAATTGAAATAAATAATTAAATTTCCATAATAGCCACATGGGAAACTGAAGAGTCTCTGGTCACAGACTTATCTATAACAGAAAATCTCCCAAATAAATTGTGCTCAGAAATAAATGACCATTGCTTTCTGTTTCAAATTTACATAGTGATCTTTCTCCAAAGAATGAAAATATCTTTAAAAACAGAAAAAAATATTGGCTAGTTTTCCATACATATACATACAAGCAGAAAAATGGAAGGTTAGGAAAGTCAAGTGTCATTAATGTTGTAGCAGAAGGTTAAATAATTGGAGCTCATTCCTTTAGACATTCCTCCATAATCTGTTTGTCTGTATTTTACAGATGAGATCTCAGTCTCCAAACTCAGATATTTTGACTCTCAACTGAGGGTCTACATTGCTTAATGACATCTTTCTTGACAAGATGATAACTGATGAAAGAATCACATGGCCTAAGTGACAATCCACTACAATAAAAGCAAGCAGCAAACATGTAGTTTTGTTTCACGGTGCTCTGTGAAAATAACACTTAAACATGGAGTTGGGTCCTTCTCCACTGCTTCTGAACTCAGTTTTTTAACCAAGGTCTCTTTCCAAGAGAGCTCTTTTTATTCAGTGCCATTGAAATAAACCAGGGATTTTCAAGTGCCATTTAGCTGAACCGATTAAGACCTTACTATCCAAGTATGATTCTATGGGGGCTATTCTCATTCAAATCACCACACTTATCTAGAGTTAGTTCAAACCCAGGTATTGAATTTGTAATACAAAAAACAAAAATCTTTTTTTAGTTTTTCAGTTCTTCAGCTTTGTCCTTCACCTAAGAAACTGCCAGGTTAGTTTTAGGAATGGACATAGACATATAAAATGAGGAAAAATATCTTTACCCAGAAGATAAATTGCCCTCAGCCTTATGATGTAAAGACCTTCATTGACAGGACCTGGAAAAATAAAGGAAGTTAGAAAATGTCTCACGAGAAAATTTTATTAAAAGTAATCCAACAATAAACTGAGGTGTTTAGGGAATACCAAGAATCAACAGATTGTTTTAGTTATTCTCTTGCTTTTTTATGAATCTAGGGAAAACTAAATTGTTTCATGCCCACCTCTCTTTGGGTGTGTTCACCCAGAGGAGACACATGTCACTGTGAAGGCTGAGACTCAAGAGAAAACAAAAACAAAGCATAAAAGATATAGATGTGATTATCTGAGGAATGATTACACACATGTCCTTGAAACTGGACTAGGTACAAAAAAATAAAAGTAATGTTTAAAGTATGGCATAAGCTTCATAATGCAGATTTTGTGGTCCACTTTTTATTATTAACAATTGAAATCTTCTGGTAAATCTAAACGACTTCACTTGTACTGAGGACCTTACTGTAGGAAAGCAAAATGGGTTAGAGAGAACATAATGGAGAAAAGATGACCCAAGTCTACAAGCCCATTCTATAATGTGGCATTTCCTGGAGATATATGATTGAATGTCTATTCACCTTATATAGGACACTAATGACAGACCTAAGAAACTATTACACCCAGGTCTATCTTGGCAAATTAGTGAAGTTTACTGGGTTACTGACAGGAACATACATAGAGTCACTTACCAGATCAAGGGTGACTTAAGGGAATCTACATCACTGAAAAAGCCCATCAGTATGGTATGTGACCCTTAAAAAACTGTGTCCCTTGAGTTTCTACCCTATTTGCAGGTAGCCCAACTGAAAAGTCCTCTCTTCCATAGCAGTTATGACTGGTGCAAAACCTTTGGGAGGATTCAAGAATCTTGTAACTTTCTGAACTTCCCAAGTCTTGCAAATTTCATGAGTCTCCCTCATGCTTCCAGGCTAGAATGTTGTAGCTTAAAAGAAATGGCACAGCTAATGACTCCAGTACTCTCAAGAAGACAAAGTCTAATTACTTAAACAGTTCCCAAGAGGCTAACTTCCTAACTCTGTTGTGTTGGGGGCTAAGATTCCCCACACTTGAGTTGGAGGAGACACATTAATATTATAGCATGATCATCTTGGAAAAAGATATTTTATGCACATACACAGACACAGACCCCCCCACACACACACATAGGCACACATGCATGCAGTCACAAAGACCCAAAAACCAGGGACTGGAGAAATGGCTCAGTATCTAAAAGCACCTGTTGCTTTTGAAACTGAACCAAGTTGATTCCCAGCAACCACACTGAATGGCTCACACCACATATAATTGTAGCTTCAGGGGATCAAAGACACTCTTCTGACCTCTATGTGCACATATGCATATACTGATATTCAGACACACACATGCACCTAATTAAAATTAAATGAATCATTTTTATGGATTCAGTTTAGATGGTTCAGTGCTTAAGGACACTTTCTCCTCTTACAGAGTGCACAATTTCAGTTCCCAACTCCCACACAATGACTCACAGCTACCTGCAACTCCAGTTCTAGGGGAGAGAATCCCCTGTTCTGGCTTCCACACCCATTAGACATGTATATGGTGCACAAACAAGCAAAAACTCATACCCAATCACTAAAAATAAATAAACTTTAAAACTAAAATTATAAATATTAAAAATGCAAATTTTAAAGAATATCTCAAGCCCATTTCTCATAGAATGGACTGTGGTTCTGTGCAATGCCCTTTGAGAGATCCTGGTATAATGCTGTGGGAACATGATGTATGAATGTAGAAGAGCCACAGCTTATGTACTTTATATAACTTATAGTACATTTTCATACATTTTTGTGCATTTAATTCTCCAAATTACCCTATAAGGTCAGTATTACAGTATTCATTTCAAAGATGTAGAAAAGCAAGCTTAGTGGGGTTAAATAACCTCCACAAAGTCTCTTAAGTAATTATAGCAGAAACAGGACTCAGACTAGAACTTTAGCTTTAGATTCTATGGTGTTTCCAGTAGGAGGGCAATAACTAAACAGAGAAAATGAAGGTTTGAGGTATACATTATAGATTTTATTTTAAGGAATTTAACTACGTTCTGAGCACAGCCTCATTAATCACCCAGGATCTCAGGGGTAGGACAGAATTCCTGCATTTCTGTTTTGGACCAGTTTTTGTTCTGTTTCTCTTTTCATTAAAACCCAAAAAATATTTGTGGCTCCTTTAAGAATTCTGTTCACACAATTTGTTGTACTCAGTAGCACTGTTGTCTAACATTTATGGCTTAAACTGAAATTCCACGAATGGCCTGAGTAAGAAATGGACATATTGATGCCTGGTGGTTGTCATCACAAGTGACACTTAGTTACTGCAAGGATGCCTTTCTGACCCACTTCCAACACTGGGCATCAGATCTTTCATTTATTGTCAAAGTTCTCCACAAATAGAGGAATAGTTATGCCAAAATGTAGGTAAATAAATAACATAAAGTGATCTTTAGTAAGAACAATGGTGGTGAACTAGGGAGATGGAAAAGTAAATAAAATACTTTCCTTAAAAGCTCTAGGACCTGAGTTCAAACACAAAGAATTCACATTGAAAAAAAGCTTGGCATGCTGGGAATATGGAAACAGCAGATACCAGTCAGCCTAACTGAATCAAGTCAAGGAGAGACCATGGCTCAACACAGAAAGCATATGGTACCTGAGAAATAGCACTCATCGTAGTTCTCTGACCTCCACACACATGCATACACAACACACACACACACACACACACACACACACACACACACACACACACTCACACACCAAAAATAATTAAAATAATTTCAGTCCTAGAATCAACAAGAAAGAGAAGGTTTTTGGAAAAATAAATCCACATAGAATTAGTCCAAAAGTACTCGTGGACTCTTCATTTCTACCTCTGTAGGTCATGGAAACCAACAAGGCTGATGTGTCTATACATTTAGACAAGCTGCTTAGTAGCTTGCCACCTAGTTTTGCTCTTTTCAAACAAAGGATTTGGATACTTATGACCTTGTAAAATTGTAACAAAGAAATGAAAGCATGTATAGTCCCCAGGAAACATTAGGCTCCATCCCCAGGCTCATCACTGGAAGAGATCAGTACTAAGACTCAATACTGCTGTGATGATCATTTTTGCCTCTAAAAGAAATTAAGGCAGAGCCAAGATGGTAGAGGCCTGAGCAGACACATTTTGAATGCAGAGAAAACAGCCATAAAGCCACAGAGTGACAATCTGAGTGACTCCAATATGCTAGGTTTCAACTAGCTACCCAGGGATTATTAAAAGTCCCTAGGCAGGACTCTCCTCGCTTCTGTCAGACTCTCAGCAAAACAGACTGGCAGAAGCCTCTGAATCAGGAATTGGGATTTGGGAATCATCACCAGGAGAGCCCCAGGGTAAGAGCTACTCAATTACGCAGCAGGCAGACCCAAACCCAGACAGGGTTACTCACAAGCCCCTGCGCCCCCAGATTCCATGCAAGCATCCCAGGTACTTAGCCAAGGGTCACGGCCAGGGGAGCAGAATACACTCTTAACAGAGCCACAGCACAATGACTGGGTGGCACAGCAGCACGCGAGTCTGTCCACAGCAGGACAGCCTGGCGGGTCCCAAACTGGACTGCTGGGGCAGGTCCATAGCTGCATTTTGGAAAGCACAAACAAATTTGTGCTTCCCCAGAGGGGTGTTGGACATACATACAGGCCCCTCCATTGGATTTACGGATCAGGGAAAAAACACGGCAGATTGTCTGAGCAGTGGGATACACTTCCGGCAGAGCTGCAGTGTACTGGAACTTGGAAAACAGTGGCCCCAAATTGCCAGTCTCCAAAGCCAGCTCCATGAAAACATAGGTGGAGCTGTGAAAATGGCAAATAGGCAGGCGGCCAGGTTGGAAGGTGGATATGTTCTCCACAGGGTCCAAGCCCTGGGCAAATTATGGGATTAATACCAGAGTCCTTTGCAAATTCTGGCCCTTCCAGTGGGAAACCAGAGCTTAAGTATATTTGGTCCCACCTCTGGAAGAGTGAAGGTTTGGCTTGGGGGACACTGCTGAGGGACTCACCTTAAGAGTGTGGAGTCAGGTCCTCTCAAGCTAGCGGTCTCAACCCCCAAACTTGGGACCTCCAGAACTCACAGAATCTGTGCCTGGGCACACAGGACCATACCAGCAGAGCCACTGCAGGCTGAATACACAGTGTGAAACATAGAGAGCTCTGACTTTGGAGCAATGAAACAATCCTGGGCTATTCCTGCTTGCCTGGGAGTGGACTACACCATCTCGCAGTGCTTCTGGCTATTAGATGCACATTGACACTGAGAACCACCTGAGAACAGCTGGAAAGGACCACAAATAAGGTCCCAACATGTAAGTTGCAGGGAGCTACAACCCCACCCCACAGTCTGTGGCCTACCAACCTGCACTATCATCTGTACGAAGACCAGTTGGATCCCAAGGAACCTACAGGAACACATCCCACCAAATCCCCTCAACTGAGTCCCAATTGAAACAAAACAGGAAAGGGTGAGCTCTGGGAGACACACTGAGAACCTCCATCCAAGGCCCCATCCAGCCAGTGGAAAGCGACAGATCACCAAGCAATAGAACTGCTACACCAAAGCGCCCCCCCCCCCTTGGAACCAAACCCAGAAGGCACCAGGAACAAACACCTAAGAACAACCAAATGGCTAAAGGTCAGAGAAAAAACAGAAACAACAGAAGTCAGAGAGATATGACTCCAACAAAACATAACTATGCTAGTACAGGAAGCCCTGACCACTTCAGCACAGCTGAAACATGAAAACGATGACAATTTTACATTATAAAAAGTGATAGAGTCCCCTCAAGAAAAATTTAAATCTATGAAGGAATTCAAATAATACACAATTTCACAAGCAAAAGCAATGGATAATACCATTAGAGAGCTCCAAGCCAAAGTGGATCAACATGAATAGGAAAAAGACAGGGCAATGAAAGATTTCAAGGCAAAGACAAGTAAATTGGAGCAGGAAATATACAAAACGAATAAAATCATTCAAAACATGAAAATGGAAATGGAAACAATAAAGAAAACACAGTCAGAGTTAAGAGTGGAAGTGGAGAATCAAGGGAAGAGAACAGGAACTACAGACATGAGTATCAAAAATAGGATACAAGAGATGTAAGACAGGATCTCAGGCATGGAAGATTCGATGGAAGAAATCAGTACAACATCCAAAGAAAATGAGAAAGCTAAAAACTCCTCTCATGCATAACATTCAAGAAATCAAAGACTCAATGAAAAGATGGAACCTAATAATTATAGATATAGAGGAAAAAGAAGACCCCCAACTCCAAGGTCCAGGAAATATCTTCAACAAAATCATAGAAGAAAACTTCCTAATAAAAATCCAAGAGGCTTACAGAACACCAAACAGATTAGATCAGAAAAGAAACTCCTCTCGCCACATAATAATTGAAACTCCAAATGTACAGAAAAAAGAAAGAATATTAAAAGCTGTAAGAGAAAAAGATCAAGTAACAAACAATGGAAGACCCATCAGCATTACACCTGACTTCTCCTCAGAAACTTTAAAAGCTAGAAGGGCCTGGACAGATGTCCTACAAGCCCTGAGAGAATATAGGTGCCCAGCCAGACTACTATACCCAGCAAAACTCTCTATCAACATAGATGGAGAAAAAAAAGATATTCCATGACAAAATCAAATTTAAACAATATCTACCCACAAACCCAGCCCTACAGAAGATCCTAGAAGGAAAATTCCAACCCAGAGAAGATAGCAACACCCAAGAAAAACGAGGAAATAGAAAATTACACAGCAACTAAACCAAAAGAAACACAGGACGACCACCCATACCAAAATAATGGGAAATAACAACTCCTGGTCACTAATATCCATCAGCATCAATGGACTCAACTCCCCAATAAAAAGACACAGACTCACAGATTGGATCCGTAAACAAGACCTATCATTTTACTGCATACAAGAAACACATCTCACTAACAAAGATAGACACTATCTCAGAGTAAAGGGCTGGGAAAAGGATTTCCAAGCAAATGGTCCAAGGAAGCAAGCTGGAGTAGCCATCCTAATATCAAACAAAATAGACTTCCAACTGAAGTTAATAAAAAAAGACAGAGAAGGGCATTACATACTCGCTAAAACAAATATTCATCAAGAGGACATCTCAAAATTGAACATCTATGCCCCAAATACAAAGGAACCTACATTTGTAAAAGAAATGCTTCTAAAACTTAAATCGCACATTGATTCCCCACACATTAGTAGTGGGAGACTTCAACACCCCACTCACAACCATGGATAGAACGTCAAGAAAGAAGCCAAACAGAGAAATAATGAGTCTAACATAGATCATGAACCAAATGGACCTAACAGATATCTAGAGAACGTTTCACCCAAACACAAAAGAATACACCTTCTTCTCAGCACCGCATGGAACCTTCTCCAAAATCGACCATATAGTTGGACACAAAGTTAGCCTCAACAGATAGAAGAAAATTGAAATAACCCCTTGTATCTTATCAGACCACCATGGAATAAAGCTGGACTTCAACAGCAAAAAAATCAACAGAAAGCCTACACACACATAGAAATTGAACAACTCTTTACTGGATGACTACTGGGTCAGGGAAGAAATAAAGAAGGAAATCAAAGACTTCTTAAAATCCAATGACAATGAAGGCACAACATACCCAAACCTATGGGACACAATGAAAGATGTACTACAAGGACAGTTCATAGCATTAAGTGCCTTCAAAAAGAAAATTGTGACAGCTCATATTAGCGAATTAACAGCTAAATGGGTGAACTGGAAAAAAAAAGCAAGAGGAGCAGAAGGCAGGAAATCATCAAACTTAGGGCTGAAATCAACAATTTAGAAACAAAAATAATGATACAAAGAATCAATGAAACCAAGAGTTGGTTTTTTGAAAAAAATCAACAAAATAGACAAACCCTTAGCCAAACTAACTAAAAGGCAGAGAGAAAAACCCAAATAAACAAAATCAGAAATTAAAAAGGAGAATTAACGGCAGACATTGAGGAAATCCAGAGAATATTTGGGTCCGACTTTAAAAATCTACACTCCACCAAATTTGAAAACTTAAGCGAAATGGACAATTTTCTTGATAGAGTCCACCTACTGAAGCTAAATCATGACGAGGTTAACAGATTAAACAGCCCTATAACCCCTAAGGAAATAGAACAGTCGTTAAAAAATCTCCCAACCAAAAAAAAGCCCAGAGCCAGATGGTTGTAGCACAGAATTCTACCAGACCTTCGAAGAAGAGCTAACACCAATACTCTTCAAACTCTTTCACCAAATAGAATCAGAAAGAACACTGCCAAATTCATTGTATGAGGCCACAGTCACCCTGATTCCTAAACCACACAAAGACCCAACAAAGAAAGAGAACTTCAGAACAATCTCCATCATGAACATAGATGCAAAAATACTTAATAAAATACTAGCAAACTGAATTCAAGAGCACATCAAAAGTATCATACACCATCATCAAATAGGCTTCATCACAGTAATGCAGGGATGGTTCAACATATGAAAGTCTATCAACGTAATTCACCATATAAACAAGATGAAAAAAAAAAAACATGATAATCTCGCTAGATGCAGAAAAAGCATTTGACAAAATCCAACACCCCTTCATGCTAAAAGTTCTGGAGAGAACGGGCATACAAGGACTGTACCTAGAAATAATAAAGGCAATATACATCAAGCCAGTGGCCAACATCAAATTAAATGGAAAGAAATTACAGCATTTCCTCTAAATTCAGGTACAAGACAAGGATGCCCACTTTCACCATATCTCTTCAATATAGTACTAGAAGTTCTTGCTAGAGCAATAAGACAACTAAAGGAGATCAAGAAGATACAAATTGGAAATGAAGAAGTCAAATTATCCCTATTTGTACATGATATGATAATATACATAAGCGAACCCAAAAATTCCACCAGAAAACTCTTACAGATGATAAACACCTTCAGAAAGGTGGCTGGATACAAAATTAATTCAAAAAAATCAGAAGCCCTTCTTTATACAACAAATAAATGGGCTGAGAAAGAAATCAGGGAAACAACTCCCTTCACAATAGCCCCAAACAATATAAAATACCTGGGGGTAACTCTAACCAAGCAAGTACAGGACCTGTACAACAAGAACTTCAAGCCCTTGAAGAAAGAAGTTGAAGTGGCCTTTAGAAGATGGAAAGATCTCCCATGCTTATAGATAGGTAGGATCAACATAATAAAAATGGCCATCCTACCGAAAGCAATTATACAGATTCAATGAAATTCCTATCAAAATACCAACACAATTCTTTATAGACCTGAAAAAAAGCAATTCTCAATTCCATAGAGAACAACAAAAAACCCCAGAATAGCTAAATCAATCCTGTACCATAAAAAAAACAACAACAACAAAAAAAAAAACATCTGGAGATATTACCATCCCAGATTTCAAGCTGTAATACAGCACAATAGTAGTAAAAACAGCATGGTATTGGTATAGAAACAGACCAGTAGATCAATGGAATCGAATTGAAGACACAGAAATGGACCCACACACCTATGGCCACCTAATTTTTGACAAAGAAGCCAAAACTGCACAATGGAAAAAGGACAGCATCTTCAACAAATGGTGCTGGTCCAACTGGATGTCCTCTTATAAAAGAATGAAATTAGACTCATACTTATCACTTTGTACTAAACTTAAGTCCAAGTGGATCAAAGTCCTTAACATAAGGCCAGACACACTAAATCTATTAGAAAAGAAAGTGGGAAAAACCCTCAAACTCATTGGCACAGGTGACAACTTCCTGAATAGAACACCAACAGCTCAGGACCTAAAATTAACAATCAATAAATGAGACCTCACGAAACTGAAAAACTTCTGTAAGGCAAAAGACACTGTCATTGGAACAAAACAGCAGCCTACAGATTGGGAAAAAATCTTCACCAACCCCACATCTGACAGAGGGCTAATATCCAAAATTTACAAAGAACTCAAAAATTTAAATGCCATGAAACCAAATAATCCAATCAAAAAATGGGGGATAAATAGAGAATTCACAAAGGAGGGATTCCTAAAGGCTGAGAGACACTTGAAGAAATGCTCAGCATCCTTAATCATCAGAGAAATGCAACTTAAGATAACTCTAAGATTCCATCTCACACCTGTCAGAATGGCTAAGAACAAAAGCTCAAATGACAGCACATGCTGCTGAGAGTGTGGAGAAAGGGGAACCCTACTCCACTGCTGGTGGGAGTGCAGGCTTGTGCAAGCACTTTTGAGGTCAGTCTGGCGATATCTTAGAAAATTTGGAATAGCTTTGCCTCAGGACCCAGCCATACCACTTCTGGGTATACATCCAAATGACTCCTCACCGAATCACAAGGAAGTTTCCTTATCTATGTTCATAGCAGCCTTATTTGTAATAGCTAGAAACTGGAAACAACCCAGATGTCCCTCAACCAAAGAATGGATTAAAAAACTGTGGTACATCTACACAATGGAATATAACTCAGCTATCAGAAACAATGAAATTATGCAATTTGCAGCCAAATGGATGGAACTAGAGACGCTCATCCTGAGTGAGCTAACCCAGACTCAGAAGGATGCACATGGCATCTATTCACTTGTACTAGGATTTTAGCTATATAGTACAGGATATCTATACCACAACCAATGCACCAAAGGGAACATGGGCATAGACTTTTTGTTTGATTGTTTGTTTGTTTGTTTTATATTTCTCTCCCTGGCAATGAGACACTTTTCACTGGTGGTACTGCCTTGTAGGCCCCCAGTGTATGAGGAGGCTCTTGGCCCTCATATGACTTCTGAACTGGGGCTGGGGACTCTTATGTAAGGACACTCCACTCCAGAGGAGTGGGATGGAAGGGTTAGGAGATATAAGGTGGGAGGGAGGGGCTGGAAATGGGGGAAGAGGACAATATGATGGAGATGTAACCTGAAGCAACAAATAAAAAATGTATTTAAAAAAAAGAAATTAAATGCACATACACAAAATAACACTGCACACTGGGATTTTGACATGTGGATGTGGTAATGATATTCTTTGCAATTTTCTATGGAGACCATAACTTCACAAAAGAATGTAAATCCCTAATGTTTTCTATCTAATAATACTCTTTGGGTCTCTGAAGGCAACCAGTGTTTATATCTAAATAGGAACCTAGAGATGGCCAAAGGTATCAGATTTCCTCTGGTTAGTCTCCAGTGGGAACAGACAGACAGCCTTCAGAGAATGTTCTAGAACAGACCAGAAAAGGCAGAGAATTGGTCTTGAACCTGAACAGTGATCCACTAAGGCAAAGGTTAATTTTTAATAGTATTACTTTTTCCTAAAACTCAAACTTTGTAACATATATTTAAAACCTAAATTTTTCTAGTCACAAAATAAAACACACAAATTGAAACCAAAATCATAGCAGTCAAGACTCCAGGAGAAAGGTGAAAATGCACCCACACACACACACACACACACACACACACACACACCAACACAAGCACACAAATTCACAATATATGTACAACTTATACACAAATATACTAATATACTAGAAGTGTTACATCTGGTTATATAATTGGTTATACTCAGAAAGTCCTAGGAAATAGAGTCTGTATTTCCAAACTTCAAATTTCCTTATTTTTGTTAATTAATTAATGAGGTAGTATATGAAAAAAAAATCAGGTGTGATTCCAAATTCTGCTCTGATATATTACACATACACATATGCACACCATATGTACATATGCATAGACACACAGGCACACCGTACACATACAAACACACACCATACACAGATACACACACACACAACACACATGTACATCATACATATACAACATATGCATGCATACATTATATACATATATATATATATATATACAGATGCCACACACACACAACTTACATACAGTATGCACATGCACACATAATACACACATATTCAACACATACCATACATATAATGCATGCATATTCCACACACCATACAAATATACACACAACACATAGACACAGTGTGCACGTACAACACAGAGAGACACAGAGATACAGAAATATATATATATATAAACACACATATACAATACACAAATAACACATAGATTCCCACACATACATATACACACTATATATACATATAACACACAGAGAGACACAACATGCATACACATGCACACATTCAAACATCTAATTTTAAAATGTTTCCATTCAAAGAAACTAAGCGCTATTCAAAACTTGTAGTATGGAATGTCCTAAGACTTAGAGAATGTTAAGTTGATCCTCAATTATTTCAAAACTTTTGTTTCTTTTCTTTATTGTATTATTCAATTCTCAGATGTAGAGAGAACATTGCTGTCTGATCATCTACAAATAAAATGTAGATTGTGTAAATATGTCAACTGATCATTTTGCTGCCAGTGGTCCTCACATCACATCTTTGACTACAGTACTTGGCAATCACAGCTTGAATCTCTAAAGGGAAGAGGGAGGAGATGGAGGGTGGAGGCAGAAGGCACTGTCCAGCCTTGCTTTTAACTCTGCCCCTGTTTGGTAACTGTTACAGGTACCTTGTCTGTAACACTTGCTGTTTCTAACATGAAGAGGGATAAAAGATGCCTGCCTGCCTGCCTTTAATTATCGCAGTATAAGATGAGAGTTACAGTTGCATCTACTTGATTGGTGGTCAGAGAAAGCACCCTTAATGCTGTAGCATTAAATACTACAAATTTGAAAGGTCTCATGTCTGTGGACCTTATATGCCACTGAGGGGTAGGAGAATTTAAAATCTACAAGTATGTACAGACTTCTAATTAAAAGTTGAAATTAATCAGAATAATAATCTATGTAGCCTCAGGTAAATTGCCACTGCTCTGATTGTGTTTGTGGTCATGAGAGCAGTCACACCAGCACTACCACCCACTGAGCTGTGGTGCTCTTGGCCTTTCTCAACACATAGTACTTAACCTGTCTTCAACCATTCTTGCCAGGATGCAGTGCTTACTGTCTGTGTCTCCCTGGTGAAGAATATTGAGCATCGTGGCAAAGGTGTCTCTTTAAACCTTTTTCAGGGTATATATCTTGAATAGCTTTTTAAAAATTACTCCTCAAAAATTTTTCCATGAACAGGCTGGGTGGAGTTTTCAGGTTATCTTTCTCCATGTCTCTCCTTCTTGGGTCCTTTTTTAATGCTATATGAGACACTGAGTATTTTACAAAGAATAGAGATTTGCTTCATGTAATTCTGAAGGCCAGAAAGTCCAAGAACATGGTGCAGTTTCCTGGTAAGGACCTCCTCATTCTATCAAAATCTTGCAGAGGATATCTCAAAGGACAAGGACACATGTGTGTGAAATGAAGAAATAAGATTGTTTTCTGAAAAAAAGACTTTAGGACTGTGGAAGTTCACTTCTGGACTGTCTCCCACAAATTAATTCATGTTAATTATCTATATGTTCAAAAATTTCATTATGTTATTCTCTGCTGTTCTCAATGTTTCATTCTCTTTCCAACTCTCACACTTTCTATTGTATTTCAATTTCTTGAATGTTGGGATATTTAATTATAATCTGCCATCCAAATAAGCATCTCTCTTGAACTAGTTAATCATTTCACTTTCCTCATTTACGTATTTATTATTTTTAGTTGTACAATTTCTGTGTGGTTCTTCCTAGTTTCTAGTTCAAAATATTCTATTCACTCATGCCTTTAACAGTAGCATACTCAGACTTGATAATCTTTGTATGTGAATTTATTTCTGTTACTATCATCATTGACACTAGCTCTCATTAACAGTCTTTTTTAAAACCATCTTCAATACTAGTATTTTAATTTTCTTAGTAATAAAACTTCTAAACTGTGGAAATAGTTTGGATCATTTTGTCCATTGCCCAAGCACACATATTTCTGTATTAGATACTCAAGGATCTACAAAGAGTCATACATACCTGCCAAAGCCTAGCTTCCTCTAGACCATTCCACTTCTTCAGCACATTCATTTAAAGGCTCAACTCAAGCAAGCTCCCCAGAGCTCAGGCAGTAAATCTAGATTCCATGCCTTCTCAATTTAGCCTAGTAAGACTGGAGGCTGAGCTGCATTCTCTCATTCTAGTCACTGCACAGTAGACATCACTTCTGACTACAGATTTAGTAATTCAGACGCTGATATTATTTATTACCTGAGAACTACATTACAGATTAGAACTAAAAATTTCAGAATTAAAGGAAATTATGTTTTAGAACAGGGGAGGAGGAGGGGGAAGGAGGAAGATGCTGATGATGATTACAACTATTCAAACTACCTGTGTCCTACCTACCCTGCAGCTCTCCATCTCATGTTGCTCTTCACTGCTTTGTAAGAAAAGACTTACACTCTACAATAAAGAATTCAAGAAACTAGTGAAAGTAGTGTAGTTTCTCTCTCTCTCTCTCTGGTTTGACACTACAGGGCTTCAGCCTAGAAAAAAAGACAAAAAGGAAAACTGGCTAGCAAACACCAACTTAGCACAAAAAATGTTTGTTTGTTTGCTTGTTTGTTTTTATATTCCTAGTTGCATCTCTCTGCCTCTTGGACTCCCCATTCTGCTGCTTCAAGATGCAAGGCCTTATCCAATGTCTATCGTGGAGCTACAGATTCCTTCCTTTTCTGCTACATATGCTCAGTTCTGTAGCAGAGTCACCATAACTTTTCAAACCTCGGATGAACTTAGAACACCTAGACAAGTAGGTGCTAGCTGTCAGCCAGGGAAGACAGGGACCTAATGCTCCTTCTTGTCTGATGAGACTGATGTGTAGCTCATACTGGAGATGAACCACAATGATTTATTTTGTGCACCTTTAAGCAAAGGTTTTGTTGTGTGACAGACTTTTCTTGAAAAGTCATAACACACACATATGTGTCTTCCCAGCAGAAAGGGAACTCGGAGGAGACCAAAGTAATAATTGGAGATCAGTGACTTTTTATTAGGGTTTCTCACAGGAATATGAGTGAAAGCCTATGTACAAGGAGCAGGGATGACACACAAAAGCACCCGTGTAATCATAAAGCCCATTCCAAGACCCAGGAAGACCCCCCCCAAAACAAAACTAGAACCCATGGACTTCTTTGTACAGCTTGCAGGTTGCTCCATGATCTAAATATCTCTTCTCTCTTCAGTTTGTCTGGTCAGAGTCTCTCCTCCTCCTCTTGTTTACTTCTTTTTATACTGCTGCAGAGGGAGCCACCAGAATCTTCCTAGTTTTTGTTCTCCCAAATATTTGACCTTCAGTTTACCTCCTGAGCCTCTGGTCCCCTCCTAAAGGACAGGTATCAATTCAGAAGAAATTTCCATAAACAGGATTTTATAGGTGTCTTTTTATTTTTCCCTAAGGGGAGTTGTGGAATTCTTTTCCTGCTCTTTGTAATACATAGTACAATAAATTATATATTACATTTTACATGTTAGATTCAAAATATTCTACAACTATAATTATGCTTGGTTTAGGCTTTAATCTTAGAGCAAATTGGAATGGATTCTTTTTTTTCAGTTTTTAGACTCAACTAAAACACACAAATCAGTTTCAGTATGCGATGAATGTTGAGAATAGATGCTCCTATTCTGGGCTCTTTAACTTAGGAGATGACTATAGCCAGCAGGTATGAGGTGTGAGATTATATTCTAGGTGTGAAAGGCATAATTTTGGTTAATTGATGTGATGGTCAGTTTTAAATGTCGACTTGACACATTTTAGAATTACATGAAAAAGGAATCTTAGCAGGTATTTAGATCAGGCTGACCTGTGAACACATTTGTGGGGAATTGTTTCAGCTGTTAACTGATATAGAAGACCCAGCCCACTGTTCCCTAGGCAGAGGCAAACGTAGATCTAGCAGGCCTTGCCTTTCTCCCTGATTCCCTCTATCTTGCTTAAAACCATTAGATTACATTCCTAAAGCTAGCCAACAAGATCTATCCCCTAACTTGTCCTCTTCCTCCTCGTGAGACTGACTGACTACCAAAGGTCCAGCTATCAAAATGTTGAAGACCAGCAATCAAAAGCCCCCTTTGGCTCACCTAATTAGCACACCCAATCGAAATTAAAAATCTCATCCTCAAATGAGGGTTTCTCATACCAGGACTTGGGAGGCAGAGGCAAGTAGATATCTATGAGTTTGGGTCCAACCAGGTCTACAAAGAGAGGTCTGGGGTAGCCAGGCCTACAACAGAGAAACCCTGTTTTGAAAAACCAAATCAAATAAATAAAATGTCAAAATAAATAAATAAATGTCAAAATGAATACTTGTCAAAGTTAAAAAATAAAATAAAATTTAAGCTTTGATTGAGATGTAACTTGAAGAAATAAATATATTCTAAAAAAAAAAAACAGCTTGGCGTATAATAAGTTCTCTATCAGTAACAGACACACTTTCCCCCAAAAGTTGATTGAGATGGGCATGTTGATGAGATAGTTTAGTGGATAAATTGCTTGTTGCACAAGCACAAAATTTGGAGTTCAGATTCTTAGCACCCTCATAAAAGCCTGGGTGTGGACATGCACACATGTATCCCCAGTGCTGGGTACGTGGAGCAAAAGCAGGAGGATCAGTCAGGTTTGCTGGGCACCAACCTAACTTAAAATGAAAACAGGTGAATTACAGTTTCAGTAAGAGATCCTGTCCCAAGGGAATAAAGCACAGAGTAATAGAGAAAGACACCCAATATACTCCTCTTGGTCTCTATGAACATGGATACAGACACACAAACAGAGTTGATATTTTTACTGTCATAATATTATCTGCTTTTTAATAATAACTATTTAGATGTACAATGAATTACCCTACAGGCCAAAATTCATAAGAAACCAGTCTTCTTTAAAATTTTTATTATTTATTTTACATCCTGACCACAGTTTCCCCTCCCTTTTCTCCTTGTCCCTTCCCCCACATCTCCCCTCTTCCTCCCTCTATCCCTCCTTTACTTCTCTTTAGAAAAATTCAGACCTCCCATGGATATCAACCAGCCATAACATATAAAATTGTAGTAAGATTAGGCACCTTCTCTCCTATTAAGGCTAGAGAAAGGAACCCAGTAGGAGGAAAGTGATCCAAAGGCAGTCAACAGAGTCAGAGACAGCAACAGCCCCCACTCTTAGTAGTCCCACAAGAAGAACAAACTATACAACTGTAGCATGTGTGCAGAGGTCCTAGGTCAGTCCCATGCAGGCTCCCTGGTTGACTGTTCAGTTTCTTTGAGCCTCTATGATCCCGGGTTAGTTGATTCTGTGAGTTTTCTTGTGGTGTCCTTGATTCATGTGGCTTCTACAATCCTTCCTTCTCCTCTTATTCAGGATTCCCAAGCTCCATCTGACCTTTGGCTGTGGGTCTCTGCATCTGTTTCTGTGAGTTGCTAGGTGAAGCCTCTCTAATTACAATTGAGATAGGCACCAATCTATGAGTATAGCAAAATATTTAGGAATCATCTCATCAATACTTTTTTTTTTTTTTTTTACCAGTCTTGTTTGGTTCGAGCTCTGGTCTATCCACCCTCTGGTTCCTGGCCTTCCAGTCAATGTCAGGAGCAGGTTCCCTCTCATGGCATGGATCTCAAGCTGGACTAGTCATTAGTTGTCCCTTCTAAAATTTATGTGCCACCTTTGCCACATCACATCTTATATTCAGGACAAATTGTAGGTGGAAAGTTTTGTGGCCAAGTGGATGTCCCAACCTCTCCATTGGAAGTTTTGCCTGGTTAGAGGAAATGCCTGGGTCAGGCTCTGTATCCTCCCTTGCTAGGAGTTTTACCGAGGGTCACCCTCATAGGTTCCGGGGAGTTTCCATTGCCTTAGGTTTCAAGCTTGTCTCAGAGTTATCCCCTGATTCCAGTTGTCTCTCCCAGTTCTCTCTCTCTCTCTCTCTCTCTCTCTCTCTCTCTCACACACACACACACACACACACACACACACACACATCCCTATTGTTAGCATCCCATGCCCCCATTCAGCCATCCAGACCCCTCCCCGCATCCACTCATGATCTCCCTTCTATTACCCTTTCACAATGAGATTCACATGTCCCCTTTTCAACCCTCCTTGCTGCCTAACTTCTTTGTTTCTGTGGATTGTAGCATGATTATCCTTTACAACTAATATCCATTTATAAGTGAGTATATACTATTTGTGTCTTTCTGGTTCTGAGTTACCTCACTCAGGATGATCTTTTCTACTTCCATCCAAGTCCTGGATAATTTCATTATGCCATTGTTTTTAATAGCTGAGTAATATACCATTGTGTAAATGTACATTTTTTTATTCATTCTTCTGTTGAAGAACATCTAGGTTGTTTCCAGTTTCTGGCTATTGTGAATAAAGATACTGTGAACATACTTGACCAATTGTCCTTGTGGGCTGGTAGAGTAGTCTTCGGATTTATGCCCAGCAATGGTATAGTTGGGTCTTGAGGTAGATCAATTCACAGTTTTCTGAGAAATCGCCATATTGATTTCCAAAGTGACTGTACAAGTTTGCACCAACAGTGTTTGTTATAAACATTTAAGTATTTGTAGACACACAACTAAATATGATGCAAAAATCACCTTTTATTAAGTACCTACTTTTTATTAAGAAGTACATAATGGCAGTTATATAGGAAGATAGATGATAGATAAATATGAATGCATAAATAGTAATATACAGTGTGACAGGATTTACAAAATAAGGAAAACAATCTCCATATGAACAATCTTGATTCACAGATGAAGTAGACTGAGATGAAGTGAATTCATGTGAACCTGGTTTCCTCACATTCATTCTTTCTTTTAAATTTATTTATTTATTGTTTCAGGTTACATTTTCATCACAGTGTCCTCTTTCCACCCTTCTCAGTCCTGCCCTCCCACCCTCTACCCCCTAACACTTCCATCCCACTCCTCTGGAGTGGAGTGTTCCTACATAACAGTCCCCCGCACCAGTTCAGCAGTCATATGAAGGCCAAGAGCCTCCTCATACACTGGGGGCCTACAAGGCAGCACACCAGGGAAAAGTGTCTCAATGACAGAGAGAGCAAACAAACAAACAAAGTCTATGTCCATGTTCCCTTTGGTGCATAGATATCCTGTACTATATAGCTAAAATCCGACTATAAGTGAATAGATGTCATGTACATCCTTCTGAGTCTGGGTTAGCTCATTCAGGATGAGCTTCTCTAGTTCCATCCATTTGGCTGCAAATTGCATAATTTCATTGTTTCTGATGGCTGAGTAGTATTCCATTGTGTAGATGTACCACAGTTTTTTAATCCATTCTTCAGTTGAGGGGCATCTGGGTTGTTTCCAGTTTCTAGCTATTACAAATAAGGCTGCTATGAACATAGATGAGGCAACTTCCTTGTGATTCGGTGAGGAGTCATTTGGATGTATACCCAGAAGTGGTATGGCTGGATCCTGAGGCAGAGCTATTCCAAGTTTCTAAGATATTACCAGACTGACCTCCATAGTGGTTGCACAAGCCTGCACTCCCACCAGCAATGGAGGAGGGTTCCCCTTTCTCCACACCCACAACAGCATGTGCTGTCATTTGAGCTTTTGTTCTTAGCCATTCTGACAGGTGTGAGATGGAATCTTAGAGTCATCTTGAGTTGCATTTCCCTGATGATTGAGGATGCTGAGTATTTCTTCAAATGTCTCTCCGCCTTTAGGAATTCCTCCTTTGTGAATTCTCTGTTTAGCTCTTTTCCACATTTTGTAATTGGATTGTTTGGTTTCTTGGCATTTAATTTTTTGAGTTCTTTGTAAATTTTGGATATTAGCCCTCTGTCAGATGTGGGGTTGGTGAAGATTTTTTCCCAGTCTGTAGGCAGCTGTTTTGTTTGAATGACAGCGTCTTTTGCCTCAGA
>CAJQZJ010033081.1:1003380-1025788 GCA_907164525.1 Lophiomys imhausi | reverse complement strand
GGAAAGAGATGACAATTAATGCAGGGGACAAAATTGCCCAACTGCTGCTGTTTCCTTACACCAAGGCTAAGGTTGTTTCAATAGACGGAACAGGAGCAGTCGAAAATAGTGGAAAACGTGTGTATTGGCAAACAATGGTGAGTGATTCGAGACCAAAATTAAAAATACAAGTGAATGGTATTGAAATAGAAGGATTGCTTGACACAGGAGCAGATGTCACTGTCCTCTCACATGAGTCTTGGAATTCAAACTGGCCACTTCAAAGGGTTCCTACACATTTTATAGGAATTGGTAAATTATCACATGTAAGACAAAGTGTACGATGGCTTAACTGTGTGGGACCAGAAGGGCAAACAGGGAAGTTGAGACCTTATGTGGCTGATGTACCCATAAATTTATGGGGAAGGGATCTCTTACAACAATGGGGTACTCAAATTAATATTCCTACAATGCCAGAAATAACAAACGATGAAATGATGGATGCTTTTGAGGAAGGTATTGATATGCATACTCAACAATTGCAAGCAATGTCTAGTGTCCAAACACAGGACACCCCAGACATTGAGATTATAGATACTTTTGAGGAAGGTATTGATGTGAGTACTCAACAACTGCAAGCTGTATCTAGTGTCCAAACACCGGACACCCCAGGTATCGAGTTTCCAAATTTATACTAGGGGCCACTGCTGAAATTCCAACAGCCCTACCCTTAAAATGGCTATCAAATAAACCAGTGTGGCAAGAGCAGTGGCCCATAACAAAGGAAAAATTGGAGGCTCTTGAGCAATTGGTAAAAGAACAGCTGGAGGCTCGTCATATAGAAGAGTCTACCAGCCCATGGAATTCTCCTGTGTTTGTGGTAAAAAAGAAATCGGGTAAATGGAGAATGGTAACAGATTTAAGAGCTGTGAATAGAGTAATTCAACCTATGGGTCCTTTGCAGCCTGGTATGCCTTTACCTTCTCTGTTACCAAAGTCATGGCCTTTAATAGTAATTGATTTAAAAGACTGCTTTTTCTCAATTCCATTGCATAAGAATGATAGGGAAAGGTTTGCCTTCTCTGTACCTACTCTTAATAACAGTAGGCCAATCAAGAGGTATTGTTGGAATGTACTTCCACAGGGAATGTTGAACAGTCCAACTCTGTGTCAATATTTTGTACAAAAACCATTAGAAATAATGCGTAAGCAGTTTCCTCGATCTATTATCTATCATTATATGGATGATATTTTGTTGGCTGATTCTGATGTAGTTGTTTTAGAGAACTTATTTAAGGAAATGCAAAGAATTCTACCACTATGGGGGTTAAAAATTGCGCCTGAAAAAATACAAAGAGGAGATTCAATCAACTATTTGGGTTATAAAATAAGTCAACAGAGAATAAGATCGCAAAAGGTACAAATCCGTAGAGACCAATTGAAAACTCTTAATGATTTTCAAAAATTAATGGGAGATATAAATTGGCTAAGGCCCACCCTTGGTTTAAGTACTCATGAGTTAAGTAATTTGTTTCAAACATTACAAGGTGATTCAAATATAAACAGTCCAAGATGTTTAACTGCTGAGGCAGAAAAGGAATTAATGTTGGTAGAACAAAGATTGCAAGATGCATACATAGATCGAATTGATCCCCAACTTGATTGTATTTTGGTCATTTTACCATCAGCTCATTCTCCTACAGGGCTTATTATGCAACGGGAAGATAGTATTATGGAATGGATTTTCTTACCACATAAACAAAGTAAAAAATTAAAGACATACATAGAAAAGATATCTGAATTAATTTAAAAGGTAGAATAAGACTACGTCAATTATCAGGAATGGACCCGGCTGAAATAGTAGTGCCTCTTACTAATGCTGAGATTATGTCATTGTGGGTAATCAATGAAGATTGGCAAAGAGCTTGCAGTAATTATTTGGGAGAAATTAATAACAAATTTCCAAAAAGCAAACATATACAATTTATAAAAAGAACTAATTGGATTCTTCCTCGTATTGTAAAGGGAACACCAATTCCTGATTCACCAACCTTCTATACTGATGCTAACAAGATGGGAATGGCAGGTTATAAGACAGACAAAATCAGCAAGGTAATCAAAAGTCCATATACCTCAGTTCAAAAAGCAGAATTGTATGCAATCCTTATGGTGTTATTAGATTTTCCAGAGTCTCTTAACATAATTACAGATTCTCTATATGCAGAAAGAGTTGTGTTGCACATAGAAACTGCTGAATTTATTCCCGATAACACAGAATTAACTTCTTTATTTATACAGTTGCAACAGATCATCAGAGGTAGAAATAATCCATTATATATAACCCATATTCGATCCCATACAGGGTTGCCAGGTCCACTGGCACAAGAAAATGAGGAAATTGACCAATTACTTATAGGAAATGTGTTGGAAGCCTCAAAATTTCATCAGAAACATCATGTTAACAGTTCAGGTTTAAAGAAAAAATTCTCTATTACCTGGCAACAAGCCAGGGAAATAATTAAAAAATGTCCTACGTGTTCTCTGTATAACCAAATTCCATTACCTGCTGGTAGTAACCCTAGAGGTACTAAAAAGAATGAAATTTGGCAAATGGATGTTTTTCACTTTGCAGAATTTGGAAAACAAAGGTACGTACATCATACCATTGATACATACTCAGGGTTTCAATGGGCAACTGCTTTAAGTTCTGAAAAAGCTGATTGTGTTATTGCACATTTGTTAGAAATAATGGCATTTATGGGTGTACCTGCACAAATTAAGACTGATAATGCTCCTGCATATGTATCTAATAAGATGAAGCAATTCTTTGCATATTACAATATAAAACATGTTACTGGTATACCACACAATCCTACAGGACAAGCAATTGTAGAAAGAGCTAATCGTACCTTAAAAGAGATGCTTTTTAAACAAAAGGGGGAATTAAAGAATCCCAGGGATAGATTACACAATGCATTGCTAACTTTGAATTTCCTAAATGTTGGTGAAAAGGGTACCACTGCAGCTGAGAGACATTGGGTTATACAAAAAACTGAGGAATTAAATCAACCAATATATTATAAGGATATGTTAACTTTAGAGTGGAAACCTGCAATGGTTTTAAGATGGGGACGTGGTTATGCCTATGTGTCTACAGGGAATGAAAAAATGTGGTTACCAACAAAACTTATAAAGATTAGATCTGACCAGGGAGAACCTCCCATTAGCTGAAATATGAATGTCTTCGCATGGTAAGAATATTTTATTAAGTTTATGGTGTTCATGATATTCCAATCTTTTATCCAGGATGGACAGAGTTCATGCTTCAAATGGACTTACAAAATTAATCTATGCCTTTCTCCTCCTTAAAGAAAAAAATTTATTTTCAGAGCAAAAGTCTGAATGACAATATCAAGACAAATAGGCCAAACGATTCAGCCTAACGACTGCTTCAGTTACTAATTTAAAAAAAAAAGGCATGCAAATCAACTTTAAAAGGGCTAGCCCAAAATGATCGATCATATAGAGACCTAGACAACAAAAAGCTATAGCTGACCATCCTAGGAATTGGCCAATATTTCAATTTTTAAAGGGTGCCCAAAAATATTTTCAACTTCATTCCCAGGAGGTGGAATGAAAAAATTTTGTTGTCCTATGTTATGTATTGTGATTGTCTGTGTGTAATGTTTGTGATGAATGGCATAAGATGAATTTGTCATTTGCGATGAATGGATATAATGAATGGAACAGTAAAGGTTGGAGTGGTATGGTCAGGTTTTTCCTCAGAATCTTCCCTTTCAGATTCTATTGAGAGATCATCTTGGGAAGCTGTTCTACCTCAGCTGGAGCACTCAGGACATCATGGATTCATATGGTTACAGAAAAAAAAAAAAGAGAAAAATATATGGGTTGGAGTTAGAGATTTTTTTCTTTCTCCATTCCTTGTCTCTCTCTTTAAAAAATATTTTGTTTTTATTGGTAGAAATTTAAGATTCTGTTTATTGATGCAAATTTAAAAAATGTTTTTTTTGTAATAGAAAGTAAGTTTATTGATAAGAATTTAAAATGTTTTGTTTGCTTTAATGTCTTGTCAAAAGATGTAAATACAACTATGTATTGTGAGAAGTTTAAGGTTATTTTAACTCTTGCTATAATGTACATTGAAGAAAATTCAAAGTTATTGTTTATGTATTGTACATAGACAACTTATTTACATTGTATATGTAGTTATGCTTGTAGATTTATTTTTTATTTTACAAGAAAGGGGATATGAAGGGGCTGATAGGTTAATATAAGTTAGATTTAGTGAATACCTAAGTTTCTGATACAGTCTCTTAATTCGGGGCATGAAGATCAACTGCTGTGAGCAATTAGCTTATCAGCTTATGGATGAAGTCAGGTGAAATGAGGGGAGTCTCTTTGGACTGAAAAACAAGGTTGAAGCCAGGTGAAACAAGGAAAGACTTTATGACCTGGCATTGCTTTCAACTGCTAAGTGGGCAGAGCCCAAATTAAGCTGAAGCAGGTGGAACAAGGAGTGATCCTATTTAAGGACAAGTGGATGACGCCAGAGAGGCGCGTGCGTGCTAAGGGCCCCCGATATGAGAGAGCTCCGAGAGTCCTGCTGGAGAAAGTTCTGGTAGACCAATGGCCAGATCTCCCTGAGGCAGAAGGAAGCTGGTGAGCAGAGAAAGCCTCGGCAAGACAGCAAAAGGCCAAGGACTAAACCCTGTGGCTCAGCTTTTGCCTAGAGGGGTTTGACCTGTCTGAACAGTGGCCTGAACGGAACTGTGGCCAGCTTTAAAGACTGAGGCAGAACGGCAGAGTTGCTGATACGAAGGAAGTAAGGTGGCCTACAGACGCTGAGGTCTCCCAGAGAGAAGAAAGCCTCAAGCCTTATTTAAAGTGAGACTTCGATAGCCAATTTACCCTGACGAACCTGCGTCTGAGCTATTCCAGAAAAAGGACTGCTAAGTGCGTTAAAGAGTCTACCCCCGAGACTGGTTTCCTGACGACTGAGGACCTGCCCCAGAGACTGTATCATTCTAAAAGGGTATGAAAGTAGTTGTTATGATTATCAATAGGTTTAGTGGATAGGTTAAAGGGGTTGTAGGAATTTATAGGATTAATAGTTAAGAAATTGTTGGTGTTTGTTATAAGTGAATTTAGTAATAAATAAATAAGTGTTAAATAATAATTTAAAAGTTCGGTTACACCTCTGTCTCGGGTCAAGTGCCACATAGTGCCAGAGCCATTCAGTGAGGCTTCTGACCTCCAGTCACCTCAGTTCTGTCCCCTTGCCTCTGGGAGAACCCCACAGAGAGATCTCACTAGCAGCTACAGGGGTGATTCCCAGGCCTCAAGCCTCCAGGCGCTCTCAGCAACTCAGGTGAATTGCCAAATAGTTCTAGAGATACCCAATCAGGCTTCTGCCCTCCATGTACCTCTACATAGTCCTGATTTCCCTGAGAGAGTTCCTCAGAAAGATCTCACTAGCAGTCTCAGGGGCACTTCCCGAGCCTCGGACCTCCAAGCACTCTCAAAGAACCTGGTCAACAGCCACATACAGACACTCAGTTAGGCTTCTGACTTCCAGGCACCTCTCCTCTGACCCACTGTTGGTGAGAGAGCTTTTTATAGAGGTCTTTGTGGCCTCCAGGCAACTCTGTGCTGCACTGCTGCACCTGAGAGAGCTCCTCAGAGAGATCTCAATAGAAGCAACAGAGGCACTTCCCTGGACTCTGACCTCCGATGGCTTCCAGTGACCCGGGTCAACCCCTGCATGTTCCAGAGCACTCAGTCAGGCATCTGATCTCCAGGTGCTTTTGCTGTGCACTGTTGCCTCGGGAGAGTCCCTTGGAGAGGTTTCAATACAGGCACATTGTTGTTTCCCTGGGGTTTGGCCTCCAGGCACTTCCAGCTATACAAGTCAAAGACACTCAGTCAGGTTTCTGGCCTCCAAAAACCTACACACCACTCCTCTACCCCTCGGAGAAATCCTTGCAGAGCTTTCACTTGAAGTTACAGAACTTTCACGAAGTGACCCTGTGGATCCAGGGTCACACAGGACCATAAAGGAATATCCAGGCTCCACACCTGGACTCTCTCCAGGGCACCAAACATAGTGGGCACCAGGACCAACAAACCAAGAACCAGGACAACCAGACAGCTAAAGGCCAACAAAGGAACACAAAAATAACGATCAGGGCAATACAGCACCACCACAACCCAGCTACCCTAGTACAACAAACCCTGACCATTCCACCACAGCTGAGACACAAGAAAATGATGACAAATCTATACTTATGAAAATGATAGATGTCTTAAAAGAAGAAAATAAATCCCTGAAATGATTTGAAGAAATCGCAGTTCTACAGATGAAAACAATGGAGAATTCCATTAAAGATCTCCAAGCTAAATCAGTTTAAAAAGAGTGGGAAAGAGACAAGGCTATAAAATATTTGCAGGCAAAGACAACCAAAATGGAACAGGAAATGCATAAAACAGTTTAAGACCTGAAATTAGAAATGGAAGCAATAAAGAAAACACAAGTACAAATAATCCTGGAGGTGGAAAACAAAGTAAAGTGAACACGAACTATAGACATGAGTATCACAAATATGATACAAGAGATGGAAGACAGAGACTCAAGCATGGAAGACTTGATTGAAGATATCCATACAACAACCAAAGAAAATGAGAAATCTAAAAAATTCCTCACCCACAATATCAAAGAAATGAAGGACCCAATGAAAATATGGAACCTAAGAATCAAAGTGTAATGAGCATGTAAACAAGGTGGGAAAGTGAAAGTTCAAAACAAGCAGTAAATATTTGTAGTGAATAAGATAACCAGCTGTGTGAGTGTTAATCTAAAAACTAGGAAACTATTTATATTAACTGTGTGGAAAATATTTATGCTAAGAAGATAGCCAGAAGTGTGAGTGTTAATCAGAGACAGGAAAAACATGTTTATGAAATTAGGAAGAAAACCATGTTTTGAACAAATGTGAAAAATATACTTACAAGACCACTGATAGCCAGACACTAATGGTTATCGGTAAGGAGGAAAACATGATGTCAATCCAGGACACAAAGGCAGGAGCAGCTGAGACCACTGGCAGAGTCTGTCCTACCTGGAACAGAGCTCTCACCATCATCAAGAGACTGTCAGACCAAGGACAGAACTCTCTTCTCCAAGATGAACTGCTGAGGGAGATGATTTGCTCACGTCCGAGCCCGAACTGAGCTCTAAAAGAGAAACCAACTATCTCCGCAGTAAAGCACTTTTCACCGTCAAGAAAATGAAACCAGTCACCTTCGAGGTCAATCACTCTCCACTCTCCGGGGTCAGAATACCTTTCATGCTGCCACTGCTCCCAGGACAAGCCTAGCTTCCCCACCATCACTCTCTAACTACAAGGGACTAACCTGACTCAGAGCCCAGGGACTTTGACCCTTCCAGGTCGTATATAATTCCATTCCCCTTAAGGAATGGTTATAACACCTAGGACCCTATTGCTCTGAGAATGTATTTATGTTTAGTGCTAGCTCTGTTACAGATGTTGATACTGATTGATTTTAGTATTGAATTTTTAGAGTGTTATATATATATATATATTGCTTAGCTTGAAGAATGTTTAAAGTATATAAAATATACAAAAACATATAAAATTGTGTTGCCACAAACTTACGCCTCTGATCTCGTATTTGGGGACCCCCGGGCTGAATCGCCCACCACCAGAATCAACCGGTGCGCTGCCCATTGTAAGTGCTCATGACAAAGGTATAAAAGAAAAAGAAGACTCTTGACTCTAAGTTCCAGGAAACATTTTCAACAAAATCATAGAAGAAAATTTCCCAAACCTAAAGAAAGAGATGCTGGTAAAATTCCAAGAGGCATACAGAATACCAAATTTCTAGTATAATTCTTTTCTTGCCACATAATAATTGAAACTCCAAATGTACAGAAAAAGAAAGGATATTAAAAGCCATAAGAGAAAAACATCAAAGAAACATATAATGGCAGGCCCATCAGAATTACACCTGATTCTCCTCAGAAACTTTAAAAGACAGAAGGTCCTGGGCAGATGTCCTACAAACCATAAGAGACCACAGATGCCAGCCCAGACTACTATACCACCAAAACTTTCTATCATCAGAGATGGAGAAAGCAAGATATTCCATGACAAAACCAAATTTAAACAATATCTATACACAAACCCAGCTCTATAGATCATAAAAGGAAAATTCCAACCCAGAAAAGATAACTACACCAAAGAAAACACAGGAAAAAAAATCTACAGTACCTAAACCAAAAGAAACACAAACACACAACCACAATTTATATCAAAATAACAGAATATAGCAACCTATAGTCATTAATATCTCTCAACATCAATGGACTCAACTCACCAATAAAAAGACACAGGCTTACAGAAGCAGATATTCCCAAGAGGAGCAGATGGCAGGAAATCATCAAACTCAGGGCTGAAATCAACAACTTACAAACAAAACAAAACAAAACAAAACAAAAAACAATACAAAGAATCAATGAAACCAAGAGTTGGTTCTTTGAGAAAATCAACAAAATCAATAAACCCTGAACCAAACTAACTAAAAGGCAGAGTGAAAATACCCAAAGCAACAAAATCAGAAAAGGAAAGGGAGAAATAACAACAGATATCTAGGAAATCCAAAGAATCTTTAGCTCTTACTTCAAAAACCTGTACTCCACAAACTTTGAAAACCTAAGAAAAATGGAAAACTTTCTCACTTTTTTTTGTTTTTCTTTTTTTTTTTAACTTTCTTGATAGATTACACATACCAAAGGTAAATCAAGGTCAGGTTAATAAGTTAAACAGTCCTATAACCCCTAAGGAAATAGAAGCAGTCATTAAAAATCTCCTAACAAGAAAAATTCCAGAGTCAGATGGTTTCAGCACAGAATTCTACCAGACCATCTAAGAAGAGTTAATACCAACACTGTTCAAACTCTTCCACAAAACAGAATCAGAAGAAACACTGCCAAACTCATTCGATGAGGCGACAGTCACCCTGATTCCTAAACCACACAAAGACCCAACAAAGAAAGAGAACTTCAGACCATTTGTGTTTGACAAATCTAACACCCCTTCATGCAAAAACTTCTGCAGAGAGCTGGCATACAAAGACCATACCTAGAAATAATAAAGGCAATATTCAGCAAGATGGTATACATCCAAACAATTCCTCACCAAACCATAAGGACATCTCCTCAACTATGTTTATAGCAACTTTATTTGTAATAGCTAGAAACTGGAAACAACCCAGATGTCCCTCAACCGAAGAATGGGTTAAAAAACTGTGGTACATTTACACAATGGAATACTACTCAGCCATCAGAAACAAGGAAATCATGCAATTTTCTGCCAAATGGATAGAAGTAGAAACGCTCATCCTGAGTGAGCTAACCCAGCCCAGAAAGATGCACATGGCATCTATTCACTTATAACTGGATTTTAGCCATTTAGTACAGGATAACTATCCTATAATCAACAGATTGAAAGGAACAGGAACATGGACTTTGTTACCTGTTAGTGGGACACTTTGCCCTAATGCAACTGTCATGCAGGCCCCAGTGCAAGAGGCAACTCTTAGCTGTCATATGACTGATGAACTGAGGGGACTGAGATGTGGGAGCACCCCACACTGGAGGAGTAGGATAGGTGGGAGAAGGGGTAGAGGGTGGGGAGGTGGGAAGTTAGCCCAGGGAGGGGTGGATTGAGGAGACTATGATGTAGATGTAAATTGAAGTAATAAAAAGAAAGAAATTAAATTTCTGAAATTGGTTAGAAAAGTGTTAACTTTCACATAATCCACTATATATGCATATATATATAGTATAAATATTTATCTAATAAAGCACCAAAAACATCTTTGCAAAGGAGGAACCAATGTCTCTAATTCTAATATACTAAAGGGAAATTTTTATTTTCTATGAATATAAATAAAATTATTGATTGAAATTTTCTAAGATATTTTTGTAAAAGTCTTTTACCAATTCCTTTATATGCTCATTTAACAGCATTTTATAATCTACAAGATATTACACTATATACCTATGATAAAGTTGACAACAAGCAAGCTAGGTGTTTCCCACAGATGGACAGCCAAAGAAAACCATATTGCCCATGACACATGCACCTCTGAATTTTTAAATGCATGTAAATAGGAGTTATGTTAATGTTTCTTTTCCAAGACCATATATTAGATAAAGATTATTTATATTATATATATTATGGATTATGTGAAAGATAACACTTTTCTAACCAATTTTAGAAATTTAATTTCTCTTTTTTATTACTTCAATTTACATCTGCATCACAGTCTCCTCAATCCACCCCTCCCTGGGCCACCTTCCCACCTCCCCACCCTCTACCCTTTCTCCTACCTATCCTACTCCTCCAGTGGAAACTGGAAACTGGAAACAACCCAGATGTCCCTCAATAGATGAATGGATTAAAAAGCTGTGATACATTTACACAATGGAATGTGTAAATGGAAAGTTACCTCATTATGAGCCTCAGAGAATAGAATGAAGCATGTGTCAGTGTTCTCTTCTGTTCTCTATTTTTCCTTTGGATATCATTTGTAGTGATATACATTCCCTCATTATTAGTCCACACTTCATGTTAATACTCATTTCACTAAATATCCTGTCTAGCAGGAAGCTTCATCAGAGAGCTTCAATCCCTGTGAATGACAAATAACAGTTATTCCACTAAAGGCTGTCATTAGCAGGCAGACATCATTCCAGCCTTCTAGAAATTAAAGAAAGCTAATTTAGAAGTAATAATTAAAACATCTCTGAGTAGAGTCTGAAGGCACCTGAGACCACTATACCCACTCTATTATCCCAAAATGTAGTTCAATTATCAATCCAGGAAGGATTTGTCTCTGGGTAGATGGCGTAAAGTGACCTCTGAAATCCAGGCTAGGATTTTAAAACTAGTAGGAATATCTGTTCCTCTCATCCTATATTTTTGGAGAGTATCTTTTCCAAGGGTGCACCAGAAACAGGAACTATTGATAAAGTCTGGTAAATAGAAAATATAGAGTAGTGACAGTGTACTTTGGGGGTTACAATGTCTATAGGATGGGACTACATAGCTTACTTAGTCTTCCTTTGCATTTGCCCTTTAATGATGCTAATTCAATCTCTAAATTCAAACCCTACCATTTTTCATCCCCAAATACCTACTGCCACTTTGCTTTGCTATTCTGTTCAATTTCATGAGCACCATACTCTATTTTCTCAGGCCAAATTTGTGTTTTGATGACTTGAGGATTTAGATTCAATTCCTAGTATTGAAAACTCCAAAATAAACAGAAAAAGCATTTCAGACAAACTATATTCAAACAGCTAGAGACACTGCATTTAAATTAGTGTTTAGAATGAAAGAACTGAAAGAAAAATCTGCAAAGCAGGGACAGAGACTGTACCATGCTGCAGGCTGTTTCTTACAACATCACATTCACATTCTCATGTGCTTTATCTGAGCTCTGTGTTTGTTGAATCAGCTTTCCAGAACAAACCACCACTCTGCCCAAACCTTTCCACTTACTCCACAGTCATAATAAAACTTGGCTTTCATCTTTTCCATGCTTTATTTCTGCAGTACCCAGGGAAGTCAACCAACCATAGAGATGCCTGCTCAGCATATTCAGTGCTGGTCTGTTCACAATAGCTAAGCTATGGAGCCAGCCTAGATGTCCATCAACAGAATAATGGATAAGAGAAATGTAGTACATATATAAGGAAAAATTCTATTTAGCTATGAAGATAAATGAAATCATGCCTTTTGCAGAAAGATGAATGGAATCAGATTATTATGTTAAATGGAGCAGCCTGGATCCAGAAAGACAAATGCTGCATATAGTTTTAATGTGTGATCCGTAGCATTTGATGTATGTATGCATGTTCTATGTGGTGTGAGTATAGGTTATGAAACTAAGAAAGGAATAGTGACAGTGAAAAAAGAGCAGGCCAGAGGAAAACGGAGTACATGTGACTTAAGAGCAGAATGGGAACTAGTTGGTAGAGGAAGAGCCAGAAGAATGTGGGTAAAGGGGGGAGATGGTAATAGAGGACCAACAAAAGCAAAGTGTGTATGAAAATTCTATGATGAAATCCATAACTTTATATGTTAATGAGGTGTTTTGAAAACAAAAAATAAGTAAGAATGAAAATAAGGAATAAAACTGGTATGTATTTCTAAACCCTTCTTAAAGTGGGGGGCATGCTCTTAAGGCTTGAGTACTTAGTGAAGAAAACACCTCCTGGTAGTTCATCATCCTTGGATAAATGAAGCAACATTGGCACCCTGTGTGGTGTATGGAGAAACTGATGCAACTCTGTCATGTGTCACTCTCACTTCTGACACATCTGAGTGAAACAAATAGTTTGAATGTAGTAGTGGTATGAAGATTGAAGGTAAATCTACAGAAATCCAGAACAATATTCATATTTTTCAAAGGTATTGTAATATTAACATTTCAAGAAAATTGGCTGAGACAGATCCTACCTCACTGTTAAGAGTGTAAATTACATCATGGAATTTAATAGGAAAACCAAGGGAAGGATGTTGCCATTTTCACATTTTAATCTAGTTGGGGGTCAGTTTACCCAAGTTCCTGTACTATACAGCTTAGCACATGTGATATATATATATAACTATTCTGAATCCATACACAATGTCATGTAGGTATAAACAGCTGTATTAGCAAGGGTTTTCTTGAGGAACAACTCTGAAAGGTGGAATACACACACAGACACACACAGAGGGGAGAAGAGAGTTTATTAAGGCAACTTATATTGAAATAATAATAGCTGTTTTTGCACACCTGAAAGATTGAGATTCAGACAGTGGCTCGGTCCACAAACCTAGAAGCTCATAGAAAGCCACTGGTCCTAGTCAATGATGAAAACTGGAATCAACTCAGTGACAAGAGGAAAGGCTGAACAAGCAAATATAAGTAGTCATCCTTCTGCCACAACCTTTTTATTTGGGATGCCACAAATGGGTGCCACCAAATTCAATCATCCCACATCAATATAGGCAACCAGGAGAGTTCTTCAGGTGAGGCGCTCTGCTCAGGTGATTCCAATTGGAAGCATGTTAACCTTAAAACTAACTATCAAAAAACTATGACAGCTATGGGAATAATTTTGATTTCTCTGGGAATATTTACACTTATCAAATCTGATCATTTTCTATCAATCTATATTCTCAGACAGTGTTGACCATATGATCTGTGAAGATCCTGGTGTTGTGGGATGAAGAGTCAGTAAACATCTTTGCAGAGTCTGTATACTCCAGAGGCCAGAACATCTTCAGTTCAGAGGTTTATTATTACAGTGCTTCCTTCAGAAAGTGAATACCTCCAAAGCCAGAAAGAAAGGCATAAAACATTGAGGAAAAAGATGTCTAAATATTACTTCATTGGGGGTGTGGGGATAGTTCAGTCAGAAGAGTGCTTGTCTTGCAAGTCTAAGGTCCTGAGTTCAGTCCTTGGAACCCAAGAAAAGCCAGATGTCCTCGCACACATATGTAATCCAAGAATTCCTGCATGCTTGCAGTCCAGCGAGCCTTGTTTTCACGGCAGTGAACAAGAGGATCTGTTCAAACATGGTAGATACCAAAGACCCACACCTAAAGCTGTCTTCTAACCACCATATATATAGCATGGCACACAGGAATACACACACACACACACACCACACTCATATGCATATTACATAACACATCATATACATATACACTAAAAATACCTCAAGTCCACATTTTCAGGGTTTGTTTCTAAGGAGGAAAAGTCAGGTCAAAATTTTAAAAGGGGTGAAGCTTTAAAAATGACCTACTTACAGTAACTACTTGGAGCTGAATTAGAATAAGAATTGAAAAGATTTAGCAGGGTTTCACAAACTCCAAAGCCTATAACAACATTCAGATAATGGGCATTGATGCGAAATAAATAAGTCCAAAATAGAGTCAATGTGTAAATCTAAGAATATGATAAATGCCCTCTAAAAACTGTTATTAGAAATTGGGGAGTGGGGTAGACATGTGTACTGTGCTTTACCTTTATATTCAATGAGATTAAAGAAGTACATATAATGAAATTAATCTATACTGATGTAGGAGATAATAAATACACATTTTATATGACACCATGGTAGAGAAAGTCTAGCAGAACTCAAAGCAGAACATTTCTAAGTGAAATACCCAGAATATTAGACAGGAGAAATAATAAGGTAATATCCAAAAACAAGCTTAAAAAGTATTTATAATATATTTGAATTTGAAATGCTTTTTCAAACATACACAAACATTGCCATAAAACATGAAAAATAAACTAAAAGTGAGATTACAATTGCCAGCAAGCATATTATTCAGATATTAATTTTTTAAAAAACTAAGTGTTAAAAAGAGAAAGACATGTTTGCCTTACAGTGAGGAACAAAATGCCTAACTTATCATACAGGAAGAAACAGAAACTGATTTTCTTTTAAGTAAATATTTATTTTTTGAGAATTACATACAATAAACTTTGGTGCTATTCTTTCCCCTCACACAACTCTTTCCAGTCCCTTCCCCACCATCCTACTCAGCCAACTTCATGTTTTTCTCTCTTTTAACCAAAACAAAGGAAAAAGGCACACACACACACACACACACACACACACACACACACACACATATAAACACACACGCATGAACACACGCATGCACGCACAATGGAGTCCATTTTTTGTTGTCTAATTATTCCTCAGCACGAGTCCAGCCCTTGAGTTTATATAACCAGTGATCACTGGAAAAAGCAGATATTTTTCCCTCTCCCAATATCTACCAATTGTAAACAACTCCTTGACTAGGGTTCCACAGGAACTTTGAACCCAATTCTACTCCTTCATATTGTTTTTTTTTTTTTTTTCTTGTTTGAAGCTGTGCAGGCTTTGTGCATGCTGTCACAGTTTCTGTGAGTTCACATGTTCACTCCTCCTGTTGGGTCTAGAAGACACTGTCTTTGAAGTCATCCACCACCTCTGGCTCGTACAATCTTTCCCCCTTCTCTTATGAATAAATCCCTTTGAGGGATTTAAGGGAAAGGTTTTTATGAAGACAACCCATTTAAGACTGAGTGTTCCAAGGTCTCTCACTCCTGCATATTGTGCAGTTGTGAGTCTCTGTGTGAATTTCTATCTACTGCAGTAGGAAGTTATGATGATGACTGAATGAGGCACTGATCCATGGGTAGAGCAGAATGTCCTTAGCAGTTAGGAGTCATCTTATTACTAAGTTACTTTAGCAGAACAATAGTAGTATGCTTCCCTCATATACCTATACCTATACCTATCTAGTCTCAGGTTTTTGTCTACTTTAGCAATATCAGGTATAGGTTCCATGTCATGGACAAAGATTTAAGTCCAATCAAACAGAAGCTAGCTAGTCTCCTAAGGTTGCACCATTATTGCACCAATGGACATATTTTGCTGGCAGGTGGGCTTTCATATTCTTTAGTTTCAATTTCAAAACATAATCATTAAGTTAATTTCTCTGGAACACTCCCTATAAAACACAATGATTAAATTAATTGTGTATATTCTTAGAAATTCATGTTAAGAACTCATGTTAAGAAAAAAAGTCAGATAAACACAAAGCTATAACATGAAGTAGCATCAACTAAAGACAATATAAACTGAGGCTACTTTGTTAAGAGAATTTAAGCAGTCTTTTTGTAGAATAGAATACTGTGGCAAATGTCTTTCTACATGTATTGCTATATTTATTCACTGTGAGATAGTTTCTCCCTTACCAGAGATTTGTCAGCATTTATATTGCTGCCTGTGTGTGTTTATTTGCCTTTGAGAATCTATTACCTATTTATCCATCTGTCCATTCCATCTATCTGTCTATCTATCTATTTTCTACCTCTCCATTTTTGCTGTGAAGATGAATCTTTTAATTATTCAATATATATTTATTAATAACTATATGCATTTATAACAAATATAAACAATTACCTAACTATACTAGTCCTTAGAATGACTATAACCCCTGTTACCTAACAACTAAACCTATGAATACCTATAACAACTATTATCTAATAGTTAGATAATCCTAACCTTTTAGAAGGATACAGTCTTTGGGGCAGGTCCTCAGTTGTCAGGAACAACTCAGTTGTAGACCCTTTAAGGCACTTAGTCAATGTTCTTTCTTCAGGAATGTCTCAGATGTAGGTCCTTTAGGGTCAATTGGCTATGGCAGCTTCACCTTAAATGAGGCTTGAAGCTTTCTTCTCTCTGGAAGGCCTCTGCTGTCCATAAGCCAACTTATTCAATTTGTATTAGCCACTCAGTCACTCTGCCTCAGTCTTTGGGGCTGGCCACAGTTCCATTCAGGCCACTGTTTGAACTAGTCAAATCCTTCTAGGCAAAAGCTGTGACACAAGGTTTAGCATAATTTTTCATCTCTGATTGAGATCAGCTTTTCAGTTCACCAGCATTTTGTCCATCAGATGATATAAGGTGGTGCCTTACCTCTCATCATCTCTAGCGTGGGAACTCTCTAACATGGAAACTCTAGGGCTTCACTTACTTCACCTGGCTTCAGCCTAAACTCGGCTCCACCCACTTCATAAGACTTAGCAGCTGAAAACAATGCCAGGCCATAAACCTTATTTTTAGTCCATATGCTGCTATGCCAAATGCCCATAGCCAAGTTGATCTTCATGCCTCATATTAAGAGACTGTATCAAAAGCCCCTAGATATTCACTAAATCTAATTTATAATAATCTAACTCCCCTTACAGTGCTGGCTTGTTTTTTCAACTTGACACAAATCTAAACATATCTAGAAAGAGGGTATCTTTGTTGAGAAAGTGCCTCTATGAGATTAGCCCCTAGGCAAGTCTGTGGCAGTATTAATTTTATTAAATTGATGTGAGAAGTCCACCTTGCTATAGGTAGTGTCATCCCCAGGCAGATTGTCCCAGAGTATACAAGAAAAATAGGTTGAAAAAGGGATGAAGTGTAAGTCAGTGGTCCTCCTCCATGGTCTCTGCTTCAGTTCCTAACTGTGGGTTCCTGCCTCAAGTTCTTTCCCTGACTTCCCTTCATGATAGATTTCAAGTGAAAGCATAAGTTGCTTTTAGTCCCTGTTTTTCATTTCAGTAAAACAAAACAAACAATTCTCACAAAACAATAGCTGTCTAATCCATTTTTCCATCTGATATATATATGTGTGTGTGTGTGTGTGTGTGTGTGTGTGTGTGTGTGTATGTGTGTGTCTATGTATGTATGTATATATGTATGTATTTATCTGTCTATATATCTATCTGTCTGTCTTTCTGAGATTAATGGTGTGATTATAAGGCTACTCAGTAGAATTTGAACAACAGCCATAATCATGAAAGCAACAGAATGGTACTAGCATCTAGATCAATAAAGTAATACTGGCACAAATATGGGAGTGAATTTCTCCTGCTGTATCCATCACAGCTTCACACAATTTTAAGTCAATACTAAAAACACAGCTTCTTTAACATGCACAAATAACCCAAAATTGTGGCCATCCAATTAGATTTTGAGGCACAAATTTCAACTTAATTATGACCTACAATGGGTGGATAGAATTTTTCAGTCTTTTAATGGTTCAAAAGGAATAAACATTCAGAAGTTTTTATTTTGAATTTTGATCTTCCTTGACTATTGATAGGCCCATATTCTGTCATGCTGGGCAGGGATGGACAACAGCTGCCCCCAGCCTCTTTGAAGTCACAAGAGGAAACAGCTGTCACTTCACTGTTTAGCCTGTGCTGAAGCTCTCACTTAGCAGCTTAGGTGTTTCAAATGCATTTCCATGCCTATTTTCAAATTACAATGGACTAACTGAAAGCGAGTGTCTGTTGGTATTAACCTCTTGACTTTAATGGTAACTCTTAGCCAAAACTTCTTTTCAGCTTTTTCTGGTAAATGATATTGTTTGGACCAAACTCATTGACCAATCTTTAGTAAGGCTTTAGAGGCCTGATTTTGAGTAGGCCCTGAGCTGCAGGTCAACTTGCCCCAGAATCTATCATGTACTATCCCCCAGGGCTTGGAAGTTCTAACCACTACCAGGAGGCCAAGTTCCTGCTTGGGTATGGCCAGTTCACAAAGTAATAGGGAGAACAACAAAAACCACAGGGGCCAACGGTCATGAATTTGGAAATCCCCACCTTGATTCCTAGGTTATCTATGCTAGCCAATCAAAGTACTGTTGGTTGATGATGCTTTATTCTACCTTGCTGGAACGTATTTAACCTGACTGAAATTCTGTTCAGGGTCTCCTCCCTCTCCTTGCATGGAGAGTCTGTGATGTTGACCCCAGCATGTTGGCCAATAAAATCCTCTTGCTTTTTGCAACGTCCTCGAGTTCCTGGTGATTCCTTGGTTGCCCCAGGTTTGGGTTCAGGAACTAGTTCCTTGACCCTAACAGTATTAAGGGCTTAGGTAAGCTTAGAAAGAAGAAAAGGGAAGGAAAGCCTGCTGCCTTCTATAGTATCCTGGAAATCTTATAGTCCCCAAGGCAGGTTAATGACTACACACTTCCCTCTCCTGTCTTCTGGGTTTCTCTGCTCCTGAGACTCACTGACCATGCTGTTTTCTACTTTCAGCCTTTCTTGTATCACTGTCAGGTCCCTAACCCCTTAAACAACTGGCATTATTTTATGATGTAGTCTTACCTCTGAGTATTGACTTGCATCTGGATGGGGATGCCCTTCTCTATCCAACAACATTTAGTATCTTGCTTAAGGTGAAAAATAAATAAACTATACAATAACCTAAAGAATAATGCTACTGAAGAGGTGTGAGAAAGCCAATTAAGAAAGAAACAAACAAGGCCAAATACATTTGAAGACTGGATCCCAGCAGGTGGTCTCCTTTCCCAGAGCCTAACCTTTCTGCAATCTTGGAGTTTTCTCTTTCTTTTAAAATATTATTAGGTTGTTTATCAGAATGGAATTCTTCCATATCTTGTCCAACAAGTATTTTCCCAGGACCTGACAAGCAACATGTCCTCAAAATTGTTTGATTATGAGTTTATGTGAAATAACATGCTGCTGCTGAAGGACCTTCCAGCTCCTCTGGAAGATGACAAGAGACAGACATTGACAATTTCCAGAAGGAGATACAAATCTGGGCAGCAAGAAAATACAAATACATGTAAGTCACAGACACAAAATGACAGAGCACAGAAATGTGTTGCAAAGACAAGGAGGCTGTTGAAAGGATAAGGATAGTATATCATATATGGAGTGAGATGGTCCACACTGTGAACAAACATGGCCCAGCTTCTTGGCTAGCTTCCACCACAATTAGTTGACTGGCATTTTTGCAAGGCCCTTATCAAAACAACTAGAGATGTAGTCACATCAGAAAGCCATCAAAATGAGTGACCACAAGTGCTTGACAGGGTCTCATGCTCAGTCAACACATAAGATATGCTTTTTAAAAAAATATCTTATGTCACTTAACTTCAAAGAAAACTCCAGTAGAATGTCACAGCTCACTCACCACTACCTCAAGAACTACAGATGCTATAAAGAAGTTTGTGTCATTGTCAAGAGTCCAGCAAAACCACATGGAATTTGCTTTTCTGTTTTCTTTTGGACAAGTGACCTTTCACTAGTTATGTTATGCACATTTTCATGCTTTTAATTTGGTTCATTTTTAAAATTATAATTACAATAGAACCAATATAAGATACATACACAGTACTTATATTAACCTAACACTCTAGAATTGTGTGAAATTCATAACAGTTCACACACCTCATTTACATGTAGTCTTTTAAAAATGCACTTTTAAGCCACTGTACAGTTGACTTATTTGAGCAGATTATGGTATCTTTTCTCCATTTTAAGGAGGAAAAAATTGAAGTCTAGGAAGGTTAAGTCAAATCCCCAAGGTTATCTTTGAAAACTATCAGCCTATAACAGTTTGTTTCTCCACTGTGAAGAAGAGAAGACAGCTAGCAGCCTATTCCCAGCATCCCTTGCACAGCAGTTTAGAGGTTAAAGGGTACACAAAACTCAATATGTCATCATACTAAGAGCTCCATTGATTGCCCTTGTCATCTCACTTTCATGCTAGAAAATGGCAGTTCTCAAGTAATACTGCTATAGAACCCCCTGGAACTAATGTCCTCTTCCTAGGACTACTCCATGGAAAATTGGCAGGAGAAAAATAAGTTCTCTTGGGGATTTATTATTAATCTTTGTGGATACTTCTGTTTTCATCCCATCTCCAAGATAGCCTGTGATTGCTAGGATTCCTGCTCGCCAGAACTGTTCTACCAGGTCTGCCTTCTTTAGAAAGGACCCCACATCCCAGGTCAATTCTCTATGGTCACCTTCTCTGTATAGGACCTCAAACCATTATTTTTTTGCTATCCTTCTTCATGACACAGGAAAGAGGAAAATGGGTTCTAAGTAGGATCTTAGTAAGTGGTTTCTCCTCTAATTTGAAAACTGCCTTCTGAGGCTTCAATGGAAAACGTCAGCTATTTGCAGGAAGCTGAAGGGAGAAACTGGACATGATTAGTCCTATTTGTAACCATTTTCTCTAATAATTGTGTTAACTATTAACTACATGTACATTTTCAAGGCTACTATCTGGTTTTCAATTAATAATTCACATGCATTGCTTTTAGACTAAACCATTGAACTTTGAAAAATGTTTAGACAATTATGCTATAATGTTTCCTTAATTAAAAATGATAAAGTATCATTTAAAAGTAACTGTTTTACTATAAATATTATTTAAGCAAATATTCTAAAAGATGGACACTGTGGAGATTCCCCAGCTGCTCCCATGGAAGGAAATGAAAGAGCCCAATGTCTGAGCCATTTTAAGCCACAGTTACATTACCTTTTAGTAAACACACAGAGGAAAAAGTCTTTGCAAGTCTTCCTTGGATAAATTAGCATATTTCTTGGAACTCTAGTAGCCCCAGTAAATGGCAGCATATGGTGGCAATGACCTTGTGTGACATTTCTGAGTTAACGTCCGACAGTCTCTGAAGCCATCTGCTTCCAGCCTTGAAAATAACCAGATATAACTAAATCCTTGGAACACATTTTTCTTATTTTCTTCTTAATTATAAAAATGTGTCCTTCTTAATCAATCTCCCTGATTTAAGGTAAAGGTTTGATGTTCTAGGACACAGAGTGGACTTCAAGCTAAGTGGGATTTGTTTGCAAGCTCCCAGGCACATAGCAGAATGTGCATGCTCACTGCTCACTGTACACAGGGACAAGTACTGGATATAGATTTGAAGGTACTGGAGAAATGTCACAGTCATTAAGTGCTTGTCCCATAAGCATGAGGACCTGAGTTTGACCCCCAGCACACTTGTAAAAGTCAGGCATGATGGCACAGATTGAAACCTCAGTCCTGAAGAGAAAGGACAAGCAGAAAGACCCTTGGGAGCTTCCTGACTGGCAAGACTAGCTGAATCCATGAGCTCCAGGTCTTAATAAAAGAACCTGTTTACAAAAACAAAACAAAAAAAAAAAAAGTCTGGAAGATTGTTCAGTACTTACTATTCTCATAGAAGGTGCACTTTCATTTCCCAGCACCCATATTGGGAGGCTTACAATCTGCCTCTAATACCAGCTTCAGTGGAATCTAAAGCTCGAATCTTCTGGGTACCTGGGCTCATGTGCAAACACTCCCATACACATACAAATAAAAATAACAGTAAATAAAAGAAAGATAGATGGATAGATGGGAAAGGGTTAACTTTCTGAACTCCACATCTAATTAAGGTGCTCACACAAGCGCGCACACACATACACACACATAAAACACACATAAAAGAAAAAGGCAGGGAAATAAGGAAGCCGTTGTTCTAGAATTTTCACTGTGTCAACATGTTCAACATACATCTTACTCAAAGTCATGTCTCTAGCTGTGTCATTTTCCTGTAATCCATGTTTGTTGTCTTTTCCCTTTTTAGCTCACCCAGTTATCTGTATTTTTTCAGTTCGGGCACATTATCTCAGATGTTTGCGCAGACTAATGGTAGCAAACGAATATCTGACATCACAGAAATATTCCTGACAAGTTTAGGATCCAGATAGAATCACCTTTGTCCCAATTAAATAAAATTACTTAAAGAACCACATGTCTTTGATCCCAAAACTTAGAATGCAGAGACAGGCACATAGGATTTGGAAAGATTTAAGTTTAAAAGCTACTTACAAAAGGCAGGCTGCAGTTCAAACAAATTGTCCTTTGAGATCTCAAAATATATACACTAAAGGTTTGTTTAGCTCCAAAATATCAAAATAATTTCTTCTTTAATCCGGATTGAAAGGTAATACTTTATATATTATCAAAAAA
>CAJQZJ010033081.1:959671-1002980 GCA_907164525.1 Lophiomys imhausi | reverse complement strand
ATCTCCAAACTCCTGCCCTGTACTAAGACTTTATCAAGAGACATCTCTTGGGGTTTTTTCTAACTCTAAAAGAATAAAAGAGGATTTGATTGAAAAAAAAAAGAAGGTTAAAATATGGTTTTTATAAATAGGTAGTTCTTAACTACTTTTAATAAAGCAAATAGAAAAGGAACAGAGGGGGCTGTAGGGGAAGAAAATTACTAAATCATTGCATTTAGAAGTCTGGAAGACACATAGAAAATTGCTTTGTTTCTGCAGTTCATGGAGCTATGCAGAAACCCTCCTGTGACTTCTTTCATCGCCTTCATTCAATTCTATATTGTTTTAAAGGTCTAGGCAGAGACTATATGTAATTGGATATTTGGTGAATGCAGACAATGAAATTGTACCCAAAGTTATTAGCTTATCTTAGTTTGAAGAGCAAGGTGAACATTTTATTTCATCTAACTTTTTATACCACTCAATTAATCCTCAACTCCAAGGATGGTGAGAAACCATCTTTATGCCATTCTTGTGGAAACATTGACCTCTAGTGGGTCACTGCATTAATGCAGGGCAGCTCCAAACCAGTGGTGAAAAAAAAAATGTTAAATTTCAAGGATATATCAAGTGGTATTCACCTCTTTGATGAATTAATCAGGTTCATTGATCTCACTACCTAGCTCCTGCTTGGAGTCATGAATTTATAAAATGATTCAAAAACAGTTATACAAACCATAATTAGCATAGCAAACCAATAGCTTTCATGGATTTTATATATACATTCTTAAACCACTTAAATAAAAGATTGAATTAATGGTGTTAGAAGCCCAGATTTGGAGTGGTCTATTTTATTTCACCGGAAATAGAAACTAGTTCTTGGCATCTGGGTGCCTCACTAGTCTGGTGTAGTTAAAGAATGAACCTCCCTAGTTCACAGGTGACTGTGTTAAATAGTGCACACATTCTCAGGAAATTATATATTAGAGAAAACATACTCAATGTTGAACACAATCCTAGGGGCTTCATAAGACACCTGAATCTTGTCCTGGTAAAAATCTCTGGAGCCACAAATAAAGATATGAAGTTCTGAGATAGCATTTAACAACACCAGATGCTAAGTGTTAGCTCATAGAATTAACTCAACATTGACAGGAAGTGGCCACTACTATCAATCCATTTCACAGAAAAGAAAACTAAAACCTGAGGATATGGAAACATTTGCCTGAAGCTGCATTATCAAATGAAGTTAAGACTCAAACCCAGGAAGGTTAACTCAAACTCTCATGTTTGTTAACTCTGTCTGTTCCCTCCAAATGAGGACCCCAGGTTGGGGGACACGTAAAAAAGTGTGTGCTAACTCAGGCTACCAAGGCCAGTTTCCTTAAGCCATCTTTTCATGGGATAAGCTTTTTATCCTCCATTTTTTTCTTTTTTAAATTATAATGTTCATTTATTACATCAAGTTACATCACCATCATAGTGGCCTCTTTCCACCCCTCCCAGTTCCACCCTCCCACCCTCTCCTCCCTCTCCTACTCATCCTACTCCTCCAATGTGGAGTGTACCTACATGCCACCCCCTCTCAGTTCAACAGTCATATGAGGGCTAAGGGCTTCCTACTGCACTGGGGGCTTACCTGGTAGCACCATTAGGGCAAATTGTCCACTTAATATGTAACAAAGTCTATGTTCCTGATCTTTTTGGTGTATTGATTGTAAGATAGTTATCCTGTACTATATGGCTAAAATCCAATTATAAGTGAGTAGATGCTATGTGCATCTGTCTGAGTCTGTGTTAGGTCACTCAGGATAAGCTTTTCTACTTCCATCCATTTGACTATGAGGCATGATTTCCTTGTTTCTAATAGCTGAGTAGTATTGCATTGTGTAAATGTACCACAATCTTTTTATCCATTCGTCAGTTGAGGGACATCTGGGTTGTTTCCAGTTTCTAGCTATTACAAAAAAGGATGCTGTGAACATAGATGAGGATATGTCCTTGTGGTTTGGTGAAAAATCGTTGGGTGGATACCCAGAAGTTTTATGGCTGGCTCTTGAAGTAGAGCTATTTCAAGTTTTCTAAGATACCACCAGACAGATTTCCATAGTGGTTGTACAAGTTTACACTCCCACCAGCAATGGAGGAGTGTTCCCCTTTCTCCACAACCTTGCCAGCATATGCTGTTATTTGAGTTTTTGATCTTAACCATTCTGAGAGGTGTGAGATGGAATCTCAGAGTTGTCTTCAGTTGTATTTCTCTGATGATTAAGGATGTTGAGCAATTCTTCAAATGTCTCACTGCCTTTAGAGATTTCTCCTCCTTTGTGAATTCTCAGTTTAGCTCTGTTTCCCTTTTTTTTATTGGATTATTTGGTTTCTTGGTGTTTAGTTTCTTGAGTTCTTTGTAAATTTTGGATATTAGCCCTCTGTCAGAAGTGGGGTTGGTAAACATCTTTTCCCAATCTGTAGGTTGTCATTTTCTTCTAGTGACAGTGTCCTTTGCCTTACAGAAGCTTTTCAGTTTCATGAGGTCCCATTTATTGATTGTTGATCTTAGATCCTGAGCTATTGGTGTTCTGTTCAGGAAGTTGTCACCTGTGCCAATGAGTTTGAGGCTTTTCCCCACTTTGTCTTCTACTAGACTTAGTGTGTCAGGCTTTATGTTAAGGTCTTTGATCCACTTAGACTTAAGTTTTGTGCAAGGTGATAAGAATGTGTCTAATTTCATTCTTTTACATGTATACATCCAGTTAGACCAGCACCATTTGTTGAAAATGCTGTCCTTCTTCCATTGTACAGTTTTGGCTCCTTTGTCAAAAATTAAGTGACCATAGGTGTGTGGGTTCATTTCTGGGTCTTCAATTTTATTCCATTGATCCACTAGTCTGTTCATACACCACTACCATGCCATTTTTATTACTATTTCTCTGTAGTATACCTTGAAATCTGAGATGGTGATACCTCCACATGTTTTTTTTTTTTTTTAAATTGTACAGGATTGCTTTAGCTACTCTGGGTTTTTTGTTATTCCATATGAAGTTGATAGTTGTCCTTTTTCCAGTCTACAAAGAATTGTGTTGTTATTTTGATAGGAATTTCATTGAATCTATATATAGCTTTTGGTTGAATGGTTATTTTTATTATGTTGATCCTACCTATCCATAAGCATGGGAGATCTTTCCATCTTCTGATGTCCTCTTCAATTTCATTCTTCAAGGACTTGAAGTTCTTGTCATACAGATCTTTCACTTGCTTCAAAAGTATCATATACCATGATCAAGTGGGCTGCATTCCAGGAATGCAGGGGTGGTTCAACATATGAAAATCCATCAACATAATTCACCATATAAACAAGCTGAAAGAAAAAAAAAAAACATGATCATCTCACTAGATGCTGACAAAGCATTTGACAAAATCCAACATCCCTTCATGCTAAAAGTCCTGGAGAAAATTGGCATACAAGGACCATATCTAGAAATAATAAAGGCGATATAGCGCAAGCCAGTTGCCAACATCAAATTAAATGCAGAGAAACTTAAGGCATTTCCTCTAAACTCAGGGACAAGATAAAGATGTCCACTTTTCCATATCTCTTCACATAGTACTTGAAGTTCCTGCTAGAGCAATATGATAGCTAAAGGAGATCAAGGGGATAAAAATTGGAAAGGAAGATGTCAAATTATCCCTATTAGCAGGCAATATGATAGTATATAAGTGACCCCAAAAATTCCACCAGAGAACTCCTACAACTGATAAACACCTTCAGCAAGGTGGCTAGATACAAAATTAATTCAAAAAAATCAGAAGCCCTTCTTTATACAAAAGATAAATGGGCTGAAAAAGAAATTAGGGAAACACCGCCACAAACAATATAAAATACCTGGGGGGGGGTACTTCTAACCAAGCAAGTTAAAGACCTATATGACAAGATCTTATCCTCCATTTTTAAGAATTGTGTTTTGACCAATATGGAAGTCAGTGTGGTGATATCTTAAAAAATTGGGAATAGTTCTACATCAAGACCCAGTCATACAGTAGGTCCTGGACATATATTCAAAATATTCTCCACCAAACCACAAGGACATTGCCTCAACAATGTTAATAGCATCTTTATTCATAATAGCCAGAAACTAGAAACAACCCAGATATCCTTCAACCAATGCATAGATAAAAAACAAACAAACAAAAGAAAAGAAAAAACAGTGGTACATCTACACAATGGAATACTACATAACTATCAGAAAGAAGGAAATCATGTAATTTGCAACCAAATATATGGAACTAGAAAAGCTCATCCTAAGTGAGCTAATTCAGACCCAGAAAGATACACATGGTATGTACTCTCTTATAAGTGGATATTAACCATATAGCCCAGGACAACCATCCTACAAACCACAGAACCAAACAGACCAGAACCTAGCATAACTATCCTATGGAAAAACTCTACCCAACAGTGAGTCATGGACTCTGATTCATTTAGTGGAACACCTTACCCTAGCTGGGCAGCCTTATCAAGCCCCAGTACAAGAGGAAGCTTGTAGCCCTCACGTGGCTGATGAACTGAGGGGGGCTGATATACCAGGACTACCCTCATCTGAGGAGGACAGGAGAGACATGAGGAAGAGGGAGAGATGGAGGAAGAAAGGGAAGAACCTGGAGAGGATCAGGGAGCAACCTGGAGGAACCTGGAGAGGAGCAGGGAGGGGATTTTGATTGAGATATAACTTGAAAACATAAATTAATTTTAAAAAACCATTAACTAAGCATAAAAATATAATAAAAATATTTTCAAATGATAATTTACAAAAGACATACTTGCCTTACTGACATGAAATGAAAAATGGTCTTAATTTCATATTAGAATGTTCAACTATACGTTGCCACATAGCTCACACTCTCTTAGATATTTGCTTATAAGTTTTCTTCTTATTTATAAAGGACATTTTGGGTTTTGGCATAAAAAATTCAGTTAAGAGATTTAAAATGTTGTAAGTAAATTAAAGGTTACTACATTTCAAACTTGTTTTTTTAAAGCTCTAAGATTTGAAGTAATTAGGAGCTAAGATAAAATATTTAAGCAGGGCAGTGTTAGTCCATGCATGCCTTTAATCCCAACAGAGACTGGCAGACCACTATAGAGTTAGCTGTCTTCTAAATTCTAGAGTTACAATGAACAGGTTGGTGACAGTTCACATCTTTAATCCCAACACTTGAGAGGCATATACCATTAATCCCAACACACTGGAAACAGAAGCATGCAGTTCTCTGATTTCAAGGTCAGCCTGATACTAAGCAAGTTCCAATAGAGAAAAACTTGGATACAGATTTCATTCCAGCACTTGGAAGGTAGAGGCAGACACATAAGATTTAAAATGATTTAATTTTAAAATCCACTTGCAAAAGGCAAACTGAAAATTAAAAGTGAATGTCCTTTGTGATCTCAAAATATATACACTTAAAGGTATATTTAGTTCCAAATTTTCAAAAGAATTTCTTTTAATCTCAATTGAAAGACAATGCTCTTTTCTATTACCAAAAAAATGTAATTTGCTCTAGGAAAGATATTACCTGACAAAACAGTAACATCTCAGAGTTAAAATTAGGACAGGGTTCTGTTCTTATATTTCCAGGAGATTAAAAGCATCTAGCTAAGGAGTCCAGAGACTCCTTACAATTGAACTTCAGAAACTTCTGAAGAAAAGGGACCAGACACCAAAGAAGGCGGCACAAGTAATCCAAATGATCCACCCTCACAGACTGCCTCAATAGCTGTTTCTATGGAATCTAAGAAATCCTTGCTGTAAGGGAAATCTGTGTTATCCTAAGTGTTAACAAGTATACAGTTAAGTACTTCTTATATTATTAATGTAGCCATTTTTCTAGACTTCATATTAACTGTAAGGTAAAAGTTAGGTTTGTGTCCTAAAGCTGTGTCCTCAGAAATATATTTCTGGGAAACTATTGCTAGGCTGATGAAGGAAAAAGACCTTCAGTTTTGTCAAGATAATTGTATCTTGACATCCAATCTGTTACTTATGTTCTGCTGTTATGATTTTTCTGAAAAGTTCATAACCAACTCTAAAATTGTTTTCATTTGGGCCAGGTTATGTTGACCATACCATCTATTGCTTATGCTATTGGAAAATCCCCTAACTGCCAAAGAAAATAATAAATGTCAAATTAGACCTTCTACTGGTCAAACTGACTGCTGCTGGTTAGTAACAACCACCCAATAAAAAATGGACATGACTAGTTGCCCAAATGTCATCCAAACACACGATAGAAAACCTGTTTCTTTGTCTAAGTCTCTATAAAAACTTTATGCTTTTTAGGTTGGAGGCTCTTAACTCAAATCACTGAATTGGCAAGTATTGGGAGTCCAAGCTCTGAACTTGAATAAATAACTCTTGTGTAATTGCATTGGAGATGGCTCCTTGCTGGTCTTGAGGGTCTTGAGAACTGGGCAGAACATTTCCTCAAAAAATCTGCATCCAGAACTGCTGCCGACCACCGTGGGCAGGGGTCGTAGCTTTCCGATCCAAGGCTCGAGAAGATTTCCAGGTAGGGGCGGATTCGGCATGACAGACAACACGACACACAAGAGGTTCTGTGCTGCTGCAAAGTTTTACTTTTTCAAAGCAGAATTTATACAGTAAAACCAGGAACCATAAGATTGGTCATCAGCCAAAAAGCAGAAACAGAATTTTACCAAGAATAGGATATGTACACTCAAAATGTTTTTTGATTTTTTCTAGATGATTTATTGTAGTGACCCGGAGTTGACCGGCTGGCACTAGCTAGCGGTCATCTGTGACAGATAACCACAAAGTTTAGTGTAAAACTTTAGCAATGGGGGGAGGTGGCAATCTATCATACCAGGGATCGTTGAACAGCATCAACTCCTTTGTAAACTGGCTGGGCCCAGTCCCAGCCCCACTTTCTCAACTGCTCCTGGCACCAAGGCTGTCCTTTGTGTTTGCTGACTGCATTCAGCACCTGGCTGAGTAAGTTCTCCTTTTCTGACTCAGTGAGAGTGTACCAAGGAGGTCGAGTACGCTTTATTCTTTCCCATTGTCCCAGCCTTTGGTAGGGAGTAATTTTGCCATTGTGCTGTACCCACCTAACCATGTCCCTATCATAGACTCCTGTATAGGGCAGCATTGGAGGAGAGGTGGTTGGTGCAGGCCATGGCTCAGGGCCAGGCTGTGGGTTCACAGGAGGGACAAACCATTTCCCTTTGATCAGATATGCAGGCCTAGTTCCTCCATCAATCAGTTTCATGGGAACACCAGGTACATAGAATTTATTGTTTTTGTTTTCTATGCTTCGCCAAACCCTATGAACTCTATTCCTTAGCTCTAATTCCTTTTCCTGTAATTGGCCAAGGGCCTCATGTACCAGTAAACTAGAATCATTTTGCATCAAATGTATTAACTCCTGTATAGGCTCATTCACATAAGAGTCATTTAAAGACATATTTCGAATTGCCTCGCCAAGCTCCAACTCAATGATCTGTATTTTCTCTGAAACTTGGGAACTTTCAGGGATATCTAATTTCTCTTTTTCTTGAAGTGTACTCAGTGCCATCAGCTCTGGGGCAGCTACCACATTTTTCCCCGCGTCCTTGTCACGCATTCCAATTCTAGGAACTCCTGTGTAAATGATAAGATATAGCAAGCAGCCAAAAGTGAAACCAAGTCCACCGAACATCCCCAGCCGCTTTGGCTCCCCGGGGGACCTGAATATTCGCCTCCACAAATCTCCAGGCCTCAGCCCATCACCCCATTTGGCCAGTGGGTCATCCCTCAAGGCTCGCATAAGCCCCGAGGCACCACCCAGCCGTACAACACGCATGCTTGTCACACAGCGGTCGTAGCCTGCACTGCTGGCGAGGCGGGTGTGGCACAGAACAACTTCAAAACAGCTAGCTAAGATGGTCCAGCTTCACTGTTCCAGCCAGGACTTCAGTACAGCCCTGAACTTTTTCACCCAAAGTTCAGCTTCTGACTACAAACTTTTCAGGGTATTTAAATAGTTGAGTGCAAAAAGTCTAGACAACAAATGTCAATATTAACTTGTTTAACCATTTTCCATTCTTATTTGGGCCCCCAAACAAGTTTTCTATATCCAAAATCAGCAGGAAGCAATTTTTAGAGGGTCACTCCCCTTTCCCAGAAGGTGGGGTGGGTGATTTTTTGGTCATTTGATGGGTTATAGATGTTTGTTGTCATTTAGGGGGATTGGTTACAAGTTGTTAAATGGTCTTTTTAAACAAGATTTAGGAGATTAGACCCAAGAATTTCTCTCTTTTTCTTTTCTCTGTCCTTTCTCTTTTATGTAGGGGAAAAAGACTTGTAAAGAAAAAAGGGGGGGGGGATAAAGACATGATATAGGAATAACAAAGAAAAGAGAGATTATTAAATCTACACTTTTATGTTTGTATATTGATACAAAATTGAGACTTATATTGAGAGATATTAATTTCCAACAGCATCCCTAATTCTACTCCAAGTAGATGGTGAGCATCAAAGAATCTCCATTTGGAGATGGTTGCATTAGTGGCAAGCAAGCCACTGGGCAAGAAAAATCCCTTGCTTCAAATGTAGACAGAATGCTGTCCAAATGGACAAAACTTGGAAGCAGGTAAGTCAACAGTCTAGCTCTGCCAAGACAGGTTGGACAAGTACTTCATAACTCCTACTTTCCAATTAATGCTGAGATACTGGACCAAAGTGCTGAAGATAGATGCTCCAACATTATATAGATGAACTAGGGACTGTATAGGCAGCCAATGTCTGTCATTTCTTAGTTTTGGAAGTTGCTTGTTCTGTGCTTCCTGATTATTCAGATATATTTATCCTTCTGAGTTCTCTGATTTAGTGGAAAACAAGATAGTTATAGTCTCACAGTTAACTTTTAAGTTGTTTAGGAATTAAAAGGATGTTCTAGGTCTAAGAAGATGTTTTTAAGTTGGTAATACAAGTTAGGATGGAAATTGAATTGGGTATAGAACTTTAAACTCATTGAGATAGATAGATAATAGAATGTTCTTATTACTTGCCAAATACATATGAACTGGACTTTGGGACTATATGCCGTACCTTATAATTTTTGTAATTGTTTCCTAATAGGTCTTATTGTTTTGTGTTGTATTTATTGCTATAAGAAACAAGAGCCTTTTATTGGACTAAAAGGCAAATATGTTGGAGAAAGAAAGCTACATCTTAAGTAAATATAAAATAATAATAATAATAATAATAATAATAGATTAAAAATAATAATAGGGCTGTAGAGATGGCTCAGCTGTTAAGAGCACTGGCTGCTCTTCCAAAGGACCCAGAGTCAAATCACAGCACCCACATGACAATTTATAGCTCTCTCTAATTGCTGGATATGGTGGTTCATTCCTTTAATTCCAGCACTCAGGAGGCAGAAGCAGGTGGATCTCTGTGAGTTCAAGGCTAGCCTGGTCAATAAAGTGAGTCCAGGAAAGTAAAAAATACTAAGAGAAATCCTGTTTTAAAAACAAAAAGAGAAAAAGTAAAAAATAAAAAAATCCAAAAAAGGAATTGTGTTTTGAAAAATAGAAATGTAATATTTAAATAAAAGAAAAAGGACAAGATGAAAAATTAATATGGCAATGTGCTTAATAGACCTTAAGAATATTTGTTACTATGACTCATAAGTCCCATAACTTGGACTGATAGACACTGGGAATGTAAAACATTAATTCATTACAGAGCATAAACTTTGAATAAACGGTCAGTTCTGGAGAGAGACGATATAGTAGTTTGAATGAGAAGGTCCCCATAGTCCTGTAATAGTGGCACTACTGGGAGCTGTGACCATCTTGGAGGAAATTTGACATTGGGGCTGGTGTTTGATGTTTCGTATATTCATGTCAAACCCAGTACCACTCTCTCTCCCTGCTGCCTACTGATCTGCATGTTAAACTCTCAGCTACCTCTCCAGCACCAGGTTTGCCTGCATGATGCTATTCTGCCCACCATAGTGATAATGGACTAAACCTCAGAACTGTAAAGCAGAACTAATTAAGTGTTTCCTTGTGATAGTTATCATGGCTACGATGTCTCTTCACAGAAGAGATGAGGTAGGTCTTCCTTGTGCTATAGGGTACTTGTTCCACTTGTCTCACAAACCTTGCACATAAAAAAGTTCCCTCCTTCATACCAAGTTATCAGAACTAACATTCTTTTTATTTTCTTTTATTGAAATGGATCCTTTTCTTATATAATATATCCTGATTACAGCCTCTCTGCACCTCCCAGGTTCTGCCTATTTTCTTTCTCATCTGAACAAGCTTCTAAAAGATAACAATTAAAAAATATAAGGTAAGATAAAACAAAAATTATCACATCAAAGTTGGACAAGGCAAACCAACAGAAGGAAAAGAGCCCAAGAGAAGGCACAAGAATCCACTCATTTACAAACTCAGGGGTCCCATAAAAACACTCAAATGAAAGCTATTACACACACACACACACACACACACACACACACACACACGGCTCAGTGCAGATCAAGTCCAGGACCTGTTCTTGTCTCCCAGTTTCTGTGAGTTCATATGAGCTTTCTACTGGTGATTTAGAGTGACTTGTTATTTTTGTGTCCTTCATTCCCTCTTTCTGCCATCTTCATTCACTCTTTCTGCATCCTCTTCTGTGGGGTTGTGTTGGCTGTAAGAGAAGGGATTTGATGAAATATCCCTTTTAGAGCTGAGTGTTCCAAGGTCTCTCTTTGTTTCTGTCTCTCTGTCTCTCTATGTCTCTCTCTCTCTCTCTCTCTCGCTCTGTGTGTGTGTGTGTGTGTGTGTGTGTGTGTGTGTGTGCATACCTCCCTCTATCTGTGTCTGTATGTGTGTATAATGTCTGGATGTGGGTATCTAAATTTGTTCTCATCTGCTTCAGGAGGAAGCTTCTCTGATGATGGCTGACTAAGGCCCCGTTCTATGAGTATAGAGTAATATCATTAGGAGAAATTTTATAATCATTTTTTATTTTAATGACCAATTTGATTTTACTCTAGGCAATTGAGCTATCTAGTCTCTGGCAGTGTTGGGTATGGATTCCATCTCATGGACTGGGCCCTAAGTCAAATCAGACATTGGTTGGTTACTATTACAAGTTTGTTTTTTGTTGTTTTTTTTTTTTGCCACATTGCCTATCTAGCATATTTTTCAGGCAGGACAGATTGTAGATCAAAGTGTTTGTGGCTGAGTTGGTGATTGCATTTATTTTTTGGTAGCTTCCAGAGTGTGTTCCTGCACCTAAGACACTAGAACATAAGAGTGAAGGTTCTATATAGACCTTTCTCAAACTTTCCATGTTCAATGAGTTGTATGTGTGTGTGTGATCTTCAGCAATGGGACCTTGATATCAGTTTATGGAGAACAACCTATTATCTTAGCAACAACCTGGGTTGTCTCAAATTTCTTTGGAACCATTTTGGACAACAACTTTATTGGGTGTAACCCAGTTCTAGTATAGAAAATTATGTTTGGTGACAAGAGATGGGCAGTTGGCACTCAATCTCAATTGTTGGAAAAATTCTTCTGAGTCTCCATCATATATTTGAAGAAGTTTCTGTAACATTAAATTTTTATTTATCATACATATATTTATTAATACTTAACAATTGTCTATAAAATTCCTAAATCCTAAACCCAGACCCTAACTCTAAAACCTAACACATTAAACTTCTTACTATCTATAATACAAACATTTTACATTAACCTAAGGCTTATCAAAAGGATATTTTTCTCTGAGCATAGGTCCTGATGGATGGCCAGTCTTCTCTGAGCGTAGGTCCTCATGGATGGCCAGTCTTCATACAATTTTTCAGTTTTAAAGTTTCTTAAAGTCTCTGAATTTCCTTCTGCACCTTTGTGGTCTTAAGACCAATTAACATATGAAAGTTTCCCAGGTAGCTCACCTTAAGGCCTGCAAAGGCCAGAAGTCCCATACCTCTGCTTTTAAGCACTCCCGAATCTCAGGGAGAATCTGTCTCCTCTCCAGACCCGAAACAGGTCAATATCAGAGAGTAAAACTTTCCGATGAGATTATGATGTGTGTTTTTCCAACGGTCGAGGAAAATGTTGTTGAATGAGTCAGGAACAGGAGAGAGATCCTGCCCCTCTTCCACGTGAATCCTGCCTTATATATCTTCACCTGTTGGCAGAAGCATTTGTGTACTTTTAAAGTTAGGTCCCTGGGCTCACTCTTTTTCAAAAAAGTTTTTTTGCAGAGTGGTGTGAATTCACAGGTGGCCCACAGATGTGGGCAGGTGCCTCAGGGCATTTCATTCAGATGCTTTTCACAGAGAACTGTGAAATGACAGCAGACCTCCAGAGGGCGGGCACCTCAGGGGACATGTCCTTTCCCTAGCCCTAATATCAAAGAGGTCCTGGTACTTGGGGAGTTCCCAAAGACATATCACTTTGGATGTAAATCTTTTATCTTAAAAGTCCAGCCTTATTCCAAGTTCCCTATGCTATATATGCTAACTCTAAACCTACCATAAGTTTCTACTGTACTGTGTTTTCATACGACCCCGTAATTGCCCCTCAATTTTATCTGTCTCTCGGCACATACCCATCAATATTGTGCTATTTGCCTCCCCACCTTATACTCCTGTTCACATTTTTGTCGCGTCCCTCTCGACCAGCAAGAACGACGCAACTCGCAAAAGCTCTTCTCCTGCAGTTTATTCAGGTCCCTTGAAAACAGTCTTCCGAATGGGGCCGGGCAGACCCAACCCACAGGCTAAATACTAAATGAACAGCCAATCAAGTAAAGCCAAGTGGTGCTATCTTAGAGGCCCACGTATAGCCAATCAAGTAAAGCCACATGGTGCTATTTTAGAGGCCCACGTATAGCCAATGAAGTAAAGCCACATGGTGCTATCTTAGAGGCCCATGTATAGCCAATCAAGTAAAGCCACATCAGCGGTCTTAGCCAAATATGGACTTTTTTACCACCGAGAGCGCTCACCGTCGGGCTGGTGGAAGGCGGAGACCAGCGCCATTTTTAAGGCGCGGCACGTCGCAGCTCTCTACAGTTCCTCCTTTTTTTTTTATTTTTTCTAAAGTTGGTAGAAGTCCCTGGAAAGGTTTCGTAATCCCCCTATCTGGGGATCTCACGGTGGGCCTGAGCCTGTAGGAGGGCGGTGCTCAAACTCTTACCCGTCTCTGGGTCAGCCTCCCCACTCGGGACTGCCCTGTCTTAGGTGGCCGAGACTTACCCGTCAACTCCGTCACTGACTTACCAGACCCTAATATCCGTGGAACGAATTCCTCAGTGGGCAGGGACTATGCTTAGTGAAGATTTACTTCACGGCAGCAAGCCATGCCTGAGGGGACTGGCCTGCCTCAATGGCGACAAGGGCTTGTATAATCATGGCTGCATTACGCTTTTGTGTGGCTCTCATTTTGTAGATGCACCATAGGCAAACCAGAGAGGCTAGCATCATTAGTATCGCCAAAGAACCTACACCCGCTCACTCCTTAAGATGATCCATAGCCGTCTGTATCCAGGAAGTCAAGCCAGTAGCCAGGCTCAGATCCACCCGAGTGGAGTTGATATGGATGATTGTCGCTCTCAGCTCTCTCATCAAATTTTCAAATTCAGCCGACCAATCCTGTAAGAGGAATTTTGACAATTGTCTGGACAAGTTAGCAGCTTTTGTATAATTTTGATATTGTACGGAGGTAACACACAAACCTTGCATTTTCCACTCACACCCCAATTGTGCTAGTTGCCAAAGAGAATCAATCTGTTCTTGTATTAAATCTATGCGTTGATTAACTATCATAAGACTTCCTTTGAGATGAGAATTCATAGAGGCCTGAGTATCCAATGCCTGTGCCACAGTGGCTGAGATGTTATTCAGGGCATTGGCAGTCTGTATAGAACTAGACAAGGCGATAGCTGAGGCAGTAGCTCCCACAGCAGCAACAGTGATAGCAGTAACAATAGCTGCAGTGATGCCAAAATCTCTTTTAAATCTGAATAGCATCATGGTATTAGGAGCCTCTACAGGAACTGGTACATATCGAGGCATTCTAGTCACCACAGCCACAGGAAAGGCTGTGGCATTCCAGCATAGGGCATAAAAACATGTGCCCGGAGTGCATACTAACTTTTCTTCACCTAAGGATGCACTCCCATTACTTACAATCCACAGAAAAGGAGGCCAGAGACATACTGGCGAAGCTGAAAAGCTCTTGTTGCGATAAGAATGAAACAAAGAATTCCAAGTACCAGAGCCACTACCGCTAGAGAAATCCAATCTGGTAGCGGACCTTAGGGAAAAATTACCTCTTTGATAAATTCCTCCCCCAAGCATAATGACAGGTCCCAAGTCCATGCAACTTCCATTTACTCCACACAAAAGCCACAAATCAAAAGGATTGGTGGCAGTCTGCTGAGGATCCCTAGTAGATATATCAAGCATTCCTGTACAAGACTTATTCACTACATTACTAATCATGGGGCTAAAGGAAAAATAATCTTGTTGAACCCAAACTGCTCTGCGCTCCTGACATCCAGTCCAGGGAAAAGGTCCTTCCTCTCCTGTGGATCCTCTACAAAAAGGTGCCCAGCGTGGCTGTCTGGGGGGGTCCCGGTCAGAGACTCGTGTGGGCCACCATCCTTCAAGGCGAGAACCATTGCCTGAAAACAAACCACCACTCCTACCTCCAAACCTCAGTTGTGGTAAAAAATCTGCTGACTGCTAAGACAATTTAATGCATTTTGTATCATCTGACCTATTGAAGCTCATTAAAAAGCACAAACTACCCTTCAAGGTGACATTTCTATTACCCTCTATAGGGCTTCTCTGATCATCAAAGGGAAGGTAGGGTAAGCCTAAGCTTCTATTACTGCTAAATAAGCGTGGAAACACAGTTGCATCATGTCTGACCGGCATCGGCTTTGGGAATATGGACAGGATCCCCCATCTCGGCTCGGTCATTCCTGACATACTCACTGCTACTATCACCAGAATCCTTAGGAAGGTCTTCATGACGAATCTTCCTCACAAGGCGTTCAGGCACCCACACTGGATCTTGTTGATCCTGAGGAAAAACACAAACAGACCCTCTCGCCCATGTTAGCACGGGGTCAGGCCCCCGCCAAGAGCCTGTCAGAATATCCTTCCATTTCACCATGCTTTTAGGTGAACCATGGGAATCCTGATGTCTGTCCGCTGCTGAGCGGCCTTGAGCATCTAAATTGAAAAAATTTAGAGTAAATAAGGCTAAAGATATTCTCTCCTTGGGGGTACGGCCTTGGCCTATTCCCCCTTTTTGTTTTTGCAAGCATTCTTTCAAGGTGCGATGAGCACGCTCCACAATTCCTTGTCCTTGAGGATTGTATGGTAATCCATGATTAAGCTGTACCTCCATCTGGTTACAGAAGGAGACAAAGGACTGAGCCGTATGGGCTGGTCCCTTATCCGTTTTCAGCTGCTGTGGTTTTCCCCATGCAGCCCAGGCTTCTAAGCAATGTCCTTTGACATTGCGAGCCTTTTCTCCACTCATAGGTGTAGCATGTATGATACCTGAGCAGGTATCCACAGATACATGAATGTATTTTAAGGTTCCAAATTCTGAAATGTGGGTAACGTCCATTTGCCAGATTTTGAGTGGCATCAACCCTCTAGGGTTCACTCCCACACTGGGAGGATGATGATGAATCACACACTGAGGACAGTCCAAGACCACTTGTCTAGCATCTGCTCTAGACAAATGGAATTTCTGCTGTAGAGTTTTTGCATTTACATGAAATAATTGGTGAAACTGTCTGGCTTGGTCCAGGAATGAGCTCCAAAAAATGCATTCCATCCTGGTCCATTGATCAACTTTATCATTACCTTCACTTAATGGTCCAGGTAATCCTGTATGTGCTCTGATATGTTGAATATAAAAACACCTTTTTCTCTGCCAGATTAAAACTTGTAACTCTTGTAATAAGGCACATACTGTACTACTATTCTTAATAGGACCTGCTAATTCTAATACTTTCACTGCGTTGACCACATAGACTGAATCTGAAATCAAATTGAGTGCAAATTGACATTTTTTAAACACCTCAATTACTATTTTCAATTCTACTATTTGGGGGGAGCCCGGTTGAAATTGACATAACACGGGCTCTTGTCTTTCTATCAAATAGGCTCCGCAGCCTGTCTTTGAGCCATCAGTAAACACATTTGGTGACCCCTGAAGTGGTACTGCTGAAGTAACCTTAGGGAATATCACTGGGTGCTCCTTAAAAAAATGATAGCAATGGATGTTTAGGGTAATGGTTATCAATTATTCCTTCAAAGCTACATTGCAATATTGCCCAGTCATCTACAGTGCCACACAAAATCTTAATTTGATAACTGGAATAAGGCACTATTATACTGGCAGGAGCAACTCCAAAAGACTGCAAGCATTGTTGGATACCATTCAAGGCTAAAGCAGCAAGTGCAGTGGGATAATGTTCTATTCTGTTCTTACTTGTGTCCACATCCCCGGGCAGAAAGATCTCCCTACTTTCAGTGACTGAACTGGCTGCTCTGTCTGAGTGGCTTCTGGATATGGAGGAGGAGTTAAAGGTGCCATGGCAACGGCTGTGTTTACACCAGCTGCCGCCAGCGTGGCTGAAGGCGCTGTAGCGATGACTCCACCCACTCCGACTGCCGCTGACGCTGACGCTGACGCTGACGCTGACGTGTCAGGCGCCATAGCAACAGCTCCACCCACACCGACTGCAGCAGCGGCTCCTCCCACACCGACTGCCGCCTGCGTGTCCTTCTCTTTTACTTTTTTCTTTTCCTTTTTTCTAATAACAGTCCTCTCCAACTGTTCTAGTAGAGCGTGTAGCTCTCCTTCAGAATCTGTGCTCTCTGAGTCCTCAAAAATCTCTAAAATCTCTAAAATCTGTAAGATCGGGATAGAGAGGAACTTTCTTTTTGCCTCCCTTTTCACTGTCTGCCTGCTCAAATCTCTCACCTTTGTCACTATCTACTTGCTCAGATCTTTCCCCTTGCAGCAGTTCCAAGGCTGACTTTCCCTCTCTGATTGCATTACAACATCTCTGATCTTCTAAACAACTCCTCACCATTTTCCAAATCGGTCTTACTCCATGCTTCAGAGTCCCTTGCTCCCAAGCAAAATCCAAGTCCCTGCCTAATTTGTCCCAGCAGGATACCGTAAGATTCCCGGACACCGCAAACCACGGAGCCACGGAATCACATTCATTCAAAAATCTTTCTAGGGTAGACTTCTTAATCTTCAAATTCCTAGCTAAAAGTAGCTCCTGAAGAGCCAGAAAAATTGGGTGTGACTCAGACAACCCCATGTTTAAAAATTTACTTTCAGTTTGCAGCTTCCCCACGAAACTGTATCTTTTGTTCGCTATCTCCGCGAAACCTTACCATACGTTCACTATCTCCGCGAAACTTCACCGTACGTTCGCTATTATCCGCGAAACTTTACCTTGCATTCGCTATCTCCGTGAAACTTTATTGTCCTGATTTATCCCAGGAACTTACCAACGCGTTGCCCCTGACTGCAGGAGTTCTGAGTCTTTTCTGGGTCCCCGTACGGGCCACCACTTGTCGCGTCCCTCTCGACCAGCAAGAACGACGCAACTCGCAAAAGCTCTTCTCCTGCAGTTTATTCAGGTCCCTTGAAAACAGTCTTCCGAATGGGGCTGGGCAGACCCAACCCACAGGCTAAATACTAAATGAACAGCCAATCAAGTAAAGCCAAGTGGTGCTATCTTAGAGGCCCACGTATAGCCAATCAAGTAAAGCCACATGGTGCTATCTTAGAGGCCCACGTATAGCCAATCAAGTAAAGCCACATGGTGCTATCTTAGAGGCCCACATATAGCCAATCAAGTAAAGCCACATCAGCGGTCTTAGCCAAATATGGACTTGTTTACCACCGAGAGCGCTCACCGTCGGGCTGGTGGAAGGCGGAGACCAGCGCCATTTTTAAGGTGCGGCATGTCGCAGCTCTCTACACATTTTCCCATCCACAGTCCAGCCACAAAACCTATTCATTTCCTCTCTCCCAAGGAGATGCATGTGTCCAACTAGCTACTCCCTTTATACCTAACCTCTCTGAGTATATGGATTATAGTTTGTTTTTCATTTGCTTAACAACTAGTATCCACATATAAGCAAATACATACTGTATTTATCTTTCTGAGTCTGGGTTACCTTACTCGGGTAGATTTTTTCCAATTCCATCTATTTGCCTGCAAATGTCATGATATGATTTTTTAAATGTTTATTTAAAATCCATTTACTTTTAAATAACTGATTTCATTATTTCATTATGTATATATACCACATTTTCTTTCTCCATTAGTCTGCTTATGGACATGTAGTTTGTTTTCAAGCCCTGGTTATTGTGAATAGACAGCATCAATGAACATGGTTGAGCAAGTGTCCTTTGGGTAGGATGAAGCATCACTTATTTATATGGCCAAGAGTGGTATTGTTGGATTTTGAGGTAGATCAAGCCTCAACATTCTGAGAAACCACAACACTGATTGCCAAGTGGCTGTTCAAGTTTGTATTCACATCAGCAGTGGATGAGTTCTCTCCTTGTTCAATATCCTCACCAGCATGAGCTGCCCTTGTATTTGAATTTCCTCTATTGAGAATTCTGTTTAGATCTGTAACCCATAAAAATTGGATTATTTAGTTTGGCTTGGTTTGGGTATTTTGATACATAGTTTGTTGTGTTCTTTATATATTTTGGATCTTATAGCTCTATTAGATGTGGTGTTGGTAAAAAAAAACAAAAAACAAAAAAAACCTTTTCCCATTCTGTAGGCTGTTGTTTTGTCCAAGCAATAGTGTCTTTTGCCACACAGAAGCTTCTCAGTTTCATCATATTACATTTATCAACTCTTGTTGATCTTAGTGCCTGCACTAATGGTGTTCTGTTCAGAAACTCTTCCAATGAGTTCAGGAGTATTTCATTTTCTCATCACAGATTCACTGCCTCTGGTTTTATGTTGAGGTCTTTGATGCATTTGGAGTTGAGTTTTATACATTTACTGATTTTCATGTATTGAACCATCCCTGTATCTCTAGGATGAAGCCAACTTGATAATGGTGGGTGATCTTTTTGATGTGTTTTATTGAGTATCTTTGCATCTTTGTTCACAAGGGAAATTGCTCTGCAAATCTTTTGCTTCATTGGGTCTCTATATGGTCTGTGTGTCAGAGTAACTGTGGCCTCATAAACTGAATTAGGTAATGTTCCTTCTGTTTTTATTTTGTGGAATAATTTGAAGAGTATTGGCTTTAATTCTTCTTTGAAAATCTGGTAGAATTCTGTGCTAAAATTATCTGGCCCTGGGCTTTTTTTTGTTTGGAGAATTTTAATGACTATTTAAGAAGTCTAGTGAATGACTATTCACTAGTAGTTATAGGTCTGTTTAAATTGCTTATGTGGTCTTGATTCACTTTCATAAGGGGTACCGATTGAGAACCTTATCCATTTCTTTTAGATTTTCCAATTTGGTCAAGTTCAGGTTTTTAAAGTATGTTCTTATGATTATCTGAATTTCCTCAGTGTCTATAGTTATGTCCTCCTTCCATTTCAGGCTTTGTTTATTTTGAAAATCTCTTTCCACCTGTTAGTTAATTTGCTTAAGGGTTTGCCAATTATGTTGATTTTCCTGAAGAATCAACTCTTGTTTTCTTTGATTCTTTGCATTATGTTTTTTTGTTTCTGTTTTATTGATTTCAGCCCTGAGTTTAATTATTCCTTATTGTCTACTCCTTTTGGATGTGATTTCTTCTTTTTTTCTGGAGATTTCAGGTGTACTATTAAGTTGTTAGTATGAAATTTCTCCAGTAATTTTATGTAGGCACTTATTTCATGAACTTGCCTCTTTGAACCACTTTCATTGTGTCCCAAAAATCTGGAAATATTTTGTATTCATTTTCTTTCATTTCTTGAAAATCTTTCATTTCTGTCTTGACATATTTTTCATTCAGTAAAGAGTTGCCCAGTTTCTGTGAGTTTCTAAGTTTTCTGTTGGTTTTGTTTTGTGTTGATATCCATCTTTATTCTGTGATTGTCTGATAGGATACAGGGTGTCATTTCAATTTGAGACTTGATTTTTATCCAAGTATGTGGTCAATTCTGGAGAAATTTCCATAAGGTACAGACAAAAAGGTATATTGTTTTGTGTTTGGGTTAAATGTTCTGTAAATACCTGTTAGGTCCATTTGGTTTATAATGTCTGTTAGCTCTAGCATTGTGTTGTTGATGCTTAGTTTTTGTCTAGATGACCTGTCTGTTAGTGAGTGTGAGATATTGAAGTCTCTCACTATGAGTATATGAGGGTAAATTTATAATATAAGCTATAGTAGTGTTTCTTTTACAAACTTGAGTGCCTTTTTTTTTTGGAGGAACATAAGTGTTAAGAATTTAAATGTAATTTTAGTGAATTTTTCATTTGATAAGTATGTAGTGTTCTTCCCTATCTCTTCTGATTAGTTTTGGTTTGAAGTCTAGTTCCATTTGCATCCTAGGTTCATTTGCTTGGACTATCTTTTCCCAACCCTTTACTTTGAGATAATTTCTAACCTTGATATTGAAGTATATTTCTTGGAAGCCTCAGAAGGATAGATCCTGTTTTATCATCCATTCTGTTAGCCTGTGTCTTTTTAAATGAAAAATTAATATCATTGATGTTGAGAACTATCAATGACCAATGATTTTTGAATCCTGTGATAGTTGATTCTTATTATTGGTGGTGGTGGTGTTTGTAATGATGGTGGTGTGGGTGTATATTTGTGTATTTCTCTTTTTGTGACTTTGGTGGTCTGAGATTATTTATTTTCTTTATTTTCATAATTGTAATTAATCTCTTTAGCTTAGAGTTTTCCTTCAAGCCCCCTTCTTTAAAGTTGGATTTGTAAATAGATATTGGTTTTATCATGAATTATCTTATGTTTTACATCTATCATTATTGAAATTTTTGCTGGATATAAGTAGTCTTGGTGGTATTTGTGTTCTTTTAGAATCTGAAGCACATATGTACTGAATCTTCTGTCATTTAGAGTCTCCCTTGAGAAGACTAATGTAGTTTCAGTAGGTCTGCCTTTATATATTACTTGTTCTTTTTCCTGTGTAAATTTTAATATTCTTTCTTTGTTCTACATGTTTAATGTTCTGATTATAATGTGCTGAGTAGACTTTCCTTTTTGATCCATTTGTTATGCTTCTTATACCTTGATTAGTTTAGGGAAATTTTCTTCTATGATATTGTTGAAAATATTTTATAGGCCTTTGATCTGGGTTTCTTTTCCTTCCACTCTTCCTATCATTCTTAGATTTGGTCTTTTTGTAGTGTCACAGTTTTCTTGAATGTTTTATGCCAAGAGTTTTTTTAGATACAACATTTTGGTTGATGAATGTATCCATTTCTCCTATCCTGTCTTGAAAGCTTGATATTCTCTCTTCATCTCCTCTGTTTTGTTGGTAATGCTTGCTTCTGAGTTTTCTGTTTGAATTCCTAAATGTTTCATTCCCAAATTTGCCATAGTTTGGGTTTCTTTATTAATTCTATTTCAACTTTTAGGTTTGAATAGTTTTATCCATTTCCTTACACTGCTTGTTTATGTTTTCATAGATTTCTTTAAGAGATTTATTCATTTTCCCTTTAAATACCTCTATAATATCCATAAAGGCTGTTAAAAGATCTTTTTCTTGTTATTCAGCCCTGTTGGAATACTCAGAGCCTACTGTGGTAGAGGTTCTGGGTTCTAGTGGCATCTAGGCATTTGTGATTGGGAAGAAAATAATTCTAGGTGCTGATATGTAGTCTTGTTTTTGTTGGGTGGATATTCTGTTCCTTGGGCTCTCTTTTGTCTCTCTCTTGTTTTTAATACAGTGTGGTGGCTGTGTGCTCCCTGAACTGTGTGGCCACTGAGGGTACCTGGTCAAATATGATTCTGTGTATTGGGAAATGATACTTAGTAGTGAAGATAGGCTAGGTGTCTGAGAGTGTTCATAAGAGGAAGGAAAGTAGAGTGATACACCAGGATCTGCTTATTTAGTCTTCTTAGAATGGGGGCAGAAAGTGAAATGAGGTTACTCCAGAAAGTCTGATATAAAGGGGATGAGATTGGACAGTTAAATCTACAAGAAAGGACGGCTGGGCAAAGATTTGCAGGTAGACCGTCTGTTTCCCTTGCAAGGAGTGGGTTGTGGGTGTGAGGGAGTGCTCGCTGGAGTTGGAGGTGGGCTACAGCAATCAGGAGGAGGAGAGAGATTAGGAGAGGAATATTTGTGGAGTACAAAGGAAATGGGGCAGGGATGACACAAGGCTGTAGCAGGTGTTCTGTTGCAGAGCTAGGGAAGAGTCTTAGGGATTAGATCTGGAGGAGCAGAGGGAGAGTTAAAAGTCTTCAGTCAACCTACCTGTTTCCCTGGCTGGAACAGCCTGTGGATCAGCAACAAGTCTGAATTAACATTCTATGGTCACTTTGAGGCAGGAATCAGCTTTCTTTAGGCAGTAAATGCAGGGCTGTCACATGGTATGTCATGAGCTAGTCATATGACATGTGCGAACATTCCCCTGATCAGACAAGTAAGATATGAATGTGACTCTTGTCAGGTAATTGGAGCATATTTAACGTGGTTGGAGCTCATGGTACGCTTAAAAAAAAAAGTGACCAATCTCAATGCAGATCATCTTAGTCACCATCCAATTTCCATAATAAGACTGACTGGACAGACAACATATCTATCAATCCTCCTTTGGAATCCCTTCCATTCTCAGGAGTTCCTCTCTGTTTTCCTTAATAAATTTATCCTACTCTGTTGACTACTTGTTCATATTTCTTTGTTCTTCTTGGAAATGAGACAATGAATTTGAAAACCACTGTCTTGGAGTAGTTTTAGTTACTTTATTGTCTAGCATCTTGGCTCCCTGGGTCCTAAGTACTGATTGAGGCTCCATTACTTTAGACAAAGCCACCATCACAACTATAAGAGGAGAGGTACAGAGCTTCCTGCAATTCTCCTGAGATATCAAAGTGTGAAGTTAGGGAGAAAGATACAAGAATCAGAATAAGAGCATCCCACATGCCTCACCAGCCCAGTACTATGCCATGCTACATGCATATCCCTCCCATAGCCTCCTGGGAGGTTGAGAGACAATGCATAGCAAGATATACTTTGAACACCTTTTCCCAATCCAATGCAATGAACTGTAATGGAAAAAAATTTCTCCTTTGGAATACGCTTTGACATAAAAGGGAGGAAGTAGTGGGGGCTATTATCACTTCACTGGTGATATCTGGGTATTTTATAGTGTCTGGTATAAATGTACAACTGTGCCTGATCCTTTGACCTAGCCATGTACCTTTGAAATACATACAATGAAGACTTGAAAAATCCTTTTCTGGAATTTTTCCTTTCCTATCCTTGGCTCAAATATTTAATGAAAGTAGAAAAGAATTACTGTCTTGGCAATTTGACTAGATTTATTAACATGGAAATGTGATGTGGATAAAGAAGAAGAGACTTGTCCACAGAGAGCAAAATATTTTCTCCAGTGTATCTTAGATAAGTTTAAAAGCAAAATGCACATGTTTTCCAACTAAGAAGGTTTCTGCAGAGCAGTGAATAATCCACATATCTGTTCCACTTGCATGTAAATGAACATCATAAGCTTTTGCTAAAAAATAATAGCATTCATATTGTGGTGAAGTTCCAAGTTATGACCAATGTATCTCTATTAGGACCACTATTTTCTTGAGTATACTTTCACTGTTTAATGCCAGAGCATTAATTCTACAATTAATTCAAGGTCATGCTACATAAAATCCATTCCAAACATTTCTCATTCTCATTTATTATTTTCAAATAAAAATGTTTTCAGTATTGTTGTAACCAGACTAAGCTAAAAAGGAGATAAATGTAGTCTGTGTAATAAACTTTCATTTCTTGTTGCATATAAAAATGTAATAATCAAAAGGAAAGAAGTCTAGTGTAACTTTTGAAAGAGCAAGCAGTTAAACAGCAAGTGAACATGTTTCTTTGACTCTTGACAAAAGTGTGTGAAGTAAATTTCTTTGATATATCAAAGTGTGAAGGTGCTATAATCTTTCCTCTGAAATCACTATACATTCCTCGCCTTTTTTGTTTGTTTGTTTTATACACTTGACATAAGCTCAGGTCATCTAGAAAGAGAACCTCAATTGAGAAAATCCCTTCATAAAACCGCCCTGTAGGCAAGTCTGTGGGACATTTTCTTGATTAATGATCAATGCAGAGGTACCCAGCCCCACTGTGGGTGGTTCTACTCCTGGACTAATGGTCCTGTTCATGGATTGGTAGGATTAACATTGTAAAAATGACAATATACCAAAAGCAATCTTATGGTTCAATGCAATAACCATCAAATTTACAAGGCAATTCTTCACAGAAATTGAAAATAAAAGTTTAAATTTCATATGAGTACATAAAAGATCCAGGATAGCCAAAATAATTCCAAACAATAAAAGAATCTTTGAACATATCACTGACTGGATATATCTGCATCCCAGATTTCAAGTTTTGTGACAGAGACATGGTGATAAAAACAGCATGATACTGATATAAAAGCACACAAGGTAATTAATACAATAGAATTCAGGATTCAGACATAAGGCCTCTTTCATAGAGCCACCTGATTTTTTTCTTTTTTTATTAAAATATTTATTTATTACATCAAGTTACATCTCCATTATACAGCCTTCTTTCCATCCCTCCCAGTTCCACCCTTCCACCCTCTCCTCTGATGTGAAGTATCCCTATATATCAGCCCCTCTCAGTTCAACAGTCATATGAGGGCTGAGAGCTTCTTCTTGCACTGGAAGCCTACATGGTAGCACCCCTAGGGCAAATTGTCCCATTGATAGGTTAAAAAAGAAGTCTATGTTCCTGATATTTTTGGTGTGTTGGTTGTAGGATAGTTATTCTGTACTATATAGCTAAAATCCAATAATAAGTGAGTATATGCCAAGTGCATCTTTCTGAGTCTGCGTTAGCTCACTCAGAATGAACTTTTCTAGTTCATGTTTTCCCTGTTTCTGATAGATAGCTCAGTAGTATTACGTTGTGTAAATGAACCAAAACTTTTTTATCTGTTCATCAGTTGAGGGACATCTGGGTTGTTTCCAGTTTCTAGCTATTACAAATAAGGCTTCTATGAACATAGATGAGGATATGTCCTTGTGGTTTGGTGAGGAGTTATTTGGGTGTATACCTAGAAGTTGTATGGCTGGGTCTTGAGGTAGAGCTATTCCAAGTTTTCTAAGATATCACCAGACTGATTTCCATAGGGGTTGTACAAATTTGCACTCCCACCAGCAATGGAAGAGTGGTCCCCTTTCTCCACAACTTCACCAGAATGTGCTGTCATTTGAGTTTTTGATCTTAGCTGTTCTGACAGGTGTGAGATGGAATATCAGAGTCATCTTGAGTTGTATTTCTCTGATGATTAAGGATGTTAAGCAATTCTTCAAATGTTTCACTGCCTTTAGAGATTTCTTCCTCCTCCCTTTTGAATTCTCTGTTTAGCTCTGTTTCCCATTTTTTTATTGGATTATTTGGTTTCTTTGTGTTTAATTTCTTGAGTAATTTATAAATGTTGGATATTAGCCCTCTGTCAGAAGTGGGGTTGAAAAAGATCTTTTCCCAATCTGTAGGTTGCCATTTTGTTCTAGTGACAGTGTCCTTTGCTGTACAGAAGCTTTTCCATTTCATGAGGTCCCATTTATTGATTGGTGGTCTTAGAGTCTGAGCTATTGGTGTTCTGTTCAGGAAGCTGTCACCTGTGCCAATGAGTTTGAGGCTTTTCCCCACTTTCTCTTCTATTAGATGTAGTATGTCAGGCTTTATGTTAAGGTCTTTGATCCACTTGCACTTAGGTTTTGTGCAAGGTGATAAGAATGTGTCTAATTTCATTCTTTCACATTTTGACATCCAGTTAGACAAGCATCATTTGTTGAAGATGCTGTTCTTTTTTCCCTTGTACAGTTTTGGCTCCTTTGTCAAAAATTAAGTGACCATAAGTGTGTGGGTTCATTTCTGGGTCTTCAATTCGATTCCACTGATCCACTAGTCTGTCTGTATACCAATACCATTCTGTTTTTATTACCATTGTTCTGTAGTATAGCTTGAAATCTCGGATGCTGATACCTCCAGATGTTTGGGAGGTTTTTTTGTTTGTTTGTTTACAGGATTACTTTATCTATTATGGGTTTTTTGTTATTCCATATGAAGTTGAGAGTTGTATTTTCCAGGTCTATAAAGAACTGTGTTGGTATTTTGATAGGAATTTCATTGAATCTGTGTATAGCTTTTGGTAGCATGGCCATTTTTATTATGTTGATCCTACCTATCCATGAGCGTGGGAGATCTTTCCATCTTCTGATGTCCTCTTCAGTTTCTTTCTTCAAGGACTTGTCATACCAGTCTTTCACTTGCTTCAAAGTATCATGCACCATAATCAAGTAGGCTTCGTGCCAGGAATGCAGGAGTAGTTCAACATACGAAAATCCATCAACCGTAATTCACCATATAAACAAGCTGAAAGAAAAAAACCACATGATCATCTCACGAAATGTTGAAAAAGCATTTGACAAAATCCAACACCCCTTCATGCTAAGAGTCATGAAGAAAATGGGAATACAAGGACCATACCTAGAAATAATAAAGGTGATATATAGCAAGCCTGTAGCCAACATCAAATTAAATGAAAAGCAATTAAAGCATTTCCTCTACACTCAGGGACAAAACAAGGATGTCCACTTTCTCCATATCTCTTCAACATAGTACTTTAAATTCTTGCTAGAGCAATAAGACAGCTAAAGTAGATAAAGGGAATAAAAATTTGAAAGGAAGATGTCAAAGGATCCCTATTCACAAACAATATTATAGTATACATAAGTGACCCCAAAAAATCCACCAGAGAACTACTACAACTAATAAACACTTTCAGCAAGGTGGCTGGATAAAAAATTAATTCAAAAAAATCACAAGCTTTTTTTTATACAAAAGATAAATGGGTGGGAAAGAAATTAGAGAAACAACACCCTTCACAATAGCCATAAACTACCTGGGGATAACTCTAACCAAGCAAGTGAAAGACCTGTATGACAAGAACTTATCCTCCATTTTTAAAAATTGTGTTTGGACCACTTTGGAAGTCAGTGTGGCGATATCTTAGAAAATTGTGAATAGTTCTACTTCAAGACCCAGTCATACAGTAGATCCTGGGCATATATTAAAAATATTCTCCACCAAACCACAAGGACATTGCCTCAACAATGTTAATAGCATCTTTATTCATAATAGCCAGAAATTGGAAACAACCCAGATGTCCTTCGACCAATATATAGATTAAAAAACAAACAAACAAACAAATGAAAAGAAAAAACTGTGGTACATCTACACAATGGAATACTGCATAGATATCAGAAACTAGGAAATAATGCAATTTGATTCTTTCTTACAGACACCTGATTTTTAACAAAGATCCCAACAACACACATTGGAAGAAAGACTACATCTGAAACAAATAGTAAACTAGATAGGTCTATGCTAAAGCATTAAACTAGGTCCTCATTTCTCATCCTGAACAATTGAGCAGACTCAATTCTTAATGTGTCAAGCACATCATCATAAGATGGAAATAAGATAGAGAAGAACAGAAGGAATATGATTCAACTTACAGGCACAAGAAAAGTCTGAATAGTGCCTCACTAGTACTGGCATTAACAACAATTTACAACTGGACCTCATGAAGCTAACAAGCCTGTTTATAGCAAAGCATGCTATATTTGAGTAATGAGGTAGTAAATAAAATGAGAAAATACCTATACCAGTTATATACATGACAGACAGTATCTAGAATATACAAAGAACTAATAATATTAAAAAAATCAAGAAAATAAGTAACTCAAGTTTTTTCTAAAAACGGGGATCAGTAAACATGTAAACTTCTTTTAAAAACTATTCAGCATTTTGAAGTCTACACTGAAGATGTCCCTCAGACTTGCTTCATGATGACACCCCTCTTTCCTTTTATCTGTTATTACTGACATGGAGTGAAGATTCCTTCATTGCTAAGTGCCACTCTCCTTGTTTGGCCAGATTTTACACAGAGTCCTATAAAGGTGATTTCGTTATTCCTGATAAGGGTTTTACAAACTGCCTGATGCAGTCCAAACAGTTTTAGAAGTTAAAGGAGTTAGATAGTTAATAGAAAACATATAGCTGTAGTAAATACTCTTCCCAAACATTATGCAACTCATTAGGAGACAGGCCTGAGATAGATTTATGACCTCAGATAATTGTTCACTTTAGACATGATAAGACCAAAGTCCAGGTGTGCCACAAAACCAATTAAGGACTCTATACTTTCCATGAACTCAGGAGATAATGAGGTTATCAAGAAGCATCTAAATTTAGTACAAATTCTAATGACTAAATCCACAAATGGTTTCATTGTAAATCCTCATAACTTGTCAGCTTTGTCATAATATACTATCATTTTAAACTTAACTTGTATATTGAAAAACAATATTTAACTGAGTACTAAAATATGTGATTGCTAAGTGCCCTCCTCTTGTAATTATTTTATCTGTCCTTGTGACAAATGCCTTTTAACCATGAGATAATTCTCTCTTTGATATAGAGAGACCTCATTCAGAGTATAAAAAGAATAGTCACCACCATAAACTTGTCAATGCACCCTTCATCCATTCTCTTCTCTTGGAGCAAATGTGTGCATTAGAGCCCCTCTTTTCACACCTCTCTCTTATTATTTCCATATAACTCCTAGGTCAGGCAAAAAATCTTGTAGCTCTACCATCAACTTCTGAGATCAGTTGGTCAAATGCACTTTAGCCAGCTGAGCTCTCAGCGGGTGCTTGCTTTAAGTTTATTCAGATATATTTATCATTCTTGGGTCTCTGATGTAGTTGAAGACTAGATAATTATAGTCTCACAGTTAATTTTTAAGTTGTTTAGGAATTAAAAGGATTTTTTATGTCTATTAAGATGTTTTGAAGTTGGTAATGCAAGTTAGGATGGAAATTGAGTTAGCTGTAGAACTTCAAACTCATTGAGATAGACAGATCATAGGATATTCTTATTAGTTGCCAAATACATATGGACTGGACATTAGGAATGTATGTTATACCTTATAATTTTCATAATTGTTGCCTATTTGTCCTTATTGTTTTCTTTATATTTATAGTTATAAGAAAAAGAGCCTTTTAGTGGGCTAAAAGGGGGAAACATTGAGGGGGAAAAGATACACCTTTAAAAAAGGCTATAGAAAAAGCTGTGTTCACAGTTTCTGAGGCTACTAGCTAGGAGCCACTTGGTCCAAAGGAAAAATATGTCACTTTAAAACTTTCCCAACCAGTTTGCAGGACATCCTGTCTGAACTATTAGGATCAGATCACTGTCCACCTTCCCCTTTCTCCTTCTTAAACTAACCAACATTATTGTCTGCCTTTTGCAGTCTCTGAATTTAGAAGGTTTTTGAAAGAGATGTCAGTCTTCAAGAGTTGTGACTGACCCATTGACACTATGTCCACTCAAGGTATCCTGTGAATGTTAAAGTTTGGTACCTCTGGCAATATATGGAGCAGTAATAACCTGTGTGAACATACTGAGGGGGAAAAAATCTTTCAAAACTAAAAGCCTTAAACTTCTAGTTATTTTTAACAGAAATTGCTAATTATCTACTACTGGAGAGATTTCATAAGCATATCCTGTTTTTAAAAAGGTTTCTGAATGGGGTGGAAGAAAGAATCAAGATTGTCCTTGCTTGCCATTACTCACATTGGAAATTATGGATTGTCAAATTTACCATTGGTAATCATTATCTCTGTAACTCAGGAAAACTTTCATATCAATTGTCATTTACTTAAAATAAGGAAAATTACTGGAGTAATAACAGTGCTGTTATGGATTTTGTACCTTAAAAGATGGCTATTTATGACAGCAAGATGACTTAACTTGTGAGGGTACCTGCCACCAAACCTGATGAAGTGAGTTTGATTCTCAGGACCCACATAGTGAAAGGAGAAAACTGATTCCTGTAAAGTTGTCTTTGACCTCCACACATATACCATGGCACCTTTTAGCCTATACCCATGTATATGATAATTAATTAATTAATTAATTAAAAAGACTGACAGCCAACTTGCTATTCTTCATAAACTAAAGACATATGTAAAATATTTTGATTTAAGCACACAAGTCACTTAATTTTTGTCTAGATTATTAAGGGCAGCCACAGACATTTGATAGTTCTTGTCCACTTCTGGTTACTATTGAATTTGATCCCTTTAGGATCACTCAAGGGCTCTAGAAATGTCTGTGGCTCCAAAAGAACAGAGAATGTGGGAGTTCCAAGATGGTGGCATCCACCATGCACAGTTTCTGACTAGCTGGAACATGAACTCAGTCACTGCAGAGCAATTGCAAGGTGGCGCTGCCAATTTCAAAATGCAGACTGCATCTGAATTTCCCAGAAGAATGTGGGTATGAACCACTTTCCAAAAAAGCACTCCCAGACTGCAGGAACAGCCAGCTGCTACTCCTTAGCCAGCAGTCCCAGGGAGGGCCACTAGGCCTAGAAACACACAGACTCAGCCTCCGACCTAGGAATCTATTCGACCTCTGGAGCTCTACTCATCATCCGAAGAAGGACCGTGGGGCTTGTCCAACACACATATCTGGCCTCCAGTCCATGGATCTTCCCAACCTCTGGAGGTGAGCTGTCAGAAGAAAGCATGGAGCAGTAAGCCACCAGGACCAGAGAGGAGTGCTGTTGAAGCAGGGAGCCACTGAGACTGGGTAGACAGGAATCTGCCAAACACCTGGAGTTGGAGGAGGTACTGCTGGACACAAGCAACACACAGATTCAACTTCCGGCCACGGAACTGCCAGACTTCTGGAGATGAGCTTCTGGTACCTAAGATATGGGTAGGTGTATCAGTAATCTGCCAGGACCTAAGAGACAGGCTGGTGTATCAGTGAGCTGCCACCACCAAGGTAGGGTAGTACACATGGGGAGCAGCCAGCCGCCTACAACTGCAGCTCTGCACATTCCACTGTCCCATAAAGGGCTAATAGACCTGAGTGACACACAGATTTGGCCTCTGATCTACAAATATACCTGTCTCCCAGAGGTGACCTGCTGGGAATCAAGGACCTCAAGGTCACTCAGGTTAGACACTCCCTACCACAATCCCCTGCCTGTAGAGCAAACTGAGACAGTGCTAGAAAAGGTGAGTTGCAGGCTACTTGAGATACAGTCTCCTAGTACCCGAAAGAGGGCTGCCATTCCTGGGAGCATCCAGCCTCTGAACCAAGGCTCTACCCACAATCCCAAGAGGCCCAGCAGGAAACAGGAACTACCACCCAACATAAGCAACAACCAGATGGCTTGAGGTCAGTGTAAGAAAGCAAGCAACAAAACCCATAGCCACATGACACCACAAGAACCCAAATTTATATGACACAATGAAAGCAATGCTAAGAGGAAAGTTCATAACAGTAATCACTTTCAAAAACAAGTTGGATAATTTGACTTCTTCATTTCCAATTTGTATCCCCTCGATCTCCTTTAGCTGTCTTATTGTTCTAGCAAGAACTTCAAATATTATGTTGAAGAGATATGGCAAAAGTGGGCATGCTTGTCTTGTCCCTGAGTTTTGAGTAAATGCTTCAAGTTTCTCTCCATTTAATTTGATGTAGTCTACTGGCTTGCTGTATATTACCTTCATTATTCCTAGGTATGATCCTTGTATGCCCATTCTCTCCAGGACTTTTAGCATGAAGGGGTGTTGGATTTTGTCAAATGCTTTTTCAGCATCTAGGGAGATCATCATGTGTTTTTTTTTTTCTTTCAACTTGTTTATATGGTGAATTACATTGATGGATTTTCACATGTTGAGCCATCCCTGCATTTCTGGGATGAAACCTACTTGATCATGGTGTATGATACTTTTGATATGTTCTTGGATTCGGTTTGCCAGTATTTTATTAAGTATTTTTGCATGTATGTTAATGAGGGAGATTGGTCTGAGTTCTCTTTCTTTGTTGGGTCATTTGCAGACTATATGATAGTATACATAAGCGACCCCAAAAATTCCACCAGAGAATTCTTACAGATGATAAACACCTTCAGCAAGGTGGCTGGACACAAAATTAATTCAAAAAATCAGAAGTCCTTATTTATGCAACAAATAAATGGGTTGAGAAAGAAATTAGGGAAACACACCCTTCACAATAGCCACAAACAATATAAAATACTTGGGAGTAATTCTAACCAAGCAAGTGAAAGACCTGCAAGACAAGAACTTCAAGTCCTTGAAGAAAGAAATTGAAGAGGCCATCAGAAGATGGAAAGATCTCCCATGCTCATGGATAGGTAGGATCAACATAATAAAAATTGCCTAGCAGGGCGGTGGTGGCGCACGCCTTTAATCCCAGCACTTGGGAGGCAGAGGCAGGTGGATCTTTGTGAGTTCGAGGCCAGCCTGGTCTACAAAGTGAGTCCAGGACAGCCAAGGATACACAGAGAAACCCTGTCTCGAAAAACCAAAAAAAAAAAAAAAAATTGCCATCCTACCAAAAGCTATATAAAGATTCAATGAAATTCCTATCAAAATACCACCACAATTCTTTATGGACCTGGAAAAAGAAATTCTCAACTTCATATGGAACAACAACAACAACAACAACAAAAACAGAATAGCTAAATCAATCCTATACAATAAAAATACATCCCAGATTTCAAGATGTACTACAGAGCAATAGTAATAAAAACAGCATGGTACTGGTTAGTGGATCAATGGAATCAAATTGAAGATCCAGAAATGAAACCACACACCTATGGTCACTTAACTTTTGACAAAGAAGCCAAACCATACAATGGAAAAAGGACAGCATCTTCAACAAATGGTGCTGGTCCAACTGGATGTCCACATGTTAAAGAATGAAATTAGACCCATACTTATCACCTTATACAAAACTTAAGTCCAAGTGGATCAAAGACCTTAACATAAGGCTGCACGCACTAAATCTAGTAGAAGAGAAAGTGGGGAAAACCTTCAAACTCATTGGCACAGTTGACAACCTCCTGAATAGAACACCAATATCTCAGGATCAAGACCAACAATCAATGAATGGGACTTCATGAAACTGAAAAGCTTCTGTAACAAAAAGGCAGCCTACAGACTGGGAAAAAATCTTGACCAACCCCACATCTGACAGAGGGCTAATATCCATAATTAACAAAGAACTCAAGATATTAAATGCCAAGAAACCAAATAATCCAATCAAAAAATGCGGAACAGTGCTAAACAGAGAATTCAAAAAGGAGGAATTCCTAATGGCTGAGAGACACTTGAAGAAATGCTCTGCATCCTTAATTATCAGAGAAGTGCAACTAAAGAGGACTCTGAGATTCCATCTCACACCTGTCAGAATGGCTAAGATTAAAATCTCAAATGACAGCACATGCTAGCAAGGGTGTGGAGAAAGGGTCATCTATTCCCAAGTAGCCATCCCTAAAAACGTGTACATATGAATAATTCTAAATGGATTCAACAAGTTCTCTGTATTTATGTGCACTATATATTTAAATTATATACATAAAATTTAAAAGAGTTTGAGAGAAAATGTGAGGAATATCAGAAAAGTTGGAGTGGGGAGAGGTTAGGTGGAAATGATGTAACTATAGTATTCATGTAAGAAATGGTCAAAAATTAAAATACTTGTTAAAAATATATGAGCCTATCTTTATTTTTCCATCAATTCTTCTAGATGCATATCCTTCCATAAATTTTCACAGAAATTTGCAACATCAATGTTCTTATCCTAAAATTGAAATGTTTTAATTCACTGATAAATATTTACACATATCTAAGAAGGGATATGAGGGAATTAAAGACTTTAAAGATGTGCATCATTGAGGAACTTTCAAATTAATACATTCTTGAAAATGTTAGTCAGAAAGATAGTATCTTGTATGACTCTATTTATACAAAATTTCCAAATATGCATCTGGGTAGACATAGAAAGTAGATTAGTGGGATTTAATAGGAATGCAACTGGAGCAAAAAGGGCACTGTAGATGGAGAGAAGTAAAGGGTACTGTAGATGGTCACTCGTTTTCCTTAGGGGATAGTGATATGTTCTAAATTTAGAGCAGTGACACAAATCTGAATATACTAACAAACCACAGAGCTCATTAATTTAAATGAGTGAATATTATGGTACATGGCTTAAGTGTTGGTAACATTGACTTTAAAGCATGAATAAGTTAGTTAATCTCTATAACCTTCTCCTCACCTTTAAAAATATAATCATTGCTACAAACATTACAAGAATAATGTCCAGAAAGAAACTGACCTGGAATATATGCCCAATGATTTTTTTCTTTGCTCTATACATGCCTGTCTTCCTCTTGTTATCCACATAGTTTGAAAACTGATTCCTAGTTGAATAGGATGGGGGTATTCTCAGCTGCTCAGCCAAAGCATTTGTTGAACCATAAGTTGTGTTTTTTTTTCCTTATTCGGGACTTTAATATAATTCTTGATAATAAGATTTTAACTTTATGACATTACATATATAAAGGTATATATATTTCCATTAGGACCTAAAAGTAGAAATGCATATCCTTACAGTTTAAAAGATACAGATCATTTTGAATTAATCAAGACCACATGGTATTACTATAATGACAGACACATACTCTGCCCTGAAGAGTGCTTTTCTGTCTATTTCAACTTTATCACATCAGAGAAATGAGTCTTTCTAGAACCATGGATCATAAAACAATCTTTGATTTTTACATGCATAAAATAAAATGTATGGCCAAGAAGGGAAGCTATTAAATGAAGTCTCCTCCTACCAAAAACTAACACCTATGGTGGTGGGAAGTTTTAATTACCAACCTAATATAATCTAGAAAAACCTGGAATGGGAGTCTCAGTTGTAAAGATACAATTGTAAAGGGAAGGATTGTAAAGATAGAACTGGCCTGTGGACATGTCTGCAGGAAATTGTCTCAATTTAATTGGTGTGAGAAGATCCAGCCTAAAAGTGGTGCAGGGTTCCTTTCTTTGGGTTTCATCCTGGAGAGTGTAAAAGAGGAGATGAGCTAAGCGTAAGCATGCATGTACTTCTTCTTTCTTTGCTTTTGACTATAGATGTACCTAATTGCTTCAAGCTCTGCTTCCTTGATTTATCCATACTTATGGACTATACAAACTGTTATTAAAAGCCTTTCTCCTTTTTTTGTCAATGTATTTGATTGTAGGGCCAGGAAAGTAAACTAGGTATCTATGCTCATAAATTCTACAAGGCTGACTGACTGATCGAAACTTTATGATTGTGGAATCTTCCAGATCCAGAGCCAAATTACACATGTTATCTTTAATAGACATCAGTATACTTCTAATGTCTAATGAAACATCCCTTCAAAACACAGGTAAAGCAATGTGATAGGTTGGCAGACCACTGGATTCCACCAAGAAAAATACAAAATCATCAACAGAAATTGTATGCTTTACTCCAATTTGCTATAAGCCATCTGATGTCCCCAACAATATATTTGACAAATTCCTAGATATATTACTTTCTTTGGTTCTATGATTATTAATTTTATATAACTGCTTGCTATGACACAAATATGACTTATTGAAAAGATAGATCTGTAATTCATTGCATGGCTCTCTGCCCCGATGAAATATCATCCTATTTACTGTGGGTAGTTTCTACTTTCGTATGAAAGAACTTACAAGGGTTCTTTTTTCAGAAGCAAGTTTAGGTTTCATTAACCAAAATTATTTTTTCTTTAAATTTATTTATTTATTGCTTCAGGTTATATCTCTGTCATAGTGTCCTCTTTCCTCCTCTCCTAGTCCTCTACCCCCTAACACTTCCATCTCACTCCTCTGGAGTGGAGTGTCCCTATATAACAGTCCCCCACCCCAGTTCAGCAGTCATATGAGGGCCTACAAGGCAGCACCACTAGGGAAAAGTGTCTCATTGACAGGAAAAAAAAAGTCTATGTTCATGTTCCCTTTGGTGCATCCATTGTATTATAGTTATCCTGTACTATATGGCTAAAATCCAACTATAAGTGAATAGATGCCATGTGGATCCTTCTGAGTCTGGGTTAGCTCACTCAGGTTGAGCTTTTCTAGTTCCATCCATTTGGCTGAAAATTGCATGATTTTGTTGTTTCTGATAGCTGAGTAATATTCCATTCTGTAGATGTACCACAGTTTTTTAATCCATTCTTTCAAAGACCTTAACATAAGGCCGGACACATTAAATCTACTTGAATAGAAAGTGGGAAAAACCCTCGAACTCATTGTCACAGTTGACAATTTCCTGAACAGAACACCAATATCTCAGGACCTAAGACCAACAATCAATAAATGGGACCTCATGAAACTGAAAAGCTTCTGTAAGGCAAAAGACAATATGATTCGAAAAAAATGGCTGCCTACAGATTGGGAAAAATTCTTCACCAACCCCACATCTGACAGAGGGCTAATATCCAAAATTTACAAAGAACTCAAGAAATTAAATGCCAAGAAACCAAAATTATTATAAATGAAAAGAAAGATGCCTTTGCGGAATCTAAAATAGTTAACATACTTCAACTAGAAAGGCATCCCCTGCCTAAGCAGAATGGTACATTTTATTCATGTAATTTCACTGTAGGCACAATTAATTTGTAGCAATAACAATATTTTATTTAAGTCAACAAGTCCCAATGATGTTTCTCCAACTCAGTTATTAGAAGTTTAGACACAATTGGCTTTGAAATAGGGTCTCATGAATCTCAGTCCAAGATGGTTTGGATTATTAGAATGTGTCACCTGGGATTATGCAGGGTGAGGATTCAAATTCAGCTTTGTGTATGCTATGTAAGCACATTATCAACTGAACTGTATCCCCAGACTCCTAAGATATATTTCCCTTTGGATAAAATTATGTGATTGGTATATAGGGTAGTTAGGAAAGAATACAGAATATATTTAATAATATTCTCCATTATTTTAACATGTGCTTATGAAGTATCACCCAGACATAGTCTAAGAAACAAGGACTGCTAATACTATAAACAAGCCTCTACTTGAAAATAAGAATAGGATTTATATCAAAGACATACAAGCTTTTCAAGTGTTCTATGGAAATCTAAATTAATTGATCTAGCTAATTAATTAATTCTAGGAAGATGCTCAAAGCAGAAAGAAAATATTTTAAAAACTAAATAGTCATACATATTGATCCTCAATTTTTACATAAATTGATCTAAGTTAGCTTTCATGACACCCATGAAACAAACAAATGGAGCTTCCAGCATATTTTAGGTACTTTTGATTGTCCTGTTTCTGTTGTCTTAAAAGATTAAAAGTCAGAAATCTCAATGAAGTTTGAGTCACCTTCACCTGCAATCAGATTTATACTATTTATACTATTCAATTGCATTCCTAATGCATCCAGGTATGAAGAAGAGAAGGGCTGACCTGGGTTCATGAGCACTAACACAAAGCTGTATCTTTTAGCATTCTTTTAGGGAGACTCTCCCATTTACCATTATAACTATGCATAATTGGATGTGCATGTGGTTAAAATCAGATGCATTACAGGAAAGGACATGTGCATTAGAGAAATGATTTCATAACCTAATGCATTAATCAAAATAAAGAATAATACAAGCTATACCTCTAGAAAACAGCACCTTCTTCCTGCAGACCTTAGAAAAACACTCAGTCTTGTGGCCTGTATTATTGCATTGCTCAAAGCAAGCTCATCTTCCTTTTTTTGCAAATCTACACACATCCTAATTTTTACTTCTTTGCCTTAAAAGGCCACAAAACTGGCCCAGAACCCGACCACTGGAGATATCTTTGCAGCCTCAGCCCAGTGGTGCATATGGCTGTTTTGAAGAACTGAATGAGTCAGTTTGGTCAAAAAGAACTGTCAGGCTATGTCCTGCCCACAAGATGGAGGGGGAGGTTCTGTTGACTATTCTCCATCAGTTCTTTTGCCTAAGACAGAAATGGCAGTGAGAAGGAGGAAATTCAACCAATGGTGAGGTGACTGCCCCCTCTATCTTTTAATATTATTTCAACTCTCCAGACCCAAACTCAACTCTTGCAGCCATTTGGGATTTTTCAGAATCATGGGGTAAATCCCTCTGAGTATGTTGAGGGTTCAGTAGGTTCTGAGTCTTAGACATAAGAGGAAACACAAGAAGGAGGCAGAGGTAGGGACTGCAGTTGTTGTTGCTGCTGAGGAGAGGCAGATGCAAAGTAACAATAATCCTGGGGAGCAAACAATTCTCTCCATCCTCATGACTGTGAATGCAGACAAGAACAATGTTTCTGGAGAGTCTTATTGAAGATGAAAATTGAAATAACTTAGTTAATCAACTATGATTTATAGCAGACTTGATGAAGATTCCCATAAGTAAATTAACATTGATCCTACAATTACTGAAAGGTTTTAATGTAGCAATATTTCATTATCCAGTCAGCCCTGCATATGAGATGGAAATGCCAAATAATGTAAATAGAGCCTCAAACCCATATAACCAACCGATAAATGTCATTTCATTTTCTTTAACAATAGGGTCCAAGAAAAGCAGAATAAAATATAATAGACATAGGCTAAAAGGATGGTACTCATGATTGGTCATGCCCTTCACAGATGTTCAAAAGTCTAGAGAAAGCCTAGGAACATTAGCTTATAATGCAAGACAACTACTTGCTGAGAAATGTTTTCCATTGGGCCTCTGTCATATGTGCCAAGAACTGTTTCAGACCTCTGATATTGGAGGGATCAAAATTTGAAGTCTCAGAAGAGATAAGGGGCATCTAAGACTCTTAAGGTTATAGAAACAATGGATGACTAGTAAGGCCAGGATAGATTTTCACTGGCCTTCTGGAGAACAGCATCACCATCATTTCAGAGGAATGCTAGTTATCCCTAGACAGTGTGGATGGGCAGATTTACCTTCTTACTGATATGAGGGTAAGTTACTCAGTTTTAACCACATTTTCAGATACACCATCCTCTTACTTTTATAGATTTTAGGTGAGGCATTTATCCAAGAGAAGACTAACAGTTGGATTTCATTCTCATGCCAGCCTGCAGAGGGTAGAGGCTCCTGTGAATACAGATAAACACTTTAAGGTTGGAGCTAGACTTCCTCCACCAGAACACAGAGAGGAGCAGCAGAAGAAACAAAGGTTTTACTAAAAGAAATCATCTCTCAGAGGTACAATGTTGACGGGGTCTTAAGATGGCTGTTGAGCCTCTGCTTCATGGCTGGTACATTTATGAAACTATTATGGCTAGAATTACCATATTAAGGACAGTTTTGGATGCCATATCAATAGTAGATAAAAGTAATTTTGAGAAAGTCCAAAAAGTCAAGGAATTATTACTCACTTTTGGGTTGTTTCAGCCACTACAAACTGACAATGGATCCTCCTTCCCTTTACAAATAAACAAAGGAATGAATAAGGCATTAAGCATTTAATATTATTTACATTCTGCTTGGAGGACTCTATTCTCCCTCTGGAAAAACAGAAAGAACTAATCAAACTTTAAAAGTCCATCTTAGCCAAACTTTTCCAGAACCTAGGAAAATGATTGACCATATTATTGTGCCCCTTTGCCTTGGTGAGGATGTGAAACATCCTAAGAACAAAAATTTAAATGACCTCCTTTGAGAAGTTTTATGAGACCATTATATAAAACCTCAATACCAGACCCTAAGACAGGAGGTATGCTGATTTAGAAAATTGCAGAAGGTAGTTAGGGTATTGATTACTCAGGTTTTCCTTATCCCAGATCATAATTTCACTGATATCCAGATCAACCTTGGGGAACATGCAGTAATCAAGATTTGGAAAGTATGTTCCATATCACTCCAAATTACTCCAAATTATGAAAGGATTCCATACTGTCATACTTGTCATTCCAACGGCAGTGCAAGTCATTGAAGTATCTATATTAATCTTTCCAGGGTCATGCCTGCCCCCTGATTCTAAAACCAACAGAGACAATAGAATACTCTTATAAGCCCATTGAAGATTTATAAAACCATCTACAGATAAATATAACAAACTAATTATGATAGCTGCAACCTGGCCTCTGAGCTTTGCAACTTTTCTTAGCTTCCTGTGTTAAAAAATTGGCTAATTAATTTATTTAACTAGCATTTATATTATATTTAATTGACTCGGTTGTGTTAACACTTAACCAGCCATTATAAAGGAATACACAGGCACCACATGGATTTTAACAAGCCTAGGCCTGGGTTGCAATCCCAACCCATCTAAGCTAGCACATAGTTGTATTACCTAAATTTAACCCCATATATACATACATCCCTTTGGACTATTATTCTCTATGCTAAGCCGATGTTCCAGGCCACATGGAAGGATCTTTTTTTAAATCTACCCCATGTCATGTGGAAGGATCTTCTTTAATCTACCCCATGGGATGTCCTCCTTGTCTGTTCCTGGCTTCTCTCTGACCTTCGTCTTCCCACAATGCTTCCTGTCTCTCAAAAAACCCATGCACCTTAGTCCCAACTATCTCTGTCTTTGCCCAATCTCCAGGCCTCAGCATTTATTTAACCAATCAGAGTCAATAAAGTAACAGACAGCAAGCAGGAGCAATCAACATTTAGAATGCTTAACACCACCTCATCATTCCTGCTTTTATCCTGTTAATTCACCATTGCCAGGGGACTAGTGCTTATTATTTGACTAATTGAATTGTATCTCTTTTAAATCTTACTAATCCTATGGTTATGTCTTTTAACACTAGGAATGGGGTATGTGAAGCCAGCATATGCAAAGGATTAGGCCCTAGCAGTGGAACACACAGGCTCAGTACTTCTGGAAACCCACTAACTACTGGAAATCAGCTGAGTAAGAGAAACTGGGAACATATGTACATACATGGTCCACTAATGAATTAACTCAAATGGTAACATTTTCCTTTCCACTGGGCCCTTACTTATCAATATAACTCAGGACTCATCATTTGCTGTTTTGTCCACATGCTGAGAAGTACTAAGGAGCCTGATCAGAAGAACCTTGTCTAACAGTTAACACAGATCTACCCAATTTTCAGGAAACACTTAGTTCTAAGCACTGAGAAATAGCCTCTGCTGAATGGTTTTCCTTGTCCTCTGCTGCTCTGGTCTTGATTTACAGCCAACCAGCTCAGGCTTCTACTGGAGGAGCAACATCCAGACCGATTCAAACTCCCTCTTATGAAAAGCAATTAAAGATAATTGTCCTTTCACCAAGTATAGTCACTAGTTCTCTTGGCTCAAAAGATTTTTTAAAGGTGTTTTGTGTGTTTAGTTATACATAAACACACATACACACACACACACCAATAATCAATGAAAAATGAGACATTGAAATTGAAAGAGAAAAAGGAAGCTACATGGGAGGCTTTGGAGGAATAAAAGGAAAGGAGGAAATACTATAATTATATAATAATATTCGGAAATGTATATTTTTTAAAAGGATCAAATAGAATAAGTTATAGGGATGAGAGAAACAAAGAGACTACTCTCACCAGGAGGAATGCTTATTATATATCAATGCTTCTGGAAAAAGTAAAATAAAATATCAAAAATATCCCCTACACAGTTGACACAATTGAAAAATGAGGAGACAGCACCTCAGTCTCAGGCTGGAAAGACAGCACTCTTGTTCCTATCTGTGATAGTGATCCTCTTTGTTCTCATTCTTTTCCTTACTCTTGAATTATATAATTTACTTATTCCAGAATCCAACAGGTCAAATCATAGGTGGCCCCTCAGTAACAGCAGCAACAAGGAATAAAGTTGGACACTCATGTGATCAGGACCAGAGTGGATCTGTTCGATCTTGTCCTTAAACTATAAGGCTAAGAAATTTTGGGTCAGTCTCCAATAGAATCCCAGAAGATAGAACATTAGGGCCAGAATAGGAGACACTCTAAGTGTCCTATTCAGCTCCTCATTCTTTCTCAGCTTGGAGCACTAACTTGCCTACTTTCCCAGCAAATTAGGGAGAAATGTTTCTGGGGTATGGGGGAGTTAAAGCAGGCAAGCATAAGACAGATAAGACAGAGTTTACCTCAGAGTCTCACTCACTCTCTCTCTCTCTCTCTCTCTCTCTCTCTCTCTCTCTCTCTCTCTGTGTGTGTGTGTGTGTGTGTGACACATTCACACGTACACATACACACACTTTTCACACTTTTTCTGATGCACTTGTCAGCCTAGTTCCTTCACCCAAATGTCCTATGCACACTACTCTCCAAACAATGCACTTAGCTTTTGCAAAACTGCACGAGCCTTTATTTTAAATATTTGAGGCCATGATTATGAAAACATCTGGTCCAGACCTGATGACTTGTAGCAGGATCGTATAAAGTTCTCTTTCTAGGTATTGTGAAATGGTGAGTGCAATGTTGTTAGCAATTGTCACTCTACTGTGTAAAAGAACCCCAGAGACATTCTTCCTGTACATGTAACATTGTCCTCATTTTCTAGTCTCTTTCATACTCAATACCTTACCCAATCTCTGCTAATTACTATTCTACTCCACTTCTGAGATTTTTTTAAACAATGTAACCTTTCAGCATCAGCCTCCTACATTCAGGGAATATAGGCTTCATCACACCACTCAACTGAGACCAGCTTCTTTTAAATCGGCCTAAAAAAATATTGTGTGAAGATTTCACCATAAGTACAGATTGATTGAAATGGTCAGAGACCTTCTACTTCTTAGACTATAAGAAAGAGATATTAGGAAAGAGAGGCTACTTAAGAGCAGTTATAAAGAAAAGGGTATGTGTTGAATTAAACCTGACAGGCCTGGGGTAGGCCTGACAGGCTTATGTCTCCTGCTGATAAGGCCTGAGTCCTGGGGCAGCACTTATGACCATAAAATAATGCACCAAGACCTTTTAAAGTTTCAATGCTTAGACCTCAGGTGGGCAGATGCTCAACTAGCTCACCTAAATTAACCCAACCACCTAGTCAGAACCAGCCATGTGGCTTGCTGTACCTTCCAAGCCCACAGTTACATCTGTCTGCTTCTGTGTCTCTTGGTGAAAAGAGAGCTTCCTCTGTCTCTTCCAAGAGTTTCTTCCTTCCTCCCAGTAAGTCCTACCTTCCTTTTCTCTCTCTCTCTCTCTCTCTCTCTCTCTCTCTCTCTCTCT
>CAJQZJ010033081.1:915586-959661 GCA_907164525.1 Lophiomys imhausi | reverse complement strand
TCTCTCTCTCTCTCTCTCTCTCTCTCTCTCTCTCTCTCTCTTTCTCTCTGCCAAGCTAATTGGCCATCAGTAACTTTTATTATCCAATCAGAGAATGCCTCAGATAGGGAAGTAACCAGATCTCAGAGGATTGAAATCAGCATTTGAAAACCGTGCATAAGACCCTTTCCCAACAGGTCTGTGTATGGATGTTTTGCCAGGACAGTTGTACAGAGACAGGCTAAACACAGATGAAGACAGAACAAGCTGGATAATGAGAAGAAGTGAAAAGATTAGGACGTATTGCCAAAGTTAGTATGAGGCCAAGAGAACAATGTAGGCAAAGGCAAGCTAGAAGCCTCTGGCCTAGGAATAGTTAGAACAGAGAAAGAAACACTCTGGACTCAGCCCAAGCCATATATTCACACAGCCTGGATATGGCTCTCAGCTTATCCACTCATCTGAAAAAATAAAATCAAAAACATCGAAACGAAAACATTCTACATTAAAAGCAGACTAAAGGGATTTATGACGATGAATCCAGATGATTTCATGGTCATAAACTGAATGCTAGGAAGAAGTTTTCAGAAGAAAAGTGTAAGTATCTAAGAAACTACAGATGAGAAATAAGCAATCCTAGGGCAATTAATTAAGAGATTTCTAAGAAGACAACACAAAAATCTCAATATTACAAGAGTTAACATACTTCCAATAATAACTCTGCATATTAATATCATTTTCTCTACAAAAGACACAGACTAGCAGATTAAATTTAGAAAACAAGAATTATCTTCTTTCTACCTCCAAGAAACATGCCTCACTGTCAAAGCCAGAAATTACCTCAAGGTAAAAGGATGGGGAAAGCTATTACATGCAAATGGGCCAAGAAACAAACAAAATGGACTTTAAACAAAATAGAAAGAAGAAATCTTTAAAAGATGACTTCATATTGATTAAAAGAAAAATCCATCAAAAAGACATTTCAATTCTAAATATATACAACAAACATAAGTGTGCCTAATTTTTCAAAACAAATATTATTAAATATAAAGTCAAAGATTATCCCAAACACAGTAATAGTCAGTCAATAGACATGTCAACTTGACTCAAACTAATATCACTTGAGAAAAGAGAACCTCAATAGAAGAATTATCTTGATCAGATAGGCCTATGGTCATATCTGTAAGAGACTGTCATAATTGTTGATTTATGGGTGCTCACTGTGGGTGGTGCCATCCACAGATGGGCCTGGGCCATAAAGACAGCAAGGTGACTAGTCAGGGATAAGTATCCCCCATGATTTCTGCTTCAGGCTCTTCATGAGTTCCTGCCTTTATTTTCCTCAGTAATGAACTATGAACTGTAAGTGTAAATTAAATAAACCTTTTCCTGTCCAAGTGTTATTGGTCATGGTATTTATAATATCTATAGAAAATCAAACATAGATAGTAGGGGTTTTCAACACCTCACTTTAACCATTAGACAATTCACCCAGATAAAAGAAAGAGAAAAGGGGTGGGGATACTTTGGGAGCTAAGTAACACCATAAATCAAATGGATGAAAAAAAATCTACATAACATTTCACTCAGACACCAAAACACAGACATTCTTAGCAGCCTTATGTTTCACCAAAGCTTTTTTTTTTTTAATACTTTATTTTTTTTTCTTCAAGTTACATCTCAGTCACAAACCCTTCCCTATTCCCCCTTCCTGTCCCACCCTTCCAACCTCTTCCTCCCAACAGCTTCCCCTTTCAGTCCATCAAATGGTTCCTTCTCTTATAAAAGTAAATACTATACAAAAAAAACAGAAATAAATATGCCACATTTATGAGAGTTAAATGGCCCAGGATACATTCCCAATGTCCAGTTCATACATATTTGGCCCCTGACTTTAACATTCTACCAGCTAACCATCTCCATGAGTTTAAAGTTCTATAACTGACTCAGCTTTCATACTAACTTGCATCACTATTATAAACATCTTCTTAGATCTAGAACGCCCTCTTGATTCCTAAATAACTAAAAATTTAACTATGAGACTCTAGCTGTCTATTCTTCAACCACCTCAGAGACCTGAGAGGGATAAATATATCTGATTATATAGGAAGTGCAGGGCCTGCAGCTTCCAAAACTAAGAAATGACATACCAGTGACTGCCTGGACAGTTCCCATTTTCTCTCCACACATTCCAGCATCAGTCTTCAGCCTTTTGGTCCTGTTTCTCTGACAGACATTTATTGTAGAGCAGGGATTATGGAGGACTTACCTACCCTGTCTTGGCAGAGCTAGGCTGTCGACTTCCCTGTTACCAAGTTTTGTCCTTTTTGGACAGCAGTCTGTCTGCAGTTGAAGCAAGGAGTTTTTTCATGCCAAGAGATAGGCTTGCCACTAATTCAACCATCTCACACTGGAGATTCTTTGATGCTTATCTTCTACTTGGAGTAGAATAGGGGGTGCTGTCAGGAGCTGATATGTCTCGATATCAAAAAAAATCTTAATTTAAGACATCTTTGATTATGTATCAATATACCAAGATCAATGCCTATGTAGCCCAATATAATCTTAATATTACGTCCATATGCAAGGGTCAATACCATTGTGGCCAACTATAATCTTAATTTTGTATCAATATACAAAGATCAATACCGATGTAATCCAATACAATCTTATTTTTGCACAATAAACAATGGTCAATACCACTTTAGCCAAATAAACTACTAATTTTGTATCAATATACAAAGGTATACATAATTAAGAGTATATTTAACCACAATTGAATAGATCTTTGTATATTGATACAAATTTAAAGGTAATGCTTCCCAATGGTATCATACCTAGAGATACTTAAAAATAAAATGTGAAGCTCTGACCTCTTGATACCAACCATCTAAAACGGTCTAGGATAGTTAAAACAAACTCCTAGTCATGCAAACATGTCTCTTTGTTGGCTACTATGACAGTCTATCACAGATATTCTCTAAACTACCCAGTAATCAAGTTGCTAAGAGATAAGCAACATTTGCTTATCTAAATACAAGAGATGGATAGGGCATCTTCAAAAACCCCTAGAGATCTGCAGAATATGGCATTCAAAGATGTTATCTTAAATCAAGATTTTTTTTTATATCGAGACATATCAGCGCCTGACGGCAACCCTATTCTACTCCAAGTAGAGGATAAGCATCGAAGAACCTCCACTGTAAGATGGTTGAATTGGTGGCAAGCCTTTCTCTTGGCATGAAAAAACCCCTTGCACCAACTGCAGACAGACTGCTGTCCAAAAAGGACAAAACTTGGTAGCGGGGAAGTCGACAGCCTAACTCTGCCAAGACAGGGTAGGAAAAACCCCTTGCTTCAACTGTAGACAGACTGCTGTCCAAAAAGGACAAAACTTGGAAGCAGGTAAGTCGACAGCCTAGCTCTGCCAAGACAGGGTAGGCGAGTCCTTCATAACCCCTGCTCTACAATCAATGTCTGTCAGAGAAATGGGACCAAATGACTGAAGATTGATGCTGTAATGTATGGAGAGAAAATGGGAGCTGTCCAGGCAGCCACTGGTATGTCATTTCTTAGTTTGGGAAGCTGCAGCCCTGCACTTCCTATATAATCAGATATATTTGTCCCTCTCAGGTCTCTGAGGTGGTTGAAGAATAGATAGCTAGTGTCTCATAGTTAAATTTTGAGTTGTTTGGGAATCAAGAGGGTGTTCTAAGAAGAGGCTTTTTAAATTGTGATAAAAGTTGAGTTGGATATAGAACTTTAAACTCATGGAGATAGATCGACAGTAGAATGTTGAAGTCAGGTGCCAAATACATATAGACTGGACATTGGGATTGTATGCCAAGCCATATAACTCTCATAATTTTGGCCTAATTACCTCTGTTGTTTTGTATTGTATTTATTATTATAAGAGTAAGAGCCATTTGTTGGACTGAAAGGGGGAGCTGTTGGGGGGAAAAGATATATCTTAAACTTAAAAAAAAAGGGAAGGGGATGGGTGGGTTGAGGCGGAAGAGGGTGGGAGGGTGGGACTGGAGGCGGGGTAGGGAGGGGATTTCAATTGAGATGTAACTTGAAGAAATAAAAAATAAAGTAAAAAAAAAAGACATCTTTGAATGCCATATTCTGCAGATCTCTTGGGGTTTTTGAAGATGTCCTATCCATCTCTTGTATTTAGATAAGCAAATGTTGCTTGTCTCTTAACAACTTGATTACTGGGTAGCTTAGAGAATATCTGTGATAGACTGTCATAGTAGCTAACAAAGTGACATGCTTGCATGACTAGGAGTTTGTTTTTCTTAACCATCCTAAACAGTTTAAGACGGTTGGTATCAAGAGGCCAGAGCTTCACATTTCATTTTTAAGTATCTCTAGATACGATACCATTAGGAAGCGTTACCTTTAATTTTGTATCAATATACAAAGATCTATTCACTTGTGGCTAAATATACTCTTAATTTTGTATCAATATACAAAGATCAATGCCTATGTAGTCCAATACAGTCTTAATATTACGTTCATATACAAGGGTCAATAACATTGTGGCCAACTATAATCTTAATTTTGTCTCAATATGCAAAGATCAATACCGATGTAGTCCAATACAATCTTAGTTTTGCACAATAAACAATGGTCAATACCACTTTAGCCAAATATACTACTAATTTTGTATCAATATACAAAGGTATAAGGGCATATTCAATAATCTGTCCCTTCTTCTTGGTCCTTCCTGTGCTATGTCTATGTCTCATTTTTCTCAAGTCTGTGCACTCCTACATAGGAGAGAAAGAAGGATACAGAAAAGGGGGAGAAGGAAGTCCCTGGGTCTAACCTCCAAAACCCATTAAACAGGACCATTTAACAGCCTGTAATCTCTTCCTCTAAATAACAGAGTTTTCAGTTATCCTTCAAATAACCAAAAGGGGGGGCGGAGAAACACCCTCCCCACCCTCTGGGCATGGGACGTAGCTCTCTTAAAATGACTTCCTGCTGATTTGGGTAATAGTAAACCTGCTTGGGGCCCAAGCCAAAACGGAAAAACGGTTTAAAATGTTAGTACAATCCTTTTATGTTCAGTCCTTCTGTTCTGAGCTGTTCAGATGTCCTAAGGAGTTTGTAGGCAGAAGCTGATCTTCCAGGCTTTACTGAGGTTCTGGCTGGGGCATTATGTAGAGCTGAACGGTCTTAGCGATATTGAGTTGTTGTGGTTGTAGACTTTTGATGGAAACAGGTATTGAGGGAGTCTGTCAGGCTGAATCATCTGGGTCACTTGTCTTCTTTGGTGTCTGATTCTGTTTTCTGCTGAGGTTTCCGTTGTCCAGTTGTCCCTGGGTTCCTTGAATGGATGCTTTGATTCTCCTGGAAAGATAAGAACAGAGCCCTGCCCTAATCCTAACTCTGGGACAATTACCCTTTTTTTGGGGGGAGGGGGGTTAGGTAATATTTCTCCTGAATCAAATTTGGTTTTTTGACAATATATAAAGTGTTATCTCTCAATCTGGGTTAAAAAAGAAATTATTTTGCTATTTTGGAGCTAAACCAGCTTTAGCTTTAGTGTATATATTTTGAGATCTCAAAGGACAATTTGTTTGTATTGAGTAGGCCTTTTGTAAGTAGCTTTTAAACTTAGGTCCTTCCAAATCCTATGTGTGTGTCTCTGCATTCTAATTATTGGGATCAAAGACCTGTGGTTCCCATCTGAAGGGATTAAAGATGTGTTCCACCACTCCTGGATCGAAGTTTTTCTCTATTTAGAGTTTGTTTTGTATCAGGCTGACCTTGAGCTCTGAGATCTGCCTGATTCTGTCTCTAGTGTGTTGGGATTAAGGTGTACTCTTCTTGAATGATGGGATTAAGGGTGTTCCCCTCACCACATTGTTGCGTGTAACTCTAGAATTTATAAGACCAAAAACTCTATGGTACTCCTCCCGTCTCTGCTGAAGTTAAAGGCATGGGATAACACCACATTTCTCATGTATTTTACCTTAGCTCTATGTTTTTTCGACACTTGGAGGTTTATAAAACCAGGTTGAACAGCTGTATCCTTTATTTTATTTACAGTGTTTTAACATTGTTACCTGCTTTTTTTAATTAATAAATTTATTTGTTTGTTGCTTCAGGTTACATCCTTATCTTATTGTCCTCTTTTCCCGCTTCCCAGCCCCACCTTCCCATGCTCTACCCACTGACCCTTCCGTCTTGTTCCTCTGGGGTGCAGTGGCCCTGCATAACAGTCTCTCACCACAGATCAAGAGTCATATGAGGGCCAAGAGCCTCTTCATACACCGGGGGACTACGAGGCAGTACTGCCAGTGAAAGGTGTCTCTTTCTTACGGGGGGGGGGGAACTAAAAAAAGACCAACAAACACACAAACCCACAAAAACAAAGAACAACAACAAAAAAGAGAGGAAAAAGAAAAAGAAAGAAGAAAAAAAGTCTATGTCCATGTTCCTTTTGCTGTGTTGGTGGTAGTACAGATATCCTGTACGATATAGCTAAAATCCTACTGTAAGTGAATGGATGCCATGTGCATCCTTCTGAGTCTGGGTTATCTCACTCAGGATGAGCTTCTCTAGTTCCATCCATTTGGTTGCAAATTGCATGATTTCATTGTTTCTGATAGCTGAGTAATATTCTATTGTATAGATGTACCACAGTTTTTTAATCCATTGTTCAGTTGAGGGACATTTCTAGCTATTACAAATAAGGCTGCTATGAACATAGATGAGGAGACTTCCCTATGACTCCATGAGGGGTCCTTTGGGTGTATACCCAGGAGTGGTATGGCAGGGTCCTGAGGCAAAGTTATTCCTAGATTTCTAAGATATCGCCAGACAGACCTCCATAGTGGTTGCACAAGCCTGCACTCCCACCAGCAATGGAGTAGGGTTCCCCTTTCTCCACACCCTCGCCAGCATGTGCTATCATTTGAGCTCTTTATATTAGCCATTCTGACAGTGTGAGATGGTCTCAGGGTCGTCTTGAGTTGCATTTCTCTGATGATTAAGGATGTTGAGCATTTCTTCAAGTGTCTCTCAGCCATTAGGGATTCCTTCTTTGTGAATTCTCTATTTAGCTCCGTCTCTGATTTTTTGAATGGATTATTTGGTTTCTTGGCATTTAGTTTCTTGAGTTCTTTGTAGATTTTAGATAATAGCCCTCTATCAGATGTGGGGTTGGTGAAGATTTTCTCCTAGTCTGTTGGTTGCCGTTTTGTTCAAATGACAGCGTCTTTTGCCTTACAGAAGCTTTTCAGTTTCATGAGGTCCCATTTACTGATTGTTGATCTCAGGTCCTGAGCTGTTGGTGTTCTCTTCAGGAAGTTGTCACCTGTGCCAATGAGTTCGAGGGTTTCTCCTACTTTTTCTTCTAGTATATTGAGTGTGGCCGGCCTTATGTTAAGGTCTTTGATTCTCTTGGATTTAAGTTTTGTACAAGGTGATAGGTATGGGTCTAATTTCATTCTTTTGCAAGTGGACATCCAGTTGGACCAGCACCATTTGTTGAAGATGCTGTCCTTCTTCCATTGTGCGGTTTTGGAATCTTTGTCAAAGATTAGTTGGACATAGGTGTGTGGGTCCATGTTTGGGTCTTCAATTCGATTCCATTGATCCACTGGTCTGTTTCTACACCAGTACCATGCTGTTTTTATTACTATTGCTCTGTAGTACAGCTTGAAATCTGGGATGGTGATGCCTCCAGATGCTTTTTTATTGTACAGGATTGATTTAGCTATTCTGGGCTTTTTGTTGTTCCATATGAAGTTGAGAATAGCTTTTTCCAGGTTTATAAAGAATTGTGTTGGTATTTTGATAGGAATTGCATTGAATCTATATATTGCTTTTGGTAGGATAGCCATTTTTATTATGTTGATCCTACCCATCCATGAGCATGGGAGATCTTTCCATCTTCTAAAGGCCTCTTCCATTTCTTTCTTCAGGGGCTTGAAGTTCTTGTTGTACAGGTCCTTTACTTGCTTGGTTAGAGTTACCTCCAGGTATTTTATGTTGTTTGCGGCTATTGTGCAGGGGGTTGTTTCCCTTATTTCTTTCTCAGTATATTTGTTTGTTGTAAAAAGAAGGGCTTCTGATTTTTTTGAGTTAATTTTGTATCCAGCCACCTTGCTGAAGTTGTTTATCAGCTGTAAGAGTTCTCTGGTGGAGTTTTTGGGGTCGCTTATGTATACTAACATATCATCTGCAAATAGGGATAATTTGACTTCTTCGTTTCCAATATTATTCCTTTGATCTCTTTTAGTTGTCTTATTGCTCTAGGAAGGACTTCAAGTACTATATTGAAGAGATATGGTGAAAGTGGACATCCTTGTCTTGTCCCTGAGTTTAGAGGAAATGCTTCAAGCTTCTCTCCATTTAATTTGATGTTGGCCACTGGCTTGCTGTATATTGCCTTTATTATTTCTAGGTATGGACCTTGTATGTCTGTTCTCTCCAGAACTTTTAGGATAAAGGGGTGTTGGATTTTGTCAAATGCTTTTTCTTCATCTAGTGAGATTATCATGTGATTTTTTTTCTTTCATCTTGTTTATATGGTGAATTACATTGATAGACTTTCGCATATTGAACCATCCCTGCATTCCTGGGATGAACCCTACTTGATCATGATGTATGTTACTTATGATGTGTTCTTGAATTCGGTTTTCTAGTATTTTATTAAGTATTTTTGCATCTATGTTCATGAGGGAGATTGGTCTGAAGTTCTCTTTCTTTGTTGGGTCTTTGTGTGGTTTAGGAATCAGAATGACAGTGGCCCCATAGATTGAGTTTGGCAGTGTTCTCTCTGTTTCTATGTGGTAGAAGAGTTTGAAGAGTAATGGTGTTAGCTCCTCTTTGAAGGTCCGGTAGAATTCTGTGCTAAAGCCATCTGGCCCTGGGCTCTTTTTGGTTGGGAGATTTTTAATGACTGTTTCTATTTCCTTGGGTGTTATTGGGCTGTTTAAGCTGTTAATCTGATTTTGATTTAGTTTTGGTAGGTGGAATTTATCGAGGAAATTGTCCATTTCGCTTAGGTTTTCAAATTTAGTGGAATATGGATTTTTAAAGTAGAACCCGGATATTTTCTGGATCTCCTCAATGTCTGTTGTTATTTCTCCCTTTTCATTTCTGATTTTGTTGATTTGGGTTCTTTCCCTTTGCCTTTTAGTTAACTTGGCTAGGGGTCTGTCTATTTTGTTGATTTTCTCAAAGAACCAACTCTTGGTTTCATTGATTCTTTGTATAGTTCTTTTTGATTCTAAGTTGTTGATTTCAGCCCTAAGTTTGATGATTTCCTGCCTTCTGTTCCTCTTGGGAGTGTTTGCTTCTTTTTTTTCCAATTCACCCAGTTTAGCTGTTAATTCACTAATATGAGCTGTCACAATTTTCTTTTTGAAAGCACTTAGTGCTATGAACTTTCCTCATAGCACAGCTTTCATTGTATCCCATAGGTTTGAGTATATTGTGTCTTCATTGTCGTTGGATTTTAAGAAGTCTTTGATTTCCTTCTTTATTTCTTCCCTCACCCAGTGGTCATCCAGTAAGGAGCTGTTCAATTTCCATGTGTGTGTAGGCTTTCTTTTGATTCTTTGGCTGTTGAAGACCAGCTTTATTCCATGGTGGTTTCATAAGATACAAGGTGTTATTTCAGTTTTCTTGTATCTATTGAGACTATCTTTGTGTCCAACTATGTGGTTGATTTTGGAGAAGGTTCCATCAGGTGCTGAGAAAAAGATGTATTCCTTTGTGTTTGGATGAAATGTTCTGTAGATATCTGTTAGGTCCATATGTTTCATGATCTCTGTTAGACTCAATATTTCTCTGTTTGGCCTCAGTCTTGATGATCTGTCCATTGATGTGAGTGGGGTGTTGAAGTCTCCCACTACTAATGAGTTGTGATTGATGTGCGATTTAAGTTGTATAAGTGTTTCTTTTACAAAAGTAGGTGCCTTTGTATTTGGGGCATAGATGTTCAGTATTGAGATTTCCTCTTGATGAATATTCCTTTTAATGAGTATATAATGCCCTTCTTTGTCTTTTTTCATTAACTTCAGTTGGAAATCTGTTTTGTTTGATATTAGGATGGCTACTCCAGCTTGCTTCCTGGGTCCATATGCTTGGAAAACCTTTTCCTAGTTCTTTACTCTGAGGTAGTGTCTACCTTTGGTAGTGAGATGTGTTTCTTGTATGCAGCAAAAGGATGGTTCTTGCTTGCGGATCCACTCTGTAAACCTGTGTCTTTTTATTGGGGAGTTGAGTCCATCGATGTTGATGGATGTTAGTGACCTGGGGTTGTTATTTCCCATTAGCTTGGTATAGGTGATGGTCCTGTGCCTCTTTTGATTTAGTTGCTGAGGGGTTTTCTATTCCCTTTGTTTTCTTGGGTGAAGTTTTCTTCTCTGGGTTGGAATTTTCCTTCTAGAATTTTCTGTAGGGCTGGGTTTGTGGGGAGATATTGTTTAAATTTGATTTTTTCATGGAATATCTTGTTTTCTCCATCTATGTTGATAGAGAGTTTTGCTGGGTATAGTAGTCTGGCTGGGCACCTATGTTCTCTCAGGACTTGTAGGATATCTGTCCAGGCCCTTCTAGCTTTTAAAGTTTCTGAGGAGAAGTCAGGTGTAATTCTGATGGGTCTGCCATTGTATGTGACTTGACCTTTTTCTCTTACAGCTTTTAATATTCTTTCTTTGTTCTGTACATTTGGTGTTTCAATTATTATGTGGCGAGAGGAGTTTCTTTTCTGATCTAATCTGTTTGGTGTTCTGTAAGCCTCTTGGATTTTTATTGGCATCTCTGTTTTCAGGTTTGGGAAGTTTTCTTCTATGATTTTGTTGAAGATATTTCCTGGACCATGTTGTCGGGAGTCTTCTCTTTCCTCTATACCTATAATTCTTAGGTTCTGTCTTTTCATTGAGCCCTTGATTTCTTGGATGCCTATGACTCTCAGGTTCCGTCTTTTCATTGAGTCCTTGATTTCTTGGATGTTGTGGGTGAGAGATTTTTTAGCCTTCTCATTTTCTTTGGATGTTGTACTGATTTCTTCCATCGAATCTTCCATGCCTGAAATCCTGTCTTCCATCTCTTGCATCCTATTTTTATACTCACACCCGTAGTTCCTGTTCTCAACCCTTGATTCTCCACTTCCTCTTTTAACTCTGACTGTGTTTTCTTTATTGTTTCTAGTTCTATTTTCATGTCTTGTATGGTATTGTTCGTTTTGTACATTTCCTTCTCCAGCTTGCTTCTTTTTGTCTGAAAATCTTTCATTGCTTTATCCTTTTCCTGTTCAAGCTCTGTCACCTTGGCTTGGTGTTCTTTAATGGTGTTTTTCGGTTTTTTTGACTTGTAAAATTGTGGCTTTTTGAATTCCTTCATAGATTTAAGTTCTTCTTGAAGGGACTCTATCACTTTCCATAATGCAGAATTGTCATCGTTTTCATGTGTTTCTGTTGGTGTGAGGTCATCCGAATTGGATGAGCTAGGATAATTCTGCTTTGTTGGAGTCATATTTCCTCGATTTCTATTTTTTCTTGGACCTTTGGCCATATGGATGTGTTTAGCTGTCTGTTCTCATCGTTTTCTGTGCTTGGATCCACAGGGGATGCTTTGGTGTAGGAATCAAATTGCTTGGTTATCTGTCGTTGCTTACAGGGGGATCTCAGTGTCACTGTTGTTTTAATAGCCTGAAGCACTGTGAGCTGGTGCAGCCTATTCCCAGGTAGTGAGCAATGGTCCCGGATTGTTTCACTGCTCTCAATTCAGACTTCTCTATGTTGCACACTGAGTGATCAGCCTGTAATGGTTCTGATGGTATGGACCTGTTTGCCCAGGCATAGATTCTGTGGGCTTTGTTTGTCATCACGGAGGCTGACAGGACCCGGCTCCACACCTAATATGTCTGGGTTTTCCAGAATACAGCTATGGTCTCCTGGCTTCTGGTTTCCCACTAGGCTTCTCCGCCACAGGCCTGGCCCCTCAGCCCCGCCCGCCTGTGCCAGCTTCCCTCCCTGTCTGCTCTGCCATGGGTGCACGGAGGTTCAGCCCTGCCTGCCGCCTGTGCCAGCTTCCTTTCCTGGCTGCTCTGTTGCGGATGCGCGGAACCTCAGCCCCGCCCACCGCCTGTGCCGGCTTCCCTCCCTAGTTGCTCTGCCGTGGGTTCGGGGAGCTTCAGCCCCACCCGCCTGTGCCTGCTTCCCACCCTGAGTGCTGTGCCCGCCGGCTTCCCGCTCTCTCGAATCCTTCGCGGCTCAAGCGGCTGCGGACCACCCGCCGTGCACCCTTTTTCTTCCTTGCTAAGACTTCAACTATCCCGCAAAGTTTCCTAAGTAGCTATAAGGTCCTCCTGAGGTGTGGGGAGCCCAGTAGGCTAGTGGACGATCGCCATGTGGCCTCTGATTCTGCCTGATGTGTATTGGGGTCGATCTTACCAGGCGCCTCTCCAAATGAGAGTTCCCAATTCCCGGATTTAGTGGCTTCTGTGTCTGAGAGAGATGGGGGGAGAGCCTTTCCCTGGGACTTTTAGCAGTCTCTTGGGAGCTGTGAATGTTCCTGGAGGGTCTAGCCCCTCTGGTTTTTGCACAGTGTCCAATAACTCTGTGCTTTTTATGGCTCTTTTCTCCCACATTCAAAAATGCATCAGTGCGGGTCACTGCCATCTTGGCCCCCCCTCACCAAAGCTTTTTAATTATCCAATATATGCATTCTACTTTATTTTATTGTACTTAATTTATTGTGCTTAATACCTCTACATCCCTTCCACTGTTCGTTCACTCTACCCCCCCAGCCCTAGGTGGGAGAGAAAGAAGGTTTTAGGGAGGCAGGACATAGGTCTCTTTGAGGTACTTCCTGCTGATGAGGGTTGTTGGATTCTTTGGATCTAATACCAGTCTCATTAGAAGTTCAGCAAGCCAACAAACCAGAAAACCAGGAAATCAGGAGACAGCAGCAGGAAGACCAAGCAGCAGTTTGGGGGAATACCAGCATCTGGGAGAGCAGCAACCTCTTTCTTCTTTGTAGAGCCTTTCTCTGATTTATAGTTTATCCTACTTCTTTGTAAGGCCTTTTCTCTGTAGAGCCTTTTCTCTTTTACTTCTTTGTGGAGTTTACTTCTTTGTAGCCCCCTTCTTCTCAGGCCTCTCGCTTTTTTCCCTCATTTGTAGAGCTACCTTCTCCTTGGGACTCTTGCTTATGTTTTCCTCCTTTGAGGAGCCCCTCCCCCTCCTCAGGGCTCTGGCATTTTATTTTTCTTCCTTTGTCGAGCCCCCTTCTCCTCGGGGCTCTGGCTTTTTTCCCTCCATTGGAGGGCTCCTTCTCTTCTTGGGACTCTGGCTTTTTTTCCTATTTTGTAGAACCCCCTTCTCAACACTATGACTTTTTATTCCTCTCTCCCAAGTCCTCAGACTTAAACTTGCTCAGCTGGTTAAGCCATGCCCCTGCTAGCTCACAAGACCATTAATACTTTATATCTGTGTCTTAAGCAGCCTCACACCTGAGATTAAACAAAAACATTCTTAGATGTAACTTGATGTAGTAAATAAACATTATAATAAAAAATAAATAAAAAGCAAAAACTTTCTCATAATTGATTATTTTAATAAACTCCTATATGACTTTCTATAAAATAAATCATATATTACAGCACAAAATAAGTCACAAATATACAAGTATAAAATCACTCCTATTTTCTGACCATGTGGAATAAAAATAGAAGCCAATAACAATAGAAAATACACATATTTGTGAAATTAAACAACACCCAGGAAAAAAAAAAAAACCTATAATGGTGCTGTAGGGTTACTATTGCTGTGATGAAACACCCTGGCCAAAACAACTTGGGAAGAAGAGGTTTATTCAGGCTTTCTCATCACGGTTTATCATCAAAGGCAGTCAGGACAGGAATTCAAGCAGGTCCAATACCTGGAGCCAAGTGCTGATGCAGAGGCCATAAAGGTGTATTGCTAAGTGGCTTGTTCAGCCTGCTTTCTTATAGAACCCAAGACCACCAGCAGAGGGATGGCACCACCCACAATGGGTTGGACCTTTCCCTATCAATCACAAATTTAAAAAATATCACTTATAGAGTCATTTTTTCAATGGAGGTTCCCTCTTTTCGGATATCTCTAGCTTGTATCAATTCAACACAAGTGGAATGAAATGAAAACACACCACATCCAAATTGTCAGTACATAATTAAAGTACTCCTAAGGGTAAAATTTGCAGTTTTAGCAGCCTACATTTAAATTTTTTTTTTCAGTGAAATGTATATCACAATGAATTACATTAAGACACTGGAGAAATAAGAAACTAAATTTAAAAGTGGTAGATACGAAGAACTAACACCTTGCAGAAAATAATGAAATAAAAATAGAAATAATCAGTAGAATGAGGAGTTTGGTTTTTGAAAAGATAACCATTAAACCTAACTAATGATAATTTAAGTTCCAAATTAGTAATATTAAAAATAAAAACAAAGCGATTTCAACAAATACCAATGAACTTTGGAAAATCCTGAGGAAGTACTTTACATAGCTGTAACCAGAAAGCATAAAAGAAATGGATGAATTTCCAGATTACTATGACCCACTAAAAATATCAGAATGTGAAAATACTTTTAAAAGATCTATAGCAATTATCAAGATGACTCTGAGATTCCATCTAACACCTGCTAGAATGGCTAAGATCAAAAGCTCAAATGACAGCACATGCTGGCAAGGGTGTGGAGAAAGGGGAACACTCCTCCATTGCTGGTGGGAGTGCAGGCTTGTGCAACCACTATGGAGGTCAGTCTGGTAATATCTTAGAAAACTTGGAATAGCTCTGCCTCGGGGCCCAGCCATACCACTTCTGGGGATACATCGAAATGACTCCTCACCAAATCACAAGGAAGTGTCCTCATCTATGTTCATAGCAGCCTTATTTGTAATAGCTAGAAACTGGAAACACCCCAGATGTTCCTCAACTGAAGAATAGATTTAAAAACTGTGGTACATCTACACAATGGAATACTACTCAGCTATCAGAAACAACGAAATCATGCAATTTTCAGCCAAATAGATGGAACTAGAGAAGCTCAACCCAGACTCAGAAGGATGCACATGGCATCTATTCACTTATAGTCGGATTTTAGCCATATTGTACAAGATAACTATACTACAACGAATGCACCAAAGGGAACATGAACATAAACTTCCTTTCCTGTCAGTGAGACACTTTGCTCTAATGCTGCTGCATTATATGCCCCCAGTGTATGAGGAGGCTCTTGGCCCTCATATGACTGCTGAACTGGGGCAGGGGACTATTATGTAGGGACACTCCACTCGAGCCGAGTTGGATGGAAGGGTTAGGGGGTAGAGGGTGGAAGCGTGGGACTGGGAGGGGTGGAAAGAGGACACTATGATGGAGATGTAACCTGAAGTAATAAATAAATTTTTAAAAAGAAATAAAAATAAATAAATAAAAACAGTAATAAAAATTTCAACAAAAGAATGTAGATCCAGATATATTTACTACAGAACTCATCAGAATTTCTTCAAAGTATCAATACCAACATAACAATGACTCACATTATTCCATAAAATAGAAAAGAAGGGAATACTTCTAAAATCTAACTCTTTCTTCTCTCCCTCTTCCTCTTCCTCTCCCCACTCTTCTTCCTTCCTTCCCTCCCACACTCACTTTCTCTCTCTCTCTCTCTCTCTCTCTCTCTTTCTCTCTCCATGGTCTCTCTTTGTTACTCTGACTGACCTACCTGGAACTCACTTATAGACCAGGGCATCCTCAATCACACAGAGACAGAGACCTACCTGTTGAGTGAAGGGCTGGAATTAAAACATGTGCCACCATGCCCAGCTTTCATATTTGTTTTTCTAAGTTTTCACACAGATTTTATATGAAATGTTGAACAAAGTTCATGGAATAATTCTCAATGAGTCAAACAAATCACGAGGAAGCTAGAAGTGGTTTCTGTATTGTTTATGATCAGTCCCTAGAATTAAAATAACATTTACATCCCAAATGCCCCTATCATGTATTTTTTTAATTCCCAGTTTAGAAATATACTCAAGGTTTGTTTTCTAAACAAATTTTATTAAATAACATGCCACAAATTTAGAAACTTCCCTCTAGTTTGCAAACCTGTGAAGAGGACACAACTAGACTCAAGGAGCCTGAGAGTACAGGGCTTGGAATGTGATAGGAAAAACCACAAATTTTGCAACAGAGATGTTCCTGATTTTGTCTTGTTTTGTCTTGCTTTATTTTGTTTTGTTTTCAGTATTCCCATCCAGTTGTGGTATTTTAATTGAGTTGTCATACTTATTCATCTTTCCTCTGATACAATGTCAGTTTTTCATTTCTCTACATGGTAAACATCTTCCCTTATATAAACGTATTTGTATATAAGATACTGTTGTCTCAGAAGTTTTTATTCTAAATTAGAAAATGTTCAGTTGATGAGACTGGTCATATACACCTCCACATGTTATTCTTCAAACATAAAGAGAAACTCCTGGGCAAATGCTTCCAGTCCCCTTCACCTGCTTCCCAGAGCTTTCCATTCATCCCTGATAAATTTCAATTCAAAGTAAAACTGATTTTGTCAGTAACTAGTAAATTTGAGAGCATCCTTAACTGCTAGTAACTTCAGTTTTGTCTTCTCTATGGTGAGTGGAAAGTTCATTTGGTTCCATAGTCCAGAAAACCACTCATGTGTTCACTAAGTCTGTGACAAGTAAAATATACAATCAAATTTGAAATATAAGATACAAGATTTAAAGAATGAATGGATGTCACTTACTACAAGATATCACACTGACTGGTGGTTTTATCTGAAAAAGGGAGTAAATTGCTTATTTTTGCTGATGTTTTGCACTCTTTCTGCTTACAAGAATCTATGCAAAATGTTTTCACAAAACTCAAAAGCCTTCCCAAGAAGTTCAATATTTAATCTGGAGCTGTTATTTTGAGTACTCCTGAACAGATGCTTTCTCTTGCCAACCTTGCTTATAGTCCCACTTTGTCTTTGAAATCCTAGCTTTGTTTCTGGCCCCCCCCCATGTTGTTAAATGGTCCATTTTGTTTTTTTTCCATCAAGTATTGAATGTATTTAATTAAAATATAGGGTCAGAAAACATAGAAATAGCACAAAAGGCCAAGACATTAATTATGTAACCTTTAGATTATCAAACATACACACACACACACAAACATATAGTGTTTCAAATCCTCAGAAATTTCGCAGATTTAATAACATTTTTGTTTTAGTAAATTACAGGTATTACAGTTGCAAAATTAGTAATAATAATAGAATAGCTCAATTCTTTTTAGGGACTACATAATATACAAGCATTTTATGAGAGGGAATTGGCCCCAAACATATCAGATTCCACATAGACTATTTCATGCTGTGTGCCAAGCACCCAAACCATAAACAACAGAATTATTATAACATCACAGGACACTTTGGTGACAATAAATATTTTGTTAACTATATTTCTCCAGTTTAGAAGTGAAGTAATTTGGTTTTCTCAACAATAATGAAAAATATGAAAATACTATAAAAGAACTACCAGGAGACCATAGGCACCCCTAGGTTTTAATGAAAATACATGGAATCCTATATGCATACTTGATTTGAGGAGATTTAAGGAAGCAATTATCTCCTATGGTATGCATACTTCCAATGTTCATGTACTTCCTAAATTCATGAGCAACTCAGAACTGAATTATCCCTCAAGACTGGAAAGATTTGGCAACAGCAATAATGGAAGCTAGTTATCTGTTACAATGGTAAACACAGTGGAAAAAGGAAACTACGGCTATAGAACAATGATATCAGGCCAGAGGTATTGATATTCCCAGGATAAGTTGCTAGGCAAAGGTGAATATGCTTATTTACAAAAGCAGCTTGATTTTAATGCTCATACCTTGGTGCTATGTTGGTTAGTAGTTTTAAATGCTTAGGATAAGTTTGAAAAAAATCAGGAAAGTGGTCTGAGTCATTTACTAAAATAATACAAGGCCCAAGAGAAGAAGCCTTCAGTGAATATTTGCAAAGATTGATTTCAGTTGTAGATAGAAAAGCATCAAATCCAGAAAGGTACTAATTGAAACTTTGGATTTTGAAAATGCTGATTCAGAAAGCAAAAGCCAAAAAGACCTTTAAAGGAAAGATCAGCACCAATAAAGGAAAGGATTAGAGATACAGCTGATATTGGATCTCACAGTTATAATATTAATCTAATAAAAGAGGTAATTTCTAAAAATCTTAAGAAAATTCAAATTGGCAGATGTTTCAACAGTCATTTAAAAAGGGATTGTAAGCAAGGTGTTCCTAGATACAGTGTTTCTTTTTTTCTAGAAATTATCCTAAAAGAAGGGCTCAGTCTTCTGGAGTATGCGTAAGTGTAGTAAAGGGTAGTACTGGAATAATGAATGCAGATCAACAAGTGATAGGCAAGTTAATCCTTTGCCATTGAGAAATGCTTGAGGGGGCCTCCAGCAGGCTGAATATAAAATTCAATTGAAATATTCCATGTCATCAAAGAAGAAACTAACTCATAGAGCAATTAAAAGGTTTAATGCCTGTTGTTAAAAAAAAAAACACTACTTTAGATGTAATCAAGTAAAGAATATCTTCAACAAATCCCACCAACATCGCTAAGAAGACCAGCTGGATCTCAGGAACCTACAGGCAGAAATGACACATCTTACCCCAACTCCTGACCTGAGTACTCAGTTGGGACCCAAGAAGGGGTGTGCTATGGGATTCCCACTAAGAACCACCCCCAACACAAGGCCCCATGCGGCCTGTGGAGAGCTACAGGTCACAAAGATTATACAGCCTCTACACCAAAAGCTCCTCCTCTGGCACCAAGTCCAGAAGGAACTAGGATTAAACAAATAGCTCAGGACAACCAGGTGGCTAAAGGTGAGTGAAAGAACAGAACTGACAAAAGTCAGAGAAATGTGACTCAACAAAATTCAGCTATACTAATACAGCAAGCGCTGACGATCCCAGCACAGCTGAAACACATGAAAATGATAACAAATCTATACTTTTGAAAATGATAGAGGACTTAAAGGAAGAAATTAAATCCTTCAAAGAAGGACAATTCTACAAATGAAAACAATGGAGAATTCCATTAGAGACCTCCAAGCTAATTTAGTCAAACAAGAGGAGGAAGAGACAATACTATAAAATATTTGCAGGCAAAGACAACCAAACTGGAACAGGAAATGTATAAAATAGTTCAAGACCTGCAATTGGAAATGGAAGCAATAAAGAAAACACAAACAGAGACAATCCTGCAGGTGGAAAACCAAGGACAGAGAACAGGAACTACAGACATGAGTATCACAAATACGTTATGAGAGATGGAAGAGAGAATGGTGGAAGAGCTGACACAAAGGACCAGGAAACATTTTCAAAAAAATCATAGAAGAAAATTTCCCAATCCTAAAGAAAGAGATACCGGTAATATTCCAAGAGTCATACAGAAAACCAAATAGTTTAGACGAAATAAATTCCTCTCACCACATAATTAAAACTTCAAATGAACAGAACAAAGAAAGAATATTAAAAGTGGTAAGAGAAAAAGGTCAAGTAACATATAATGGCAGACCCATCAAAATTACACCTGACTTCTCCTCAGAAACTTTAAAATAGAGAAGGGCCTGGGCAGATAGGTGCCAACCCAGACTACTATTCCCAGCAAAACTTTCTATCACTGTAGATGGAGAAAACAAGATATTCCATGAAAAAACAAATTTAAACAATATCTATCAACAAATCCAGCTCTACAGAAGATCCTGGAAGGAAAACTTCAAAACAGAGAAGATAACTACACCCAACAAAATATAAGAAACAAAAAACCTACCACAGTTACACTAAAAGAAACACAAAAACACAGAACCACCACCTATATAAAAATGACAGGAAATAACAACATATAATCATTAAAATCTCTCAACATCAATGGACTCAGCTCCCCATAAAAAGACACAGGCTTACAGAATGTATCCATAAAAAAGATCCATCGTTTTGCTACATACAAGAAACTCACCTCACTAACAAAGATAGACTTTACCTCAGACTAAAAGCATGGCAAAAGCTTCTCAAGCAAACGGTCCCAGGAAGCAAGCTGAAGTAGCCATCCTAAAATCAAATAAAATAGACTTTCAACCAAAATTAAAAAAAAAAAAAAGACAGGGAAGGATGCTACATACTCATCAAAGGAAGAATTCATCAAGATGACAACACAATACTGAATATCTGTGTTCCAAATACAAGGGCACTCACATTTGTAAAAGACACACTACTAAAGCTTAAACCACACATTGATCCCCATACACTAATAGTGGGAGACTTCAACACCCTAATCATGCCAATGCACAGGTCATCAAGATAGAAACCAAACAGAGAAATAATGAGACTAACAGAGGTCATGAAGCAAAAGTCCTAACAGATATCTATAGAATATTTCACTCAAACACAAAAGAATATGTTGTCTTTTCAGCACCTCATAGAACCTTCTCCAAAACTGACCATATAGTCAGACACAAAGCACCTGTCAACAGGTGCAAGAAAATTTAAATAACCCCTTGTATATCAGACTACCATGGATTAAAGCTGGACTTCAACAACAACAAAAATAAAAAAAAAACCCTACACAATCATGGATACTGAACAACTCTCCATTCAGAGACCACTGGGACAGGGAAGAAACAAAGAAGAAAATAGAAGACTTCCTAAAATCCAATGAAAATGAAGGCACAACTCAACATACTCAAACCTATGGGACACAATGAAAGCAGGGCTATGAGGAAAGTGCATAGCACTAAGTGCCTTCAAAAAGAAAATTGTGACAGCTCATATTAGCGAACTAACAGAAGAACTGGAAGAACTGGGAAAAAAAGAAGCAAAAACTCACAAGAGGAGCAGAAGGCAGGAAATCATCAAACTTGGGGATGAAATCAACAAGTTAGAAACAAAAAGAACAATACAAAGAATCAATGAAAGCAAGAGTTGAGAAAATTAAGAAAAGAGACAAACCCTTAGCCAAATTAACTAAAAGGCAGAGGGAAAAACCCAAATGAACAAAATCAGAAATGAAAAGGGAAAAATAACAACAGACATTGAGAATTGGAATTCCCAGAGAACATTTAGGTCTTACTTTAAAAACCTGTACTCGAACAATTTGAAACCTACACGAAATGTACAATTTAACTGATAGATTCCATCTACCAAAGTTAAGTCAAGATCAGGTTAAGAGATTTAACAGCCCTACAACCCCTAAGGCAATAGAAACAGTCATTAAAAATCTCCCAACCAAAAAAAGCCCAGGGCCAGATGGTTTCGGCACAGAATTCAAAGAAGAACTAATACCAATACTCTTCAAACTCTTCCAGAAAATAGAAACAGAAGGAACACTGCCAAACTCATTCTATGAGGCCACAGTCACCGTAATTCTTAAACCACACAAAGACCCAACAAAGAGAGAAAAATTCAGACCGAGTTCCCTCATGATCATAGATGCAAAAATACTTAATAATAAGCTGGGAAACCAAATCTAAGAACTCATCAAAGGTATTGTACACTATGATCAAGGAGGCTTCATCCCAGCAATGCAGGGATGGTTTAACATATGAAAACCACCAACGTAATTCACCACATAAACAAGCTGAAAGAAAAAAACCACATATTTATCTCACTAGATGTGGAAAAACGATTTGACAAAATCCAACACCCCTTCATGCTAAAAGTCCTGGAGAGAATGAGCATACAAGGATCATGCATAGAAATAAAAAAGGTGATATACAGCAAGCCAGTAACCAGCATCAAATTAAATGGAGAGAAACTTGAAGCATTTCCTCTAAACTCAGGGACAAGGCAAGGATACTCACATTCACCATATCTATTCAACATAGTACTTGAAATTCTTGCTAGAGCAATAAGACAACTAAAGGAAATCAAGGGGATACAAATTGGAAACGAAAAAGTCAAATTATCCCAATTTGCAGACGATATGATAATATACATAAGCAACACCAAAAGCTCCACCAGAGAACTCTTACAGCTGATAAACACCTTCAGAAAGGTGGCTGGATACCAAATTAATTTTTAAAAAAATCAGAAGCCCTTCTTTATACAAAAAAATAATAATTGGGCTGAGAAAGAAATTATGGAAACTATACTTTTCACAATAGCCACAAACAATATAAAATACCTGGAGGTAACTCTAACCAAGCAAGTGAAGGACCTGTATGACAAGAACTTCAAGTCCTCAAAGAAAGAAATTGAAGAGAACATCAGAAGATGGAAAGATCTCCCATGCTCATGGATATGTAGCATCAACATAATAAAAATGACCATACTACCAAAAGCAATATACAGATTCAATGCAATTCCTATCAAAATACCACAAAAATTCTTTATAGACCTGGAAAAAGCAATTCTCAACTTCATATGGAATAAGAAAAACAGAGAATAGCTAAAACAATCCTTTACCAAAAAAAAAAAAAAAAAAAAAATACTGGAGGCATCACCATCCCAGATTTCAAGCTGTACTACAGAGCAATAGTAATAAAAACAGCATGGTACTGGTATAGAAACAGACCAGTGGAACAAGGGAATTGAATTGAAAACTCAGAAATGAACACACACACCTATGGTCATTTAATTTTTGACAAAGAAGCCAAAACTGTACAATGGAAAAAGGACAGCATCTTCAACAAATGGTGCTGGTCTAACTGGATGTTGACATGTAAAAGAATGCAATTAGACTCATACTTATCACCTTGCACAAAACTTACATCCAAGTTGATCAAAGACCTTAACATAAGGCCTGTCACAATAAATCTATTAGAAGACAAAGTGAGTAAAACCCTTGAAATCATTGGCACAGGTAACAAGTTCCTGAACAGAACACCAACATCTCAGGCTCTAAGACCAACAATCAATAAATGGGACCTCATGAAACTGGAAAGCTTCTGTAAGGCAAAATTCACTGTTGTTCGAACAAAACAGCAGCCTACAGATTGGGAAAAGATCTTCACCAAAACCACATCTGACAGAGGGCTAATCTCCAAAATTTACAAAAACTCAAGAAATTAAATGCCAAGAATACAAATAATCCAATCAAAAAATGGGAAACAGAGCTAAGCAGAGAATTCACAAAAGAGGAATCCTTAATTAGAGAGAGACACTTGAAGAAATACTCAACATCCTTAATCATCACAGAAATGCAACTCAAGATGACTCTGAGATTCCATCTCACACCTGTCAGAATGGCTAAGATCAAAAACTCAAATGATAGCACATGCTGGTGTGTTTGTGGAGAAAGGAGAACCACCCACATTGATGGTGGGAGTGCAAACTTGTACGATGACTATGGAAATCAGTCTGGCGATATCTTAGAAAACTTGGAATAGCTCTACCTAAAGACCCAAGCCATACTACTCCTGGTATACATCCAGAAGATTCCTCATCAAACCACAAGGACATCTCCTCAACTATGTTCATAGTGGCTTTATTTGTAATAGCTAGAAACTGGAAACAACCCAGATGTCCCTCAACAGATGAATGGATTAAGAAAAAAAAAAACTGTGGTACATTTACATAATGGGATACTACTCAGCTATCAGAAACAAGGAAATTATTCAATTTGCTGCCAAATGTATCTAGAAAACCTCATCCTGAGTAAACTAACCCAGACAGAGAAAAATGCACATGGTTTGTATTCATTTATAACTGGATTTTAGCCATATAGTTCAGGATAACTATCCTACAACTAACAGACTGAAAGGAACAGGAACATGGATTTTGTTACCTGTTAGTGGGACACTTTGCCCTAGTAGAGCTGCCATGTAGGCCCCCAGTGCAAGAGGAAGCTCTTTGCCCTCATATGGGTGCTGAACTGAGGGGGTCTGATATGTAGGGGCACCCTACACTTGAGGAGTAGGATAGGTGGGAGAAGGGGAAGAAGGTGGGAAAGTGGGTAGGGAGGGGTATCGGGAGTGGACTGTGATGGAGATACAAATTTAAGAAATAATAAACAAAAAATAAGAGATAGCAAGTCATTCCAGGAAACTTATTCCTGGGAAAATAATATGTAATTCACATGATCGAATTATTTCTTCTACGTATTTGACTTTTCCAGGTCTTTTTAAAAATATGTATTTATTTCTTCAAGTTACATCTCAATCATACTTCCTTCCTTTCTCCCTTTCCTGGTCCCACCCTCCTACCCTCTTCTCCTTCACCCTCCTATCTGCTTTTTTCTTTCTTTTTAATTTAAGGTGAATCTTTTTTCCTCAAAAGTTCCTCCTCTTAGTCCAATAAAGTCTCTTTTTCTTACAATAATAAATACAATACAAAACAATAAGAATAATTAGGCCACAATTATAAAAATTATAAGGTATAACATACATTCCCAATGTCCAATCATATTTTGCAACTGATATTAATATTCTATTATCTGTCTATCTCAATGAATTTAAAGTTCTATACTTAACTCAGTTTCCATCCTAACTTGCATTACCAACTTAAAAACATCTTCTTAGACCTAGAAATCCTTCTAATTCCTCAATAACTTAAAATTTAACTGTTAGACTATAACTTTATAGTCTTAAACTACATCAGAGACCTGAGAAGGATAAATATATCTGAATATAGAGGAAGTACAGAGACAGCAGCTTCCAAAACTAAGAAATGACAGACAACTGACTACCTGGACAATCCCCAATTTCTCTCAATACATTAGAGCATCTATCTTCAGTCTTCTGGCTCAATATCTCTGACAGACATTAATTGTAAAGCAGGAATTATGAAGGACTTGCCCACCCAGTCTTTGCAGAGCTAGGCTGTAGACTTCCCTGCTTCCAAGTTTTGTCCTTTTTGGACAACAGTTGAAGCAAGGGATTTCTCTTGCCCAGTGACAAGCTTGCCACTAATTCAGTCATCTCCAAATGGAGATTCTTTGATGCTGATCATCTACATGGAGTAGAAATAGGACTGCTGTCAGGAGTTGACATGTCTCAATATCAAAAAATCTTAAGAAAACATCTCTTAATACCATATTCTACAGATCTCTTGAGGTTTTTTAAGACCACCTGTCTATCTTTGTATATTTGGATAAGCAAATGTTGCTTGTCTCTTAGCAACTTGATTTCTGATTAACTTAGAAAACATCTGTGATAAGCTACACTAATACCTAACAAAATGACATATTTGAATGACTATTAGTTTGCATTTCTTAATTATCCTAATGAGTTTGTGACAGTTGCTATCAAAAGCCCAAAACATCACATTGCATTTTTATGTATTACATAGGTACAATACCTTAAAAAGAATGAACCTTAATTTTGTATCGATATACAAAGATTAATATCAATGTAGCTGAATATAATGTTAATTTTGTATGAATGTACAAAGATATAAAAGCATATTCATAATCTATCCCTTTATCTTTATCCTATATCATGTCTATATCCCCCCTTTTTTATTTTCAAGTCTTTTCCCCACTACACTGGAGAGAAAGAAGGATAGAGAAAAGAAAAAGAGAGAAATCACTTGGTCTAACCTCCAAAATCTATTTAACAAAACCATTTAACAACTTGTAACCAATCCCCCTAAATAACAACGAACATCTGCAATCCATCAAATGACCAAAGGTGGGGAAAATCCAATCCACCTTCTGGGAATGGGACATCACTCTCTTAAAATTGCTTCCTGATGATTTGGGATGTAGGAAACCTGTATGGGGGCCCAAATAAGAATTCAAATATGGTTAAGCAAGTTAATAGTAACATATGATTTTTACTCCTTTTGTGCCCAGCTATTTAAATGTCCTAAGAAGTTTGTAGTCAGAGGCTGAACTTCAGGGCTTTGCTGAATTCCTGGTTGGAACAGTCTGTGGGATGAACCATCTTGGTTAGCCATTTGGAGTTGTTCTGGTTGCAGATATTGAGGAAACAGCTATTTAGGAAGTCTGAGAGGCTGGATCATCTGGATTACTTGTCTTCTTTTGTGTCTGGTCCCTTTTCTTCAGAAGTTTCAGTTGTCCAGTTGTCCCTGGATTCCATAGATGGATGGTTTTAATCTCCAGAAAAGATAAGAACAGAACCTTGCTCTAATCCTAACTCTAGGGTGCTACATTTTTGGACAGGTAATATCTTTCCTTGAGCCAGTTTTTTTGTTTGTTTTTGTTGTTTTGGGGGGTTTTTTGTTTTGTTTTGGGGGGTTGTCAATAGAAAAAAGTATTATCTTTCAATTGAGATTTTTAAAATTCTTTTGATATTTTGGAATTAAACACACCTTTAAGTATATATATTTTGAGATCTCAAAGAACAATTCACTTTGAATTTCAGCTTGGCTCTTGTGAGCTGTTTTTAAACTTAAATCATTGCACATCATATGTGCCTGCCTCTGCCTTCTAAGTATTGGAATCAAATGTGTGTGCCTCCCAATTGTTGGAATTAAAGGTGTACACTGCTACCCTGGTTCTAAATTTTTCTCTATTTGGAGCTTGTTCTGTGTAAGGCTGGCCTTGAACTCAGAAACCGGCATGTTTCTGTCTCCAGTCTTTTGGGTTTAAAGGTGTAAAGCTCTCAAGTAACAGGGTTAAAGGTGTGAACAATCACCACCCTGTTCATTGTAACTCTCTAATTTAGAAGACAACTAACTCTATAGTGATCCTCCTGTCTCTGCTGGAGTTAAAGGCATGGGCTAACACCTCCCTTCTCAAATATTTTATCTGAGCTCCAAATTACTTCAACTCTTAGAGGTTTGGGAAACCGAGTTGAACTATAGTAACTCTTAATTTACTTATAGCATTTTTAACCTCTTAACTGCCTTTTTAATACCAAACAACTAAAACATCCTTTATATATAGGAAAAAAACATATAACCTGATATCAAAGAGTGTATGAGCTATGTGGCAACCTGCAGTCTAACATTCTAGCCTGAAATTAAGACCATTTTTCCTTTCATGCCAGCAAGGCAAGTATGCCTTTGGTAAATTATAATTTGAAATTTTTATATTTTATTTTTATTATATTTTTAAGCTTTGTTATCCTTTTTTAAATTAATTTGTTTTTTTAAGCTACCTCTCAAACATAGTTTCCTCCTTCCACCTCTCCTAGCCTATCTCTCCCTCTCTCCCTCCCTCCTCCCCTCACTATTCCTCTTCTTGGTACTCTCCTTCTCCTCAGATAATGTGGGCCCTGATATATCATACTCCCTCAGTTAGTCAGTCATGTGAAGGCAAAGAGCATCCTCTTGTACTGGGGCTTCATATGGCACACTATCTAGGGTAAGGTGTTCCACTAACCTGCAACCAGTTCCTTGACTGCTTGGTAGAAGTTTTCATAGTCTAGTTATGGTAGATTCCTATCTGTTTGGGTCTGTGTGTTGTAGGATGGTTGTCCTGTGCTATATGGTTTATATCCACTTATAAGAGAAGACATACCATGTTTACCTTTCTGGGACTGAGTCAGCTCACTTAGGATGAGCTTTTCTAGATCCATCCATTTGGTTGTGAATTGAATGATTTCCTTGTTTCTCATAGCTGTGTAGTATTCCTTTGTGTAAATGTACCACAGATTTTTATTCATTCGTCTGTTTTCCAGGACAAGTTGGGAAAATGGTATATTATTCGTGTGATTGAATTATTTGTTCTATATAATAATATGTCATTCATATGATTGAATTATTTGTTCAACTTACTTGACTTTTCCAGGCCTTTTATTCAATATTAATCCAAGTGATTTATCACAAAAATGTGTCTAAGAATTGATGTTAATTTTAGCTACTAGTTTTATATTTTTAATTACAAACATATCTATTAGCATATAAATATCTCTGTAAATAAATATTGATAATAGTACATTCACAATAAACCATTTGTTTTATGTAAATAGTATGTTTGTATCACATGCATCCTCAAGTCATAAACAATGTAGAACATAAGGGAAGACTGTAGAAAGAGTAAAAACTAATTATTGTAATAAATAGCCTAGCCTTGAAAATACACCAAAGGGGAGAGTTTATTAAGTAGCTAATTTCAATACCATTGATGAATAAGAATGAATAATATTTGGACTGATCAGAAAGTACTAGACAAAAGGAACTTAATGAGCAACTAACAGCATGAGTCAATGTGCAAAGATTGTACATCTCCTAGAAAGTCTGAATACAGGAAATGTGAGCCTAGGGAATCTAATTTTTCCAATTTTAATTTATAGCAATAGCCCTGTGAAAAGGTGTCATGAATTAAAGAAATGCCTATGAAAATGGAAATAAAATTAGTTCTTGCTAGTATATCAGAAAAGATAAGGTTTCAGAAAAACTTTCTCTTCAGAAGACAACTTCTAAACTTCATTCCAATTCTGCCTCCTCCACTGGACTGCAAGTAACATGTATGTAATGATCTTAGCCCATCTCCCTTGTAGACATTGCTCAAAGTTGCAAATAACTGCTTCCCCTGCCTTTTTGTCCAAAACAGATTCTTTTACATTATACCCTGATTACAGTATCTTCTCCCTCTGCTCCTCCCAGTTCCTCCCCACTCCCCACCCCTTCCACCTGGAACCACTTTCTTTCTGTTTCTCATTAGAAAATGACAGACTTCTAAGAGATAACAACAAACTAAAACATAATAATGTCAAGCAAAACCCATTAGACTGAAGCTGGGCAAAGCAAATCAACAGAAGGAAAAGAGCCTAAGAGAAGAAGAGAAGGCACAAGAAGCTGAGATCCACTAGTTCACAAACTCAGGAGTACCATAAAACTACTAAAATGAAAACTATAATATATACTCAGAGGACCTGGTGCCGACCCATGCAGGCCCTGTGTTTGGTGCTTCAGTATCTGAGAGCTCATATGAGCTTTGCCCGGTTGATTTAGAGAGCCTTGTTCTCTTGTTATACTCCATCCCCTCTGTTCCATACAATCTTTTCTGAACCCTCTTCTGTGGGATTCCCTGAGCTCTGACGGAAGGGATTTAGCAGCCACATCTCCTTTAGAGCTGAGTGTTCCAAAGTCCTAGTTGTGTGTCTCTATATTTGTTCTCATCTGCTACAGAATGAAGCTTCTCTGATGATCGTCCAATTATGGAACTGATATATGACTATAGGAGAATATCACTAAGAGTTTATTACCTTTTTTTAATTTTAAAGACCAGTAGTATTGTTTTACCTTAGGTCTCTGGGCTATCTACTCTCTGGTCCTTGGTCACTCAAGCAGTGTCAGATATGGGTTCTATCTCATGAAGTAGGCCTTTAATCAAATCAGCCATTGGTTGGTTTATGCCACCATTACCTACCTAGCTCATTTTGCAGGCAGTACAGCTTATAGATCAAAGGGGTTTTAGTCAAGTTGATGTTTATGTTTCCCTTTTAGTAGCTTGCAGAGTACGTTCCTGTACATAAGACACTAGAACATAGGGTGAAAGTCCTACTTAAGCAAGAGTTCGACCTCTCCTCCATATTCAATGAGTTGTGTGTGTATGTGGTCTTCAGCAATGGGGCCTTGCTGTCAGTCTGTGGAGAACAACCTACTGTTTTGACAACAGCTTAGTTTTTTGGATATTTCCATGAGAATATGGATAACAAGTCTTTGGACAACAATTCAATTGGATGCAACTCAGTCTTGGTAGTGGAAGCTTCATTTGGTGACAAGAGATGGCCAGTTGGGATTCTTTCTTCCTCACAATTTGAATACTTCTTTAGAATTGTCTTCATATATTTTAGGGAGTTTCTCCTGTGCTGTGTTTCCATATCATCCCTCATATACACCTCAATTCTAGCTGTCTCTAACCAAATTTGCCTCCATCTCCCCTCCCCGTCTATACCTAATCCTCTCTCTCTCTCTCTCTCCATCTCTCTCTCTCTCTCTGTCATGCACACACTAAGTCCATCCATAAAATCTATTCTATTTTACCCTCTCCTAGTGTCTTCTACTACACCTAAACCTTCTGGATCTACGAACTGTAGCTCATTTATCAAAAGCAAGTACATACCACATTTATCTTTCTACGGCTGGATTACTTCACTCAGGATAATATTTTTCTAGTTCTATTCATTTGCCTGCAAATTTATGTCATTTTTTTTACAGTTGAGTGATATTACATTCTGTAAATATGCTACTTTTTCTTTATCTATTATTCTGTTGAGGGGCATCTAGGTTGTTTCCAAGATGGAGTTATTGTGAATAGACCAGTAATAAACATGGTTGAGTGGTGTTCTTTGGTAAGATAAAGCATCACTTGTGTATATGCTCAAGAGTGATATAGGTGGATCTTTAGGTAGATTGATCTCCATCTTTCTGAGGAACCACCACACTGATTTCCATAGTGACTATACAACTTTGCACTCCCACCAGCAATGGAAAAGTATTCTTTTTATACCCTATCTTTGCTAGCATGAGCTGTCACTTGTATTTTAATCTTTGCTGTTCTGACAGGTGTAAAATGTGAATCTCAAAAGTAATTTACATTTGTATTTCCCTGATGGATAAAGATGTTGACCATTTCATTAAGTGTTTCTCAGCCATTTGAGTTACCTCTATTGCAAATTCTGTTTAGATCTGTACTCCATATTTCATTGGATTATTTGTTTTCTTGATACTTAGGGTTTTTTAGTTATTTAGTTTAGTTTTTTAGTTATTTTTTTATACTAGTGCTCTATTGGATATGATGTTGGAAGAAAAAAATGTTCCCATTCTGTAGGCAGCTACTTTGAATTTTCTGTGTAACTTTTCAGTTTCATGAGGTCCTATTTATTAGTTGCTAATGGTATTCTGTTTAGAAAGTCTTCTGTGTCAATGTGTTCAGGAGTATTTCCCATTTTCTCATCTATCAGATTCACTGTGTTTGGTTTTATGTTGAAGTCTTTGATTCATTTGCAGTTGGGTTTTGCACAGGAAAAGTATGGATCTATTTGCATTCTTCTATATGCAGACATCCAGTTTGACCAAAACAAGTTGTTGAAGATGCTTTCATTTTTCCAGTATGTATTTACAGCTTCGTGATAAAAAAAAAATTGGGAAGCCATTGGTGTGTAGATTTATGTATGGGTCTTCAATTTAATTCCGTTGATCAATGTAACTGTTTTTATGCTGATGCCATGCTGTTTTTATTTCTACAGTACTACAGTTTTATAGTACAACTTGAAATCAGTTATGGTGAGGTCATCAGCAGTTCTTTAATTGTTCTGTTTGGGATTGCTTTCACTATTCTTTGTGTGTGTATGTTTCCATATGAAGCTGAAATTCGTGCTTTCAACATCAGTAAAGAATTGTGTTTGGATTTTGGTGGGTATTGCATGGAATCTGTAGATTGATTTCGATAGCATGGGCATTTTTACTATGTTAATCCAACCAATCCTTGAGCATGGAAGAATCATTTCAACTTTTGATATGTTCTTCAATTTCTTTCTTCAAAGACTTAAAGTTTTTATCAGAAAAGCTTTTCACTTGCTTTGTTGAGTTACCCCAATATACCTTATATATTTGAGGCTATTGTAAAGGGTGCTGTTTATTCTGATTTCTTTCTCATGTCATTGGTATATAGAAAAGCAACTTAATTTGTGCATTAATTTTGTATCTAGCTACATTGCTTAAAATGTTTATCAGCTGTAAGGGTTTCCCAGTGGAATTGTTATGGACACTTAGGTATACTATCATTTTATCTATAAATAAAGATACTTTGACTTTTTCCTTTCTAATTTGTATCCCTTTGATCCCTTTCAGTTGTCTTATTGCTCTCTAGCAAAGACTTCAAATACTGTATAAATGTTTATAGAGACATCATTCTCTTGTTCCTGGTTTCAATAAAATTCCTTTGAGTTTCTCTCCATTTTAGGTAGTGTTAGCTATGGAATTGCTGTAAGATGCCTTTATTACCTCAAAGTGTGTCTGTTGTATTCCTAATCTCTCCATGACTTTTATCATAAAGGAGTTTTGGGTTGTGATTAAAGGTTTTTTTTTTTCTGAATCCAATGAAATGATTTTTTTCAGTTTGTTTATATGGTAGAATACATTTATTGATTTCCATATATTGAACCATACATGTATCTCTGGAATAAAGCCTACTTGATCATGGTGAATGATTTTTTTTTGATTTATTCTTAGACTCAGTTTGCAAGTATTGTATTGAGTATTTTAAAACTATGTTCATAAGAAAAATTCATCTGTAAGTCCCTTGCATTGTTAGGTATGATGTGGTTTAAATATCAGGGTTACTGTGACCACATAAAATGAATTGGGCAATGTTCCATCTATTTATATTTTGTGGAATGATTTGAGCAATATTAGCATTAACTCTTCTTTAAAAGTCTGGTAGAATTCTGCACTACAACTATCTGGTTCTGGGCTTTTTTGTTGCTGTTGTTTTGGTTTGGTTTGGTTTGGGTTTGTTTGTTTTGTTTTGTTTTAGAGAGTTTTAATGACTGCTTCTGTTTCAGTAGAGATCATAGGTCTGTTTAATGTGCTCCTGTGAGGAGCTACAGCCTTAAAGAAAACTGGTTCTTCCCCCCCCCCCCCAGAAACCATAGTTCCTCAGTATTTACTTCTTTAAAAAATTGAGTGAGTGTGTGTGTGTGTGTGTGTGTGTGTGTGTTAAGAACTCAAAACAGAAAGAAGGCTATGAAAGGATTTGGACTGTGGAGTCAAGGTAAAGATTCTAAATGAAGTTTGTTTGCCAGGGATTCCCTACAAACTAATAGAGCTCACTGGTTGCAAATATCTAAAGAGTCATACCTTTCTGCCAGGCTTGGTGGCACATGCCTTTAATCCCAGCACTTGGGAGGCAGAGGCAGGTGGATCTCTATGAGTTCAAGGCCAGCCTGATCTACAAAACAAATTCTGGACAGAAAAGGCCACACAGAGAAACCTTGTGTTGAAAAACCAAACAGAGAGAAAGAGAGAGACGTCTTTAACTGATCAGAAAGGAACTGGCTTGAAACAAAAATTGTGAAACTCAGTCTACAGAGAAACCTGTCAACAAGGTCTCTTGGTGCAAAAAAAACAAAACAAAACAAAAACAAAAACAAAAAAAAACTCGCCATCCTAATATTGAGATCATGGATAAAGCAGCATGCTTGTGTAAATAATTTGCTTGACAGTGAAAGAGAAGTCATCTACCAAAATTGAAACAATTTGAGAAATACAGTAGAAAATATTCGGGATGTGTCACTAAAACTGAGACACCTTGTCCTCCTTATCTTTCCTGGGCAAATGAAAGGCAAACATGATTTTGCAAATGTTGCCCACCTTTGTAAATTTTTATAAGTTGGAAGTCTGTTGGTTTTATTACCAAGATGAAAATATTCCTATTTCACTATCCTAAATCCTTCCTTTCCCATCATACCCCTTCCTTCAGTGCTTGGACTCATTATACTAAACTCCCCTCTCTCCTATGAGTGTAAGTTCATGTGTTCAGGGCACAAGCTTATTAAATAATTATCAACAGTTTTGCTCGTAGATTTCAACCATATGAAACAGCTCTCCTGTTGACAACTAAAATTTTGTAGTATATTTTTCATTATTTACTATCATCAAAAAAATTTGCTGGCTATGGATAAATGACTTGCGTATTTTGAGAACATGACATTAACTCAGTACTAAAATGACTGACTTATCATTTACTATCATTACAACTTAAGTTATATTTAAACACAAAAACATTTTCATTCTTATTCATTTCTCATCTTACCTCATGAATATTCAAATATTTTTAAATAGTAAAATTATAGATAATGGAAATATAACTTAGAAAAAGACAATTCAATCTTTCAGATTCTTTCAGACCTTTACAGATATTATCATGTTTACCATCCTATCCAACAATAGTAAAAATACCTTATATTCTGGTGAATTAAATGTTAATCCTCAATATGTGAAAGTGATACATAATAATAGAAATCATGCCTAAAGACTTATAAAGTTTAGAACCTCATTTTAAAGAAGAGGTCACCTTTGTAAAATGTTGAAAATTAGAAAAGTAAGGGGGTATTTATTGACCCTTTAGTATTTACTTCTGACAGCATAGTATTGTAAAATTGTAATATTCATAAGACTACAAATGTGCCCAGTCAGATACATTCAGCAGTGCTGTGTTTTGTTTATTTTCTGTCAAATTTCTCTTTCCTCTATATTCTTGCAAATTTTTGAGCAAGGTATATTGAATAAGATTTCTTTCTTTCCAAAAGTTACTTAGACTTTGGAATATTGCTTATGCAAATGAGATATTATAGGGATGAAATTCAATAGTGAACAGGAATCTCAACTGACTCATGTGTATTTTATAAATAAATCCAGAATGTAATTCTAGGAAATATTTTATAAATAATTTTGTAGATGATTCAAAGTTTCTTGATATGGATTTTCCACTTATCATGTTATATCAGCACTCATAAAATGTTGAGTTTTAGACTATTTCATGTTCTGTATTTTTCATATTAAGAATGTTTTCTCTGTACCAGAAAAATCCAGAGGGTAGGTAAGCCCTATTATTCTACAGTCAAATCATCACAAAGGTAACAATGCCATTGATTCTTGGAATGACCCCTTTCCATTGGCTTGTTTCTGATTAAAACACACCTCACTTTTCTGGGAAGTTTCAACTAACACAGTATTAACTCTCTGGGAAAATTCAAGAACAAAACATTATAATCACTTCTCAAATTAACTTGAAATGTAGTGCAAGTGTAGGATTAATAATCTTAATCATGTACATTTTGCAAGATAAACATTTCCTAAATCTTTAACAAGCACAGTGGCATTTCTCATTTTCATTCAGGCTCTAGATTTTGACTCTTGCTCACTTCTAACTTCTGTACAAAGAACTTACAGATGATACATGATTCCAAATCTGTGGCAATCTGAGGCAAGCCTCCGAAGGGTTTAATTTCAAAACTGAGCAAACAACTAAGTGACTGGCTAGAGTAAGATACAAGAATTAGATAATGTTTCTTCTAGTCTCACAAACTTGTGTGTAGAATACTCTGGCATTCACAGGCTACACCTCCAGCCCACCCTTCCTGCAATTGCTAGCTCTCTTCCCAAGACAGCACAGCACAGAATAGAAAGAAGCCCAGGAAACAACATTTAAATAAAATACTTATTAGCTCTTATAGTTTGGTTGATACCTTAGTGTTTTCTAAACACAAAATTATATCAACAACAAATACAAAATGCTTGAGTTCATTTTTTGTCTGTAGACTTTTAAAATCCCCTTCTTTTGCCTAAGTACAAGGTTAGGTACAAGTCGAGAAATCAAGGGTTCTTGTCTTGTTCCTAGTCTTATACACAAAACCAATGCTCATTCAACATTAAGTGTGATATTAGTGACTTTTAAATAGTTTAATAAGAATAGTTTTAATGAATGAAATTCAATGAGCATAAAAAATAGATAAAAATCTACCCTTTTATTTTGTGAAAACTTGGAATTCATTAATGCCTTCTATGACCTACAGTGGCATTGTCAAATTTTCATTTAGTACTATAAAAGACAAGGAAGTGTCCTAATTCTGCCTTAATTTTTTTTTTTCAACTTAGAAAGAAGGAACCAAACACTGGAGGAAGTAAGAAACAAGCAAACAAAAGAAGAGAAGGGTGTTTATCTCCAAAGTAAATACTGTTGTTTGAGCCCACTCAGTTCCCTCCCTCTTCAAGACCCTCTAGGGGATGCTGGGTTCCAAGTCCAGTGAGCCTGCATCTGGTAGATGACGGAGTACAGTGGCGTCACCCTTGCCTGGGTCATAATCTGTCAAGGGAGGGGCCAGAAGGGTCTTTAGGGCGGGGCGACTAGGGACCGCAAACCCAGCCTTGGAACCCAGGGAACTGCAACACCGCTTTGCTGCATAAATCGGAGCTGTCTCAGCTTGGATTCCAGCTGCAGGCAGCTTGGATCCCAGACAGCAGTGAGTGACAGAGACCAGACAGGACACACACACACACACACACACACACACACACACACACACACACACACACACACACACACACACACAGCTCACAGCTCAGCCTCGCCAGCGAGGAAGGTGAATGGGAAGCGGCCACAAGGAGTGAGAGAAGCTCGGAACTGAGCACCTGTGTGGGTGAGTCCCAGCAGATGTACATGCCACCTTGGGAAGATGGGGCGGGAGGCAACTTGATTGTGAGGGTCCTGAGAGACCAGAGGCTCCAGCCTGTCAGCGCTCTCCCTAGAACTAGTCACCATCCCCAGATCAGAGAAGGGGCTTCGGGGATGTATAGGCTTCTTTGCAGCTTATTCAAAATTTTAATTGTTCAAGAAAGCCAGAAAATTTTCTCCTCCACCAGAGTGATCCTAAACTGTGACCTGAAGCTTGTATGGACACAGAACACGTGTAAAAGTTACGCTGCTTTTAGGGGAGACTTGTCCTCATCCTCTGCTTCCCAGACTTGCTGCTCCTCTTCCCTAGCTCTTTGCAAACATTACCAGTGGGGTCCTTAGCATTAGACTCCGGAAATACCTGGGACAAACTTAGGCACTCTGAAATGTTCCCAGAGGCCTTTTGAGTCATTGAAATAACAGGTGAGGAAGCACAGGCACTAACTCCAACGGCCTCAGCCTCGGCCCCTGCACATCCGCAATTGAGATGGGATTTTCATGAAGGTACCGGTTTCCAGCCCTCAATTCTTCTTCATCCAGCATCCCATTTTTCAGTTCTCTGACTCAACAGCAAGTTATTTGTAGTCTCTAGACTCCAGCCAATCTTCCCCAAGTCCTCTCTTGTCTTGCTGTCTTTTGATAAACATCAGAGACCTGGTTATTGACGCCTTGTTTACTATGGCCTCATTAAGTATCAACATCCCACCACATATACCACCTCTACCCCTTCTACCTCCACCTTCTCACCCACCTCCACCTTCCTTCTGTCCTGTCCCTTGTCTTGTCCCCTACAATCACATGCAGGAAGTTGAACATGTTTAATTTATTTCCAGAGAGAGAAAGTAACAGTCAAGGATACAATGTCCTCCCCCGTGCTATATTATAACCTATGAGCAGCTGGCATCACCTTCTGAAGGAGTTTCAGCCCCAAAATGATTCTTCTAGTTGTTACCACTTGGAAGGATCCTGGGTCTGAGGTATTAGTTTTCCTCCCATTTCTTGGGGTTTATAACAAACAAACAAGCAAAAAACAACAACAAAATACTAAACAAACAAAAAAAAAAGAAAAGAAAAGAAAAACACTTACTATGCCTGCCATAGCATTTCCGTAGCTATAAATGCCCCATTTGGACAATCTCTCCTCAAGCATTTTTGATTCTGTATTGGTTTCCTGGGACCCTCCTAGTCCTGCCCATCACATCTCCTCATCAGGGAAGCTAAGAAAATCGAGAATGGAGATTTCTCCTGAAGTAGTATAAGCATGAAAGGTGCTTTTTAGCAACTCTTAACCTATTTTTCTGCTCTTAAAGTCTCTTTTGTTATAAATTTCTCCAAGCAAGGATTGGTGTCACACACATGTCATTCCAGCACTCAGAGGGTGCCAGCAGAAAGATCAGGAGTTGAAGACCAATTTTTACTATATAGCAAGTTCCAAGTCTTCTAGCCCTGTTTCAAAAAGCAAAAAGGCAAGAAAATGCTTTTCTTTTTTTAGTTACTGTTTTTAAAAAATGAAAGCCTTACATAATTACTCTGTTAGGCAGCCCATGTTTGGAGTCTGCAAAACTGCCCAGCTCTGCTGCTAAATTATCTGCTCTGGATAAGCACTCAGTTTTTTAGTGATAGTTATAAATGTTCATCCCTGAATTATGAATAGCAGTTCCTGTAATGTAGCTTCTGCTCCAGGGAGTCACCCCAAATATGAAGGTGTCAGCACTGGGTAAAGTTTTATGATTGTCAGTTTTAAGTCTGCAATCTGCTGGGACTCATGCTCTTCATGAGTGCATTATTCTGTAATGCCCTCATGATGTCTTGATTTCTAGTTCTGCTCACTTTGTCTTTAAACTGAGTAACTGCTTCATGATCTCCCAACTCAGGGGATTATTCCAAAAAGAGACTAATTTATGAATCACTCAGGTTTGTCACTGTCCTTTCCTAGTTTGGAATTAAACTGTATTTATGAGTCCATGTGTGTGGTTCATGTGTGTGTTGTGTGTGGTTTCATCAGTGTGTTGGTACTATGAACAGCAATAACTGATATCTGTCTTGTGTCAGAGAGACAATAGAAAAGAAATGCTAATATGTTACTTATCAAGCCAGGTGAAATGTTTAACTGAAGAGGAATCTGAAGCACAGTTTACTGTCACCCACCCATAAGTCTCCTGTCTCTTGCTATGTACTTTTCAAGAAAACAACCAAGAGGTGCTGTATTTTACTTCCAAACCTGTAATATGAACAGAGATGCAATCTCTCCCTCATTTACATATTTTAGCTCCCTGGTGCAAACTCATGTCTCTTGTCTTCATGCTTATCACTGAATCTAGTCTTTTTCCTGCTCAGTCAATCTGGTAAATGTCAAAGAATTTCCTGAGCAATCCCATAAATTAAACTTTTGTGTTTAAGTCCAAACATTGCAGAAATTAAAAAGCTGACTTTAAGGCATACAGTGAAGAAAACATTAACCACAATGAAAATATCTAAGAAAAGGTTAGGAATGTTTTAATCCCATGTTATTTTGCACACTGGACACAGGTGGCGTTCCAGTGCCTTGCTGCTGGAAAGCACTATCATTTTTCTTCAAAATGGTTTGAAGAGTTCTCTTTAAAAATGACTTGAAATCATTGGGTGAGACAGTCTGTATTTCATCTCACATATTAAAGTAGTACACTAAGTTCTCATGAACAAAAGTAAGCTGTGTTTGATTTCTTTTTTTTAATTTTTTATGTTTATTTATTACTTCAATTTACATCTCCATTACAGTCCCCTCCCTCCACCCCTTCAGGCCCTCCCTCTCACCTTCTTTCTCCACCTTCTCCCACCTATCCTGCTCCTCCGGTGTGGGGTGCCCTACATATCAGCACATGTGAGGGCTAAAAACTTCCTTTTGCACCTTGGCGGGGGGGGGGGGGGGCTACATGGCAGTTCCACTAGGGCAAAGTGTCCCACTAGCAAGTAACAAAATCTATGTTTCCATTCCTCTCAGTCTGTTGGTTGTAGAACAGTTATCCTGTACTCTATGCATAAAATCCAGTTATAAGTTAATAGATGCCATGAGCATCTTTCTGTGTCTGGGTTAGCTTACTAAGGATGAGCTTTTCTAGTTTCATCCATTTGGCACAAAATTGCATGATTTCCTTGTTTCTGATGGCTGAGTAGTATTTCATTGTGTAAATGTACAACACCTTTTTTATCCATTCATCAGTGGAGCAACATCTGGGTTGTTTCCAGTTTCTAGCTATTAAAAATAAAGCTTTTATGAACATAATTGAGGATATGTCCCTGTGGTTTGGTCAGGAATGGTTTGGATGTATACCCAGGAGTGATATAGCTGGGTGTTGGTGTAGAACTATAAAAATACATCTGGAGGTATCACCATTCCAGATTTCAAGCTATACTAATATTGAATTGGAATTAAATTGAAGACCCAGAAATAAACCCACACACCTATGGTCATTTAATTTTTGACAAAGAAGCCAAAACGGTACAATGGAAAAAAGATAGCATCTTCAACAAATGGTGCTGGTTTAACTGGATGTCAACATGTAAAAGAATGCAAATAGACCCATATTTATCACCTTGCACAAATCTTAAGTCGAAGTGGATCAAAGACCTACACGTTAAATCTAATAGAAAAGAAAGTGGGGAAAAACCTTGAACTCACTGGCACAGGTGACAATTTCTTGAACAGAACACCAATAGCTCAGGCTCTAAGACTAACAATCAATAAATGGGACCTCAAGAAACTGAAAGGCTTCGGTAAGGCAAAGGACACTACCGTTAGAACAAAACAGCAACCAACAGATTGGGAAAAGATCTTTACCAATCCCACACCTGACTGATAGCTAATATCCAAAATTTACAAAGAACTCAAGAAATTAAAGACCAAGAAACCAAATAATCCAATCAAAACATGGGTAACAGAGCTAAACTGAGAATTTACAAAAGAGGAATCTCTAATGGCCAAGAGACACTTGAAGAAATTTTCAGCATCCTTAATCATCAGATAAATGCAACTCAAGACAACTCTGAGATTCCATCTCACATCTGTCAGCATGGCTAAAATCAAAAACTCAAATGATAGCACATGCTGGTGAGGTTGTGGAGAAAGGGAAACACTCCTCCATTGCTGGAGTGAGTGAAAACTTCTACAACCTCTGTGGAAATCAGTCTGGCTATATCTTAGAAAACTTGGAAAAGCTGTGTTTGATTTCTATCTTAGATTTATCTATATGTACAGTTTCTACTACATTCTTCATCTGAATTTTAGAATTTAGTTATCTAACACAACTTTAATTCATTAATATTAAATATCAAAATATCATAAATTTAAAATAATATTCAATTTGACAGATGAGTACCATTAGTTTACTATTGTTTTAAAATATATAACTCAGTTATGGGGAAAATATAAAGAACCATAAACTCTCCATATATTTCATTAAAGTGTGTTCTTTTAACATTGGAAAAGGAAAACAAAGTGAGTTTAGAACAGTCATGGATGCCAAGTGGAAATGCATGTTGCTGTACTAAATGTAAATGTTTTCTGAGTTTCACTTTTTCTTTCCATAGCAGATGTTCAAAAGGAGGGAAAGTACCTTTGTGTGTAAAAACTAAATACAAATGTTGTATGGGTGTCTTACTTTAGATTATTTTTATAACTCAATTTATAATTATTTACTTTTGTCTTTGTGTTTGTTTGCTCTGTTCCTCAGTGGGCCAAAGAGTCTCTCAGGCAGGCTAATATGAATTTTATTTAGAAGATCAACTCTATATATTTCAAAGATTAAATAGCTGTCTTGAAGTCAGCTTCTCGAGTCAGAGAGAATCTCTAGAATCTGCTGGTACTACTGAAGCATTCCTCCCATATGCAAAAAATAGTTCAGTTGCTTGCCCTGTCTAACTTTTGAACATTGAGGTTGTGAAGAGGGTAAGCAGTGAATACAAGATTACTCCAGCTGCAGTGTACCTTCTTCGCTCAAGTTTCAAGTTTCCACTGGCATTGTCTTCAAATTTTAAATCATACAATTAATAATTCTTTGGTTTGGGTCACTTCTATGTGATTTCTTATCTTTCATTTGCACATAAAATATACCTTGATCTTTACCAAACAACTGAAAGTCTTCTTTGGATCAATTAGTTTAAGTATCAATGGCTACCTAGAGAGTAAGAATATTGAAAAATACAAACATAGTTGTGGCTCTAAAAGAGTTAATGATTGCTAATGCGTCCTTCATGTTGATTTATGTTTTCTCATTTTATATTAATCAAAGTTCCTCTTCTCTTCTTGCAAATGGAATAGTATAGAACAAATGATAAGATAACACATCAAACGATAAAAACAATCTTTGTCTAGCAGGTGTTGGGCTAGCTAAGAACATATTTAGAAAAAAAAGAATTTTAAAAAATCACCATTTGTCTTGTCTTACCTTTTAGGGCACATGAAATGAGGACTATGCTTGTGTTGTTGGGTTTCTACCACTTTTGTAATAACTACTGCTTCTTTTCACATCTCATAAGCCTGCCACTCCTTCAGCAATAGGGATAATAGAAATGCACTTTATAAAACTCTTACATTCTCATTTGCTGGACGCTCCACAAAAGTTACTCCAGGGACTCTGACATTTTCTTCTGGGCTGTGTGCACTGTACTTATGTGCATACAAACATATAGGCACACACATACACATGAATAATAATAAAAATTTGAGTTTTAAATAAAAATAAAAGGTTGAAATATAAATCAGTGATTCTTTGTGTTGAAAGGCAAATAAAGCAAGAAAGCAGGACTACCAAAATATTCTGGAAACATATTAAATCTCCACATATCACGACACCTTCCTGTCTACTCAGTTTTTGTTTTTAAGCATGGTATGATAACACTAGTATAAATTTTACTTTAAAAAGCCTAACAAAGTTCAGCTGTAGATTTATAAGTAAAACTCTCATCTATCATGCTTTTTTTAAAATTGAGTGTCAGTGATTCCAGAGAACATTTAGGATAAGATGACATTGTTGCCTCCCATAAAAAATAACCAAAACAAACAAATAAACAAAAACATTCCTCTTCCTGTACTGTGTGGATATTTAGAAGGATGCTGACCAAAATGAGGATGAGTCTCCCCTGATAGCCACTGAGAAGATCATAACTCTTTATAAGGAGAAATTACAATCTAAAAGTGTCGTTGATTTTATTAAAAAGCCACCACTCCCCTTGCCCTGCCTTTCTGACCAGAAGGAATGTGGACAATGTTTGTGATATTTGGTCCCCATCACTTATATAATAAGTACTGCTTCATTCCACATCCCTAAGGCTGCCTCTCCTCCAGTAATAAGGCCCAGAGAAATGTATTATTAACACTATACAAAAGAAAATTCCTTACCTTTTTATTTGTGGTTTGGTTTTTTTCAGTGGCAATATGGAAAGCATTCAATGTATTTTCAGATCTCTATTTTAGAAGATAAATGTTACAGTGAAACTACCTTTCTAGAGTCATCTGATAAATTGTCCTATCACATACAGTAAAATGACTTAAAGTTTATTCCTCAGCATTCCTAACAGGATAGCTAAACATCAATGCCATTTTTTTCAGTCTGAAGGAGAATGGCAAGAGAAAGGCAAAGAATGAAAAAGAACAGAAGGTTGAATTATAAATCATTGATTCTAAATGTGTTGAGGAGCACATAAAATAAGACTAATCAGTATATTCTGGAAGGATATTAAATCTATACACATCATCCACATATTCTTTCTATCGATTTCTCCCTTCTTTTTTATTACTCACAAACTAAATACAAAGACAAAAGCAAAACAAAAACAAAAAGTATCATTATTTTACCATACTATCAGTTTCATATACATGTATAAAAGGTGAGAAACGCCCATCCTCCCTTAGCCTCAAAGTCAAGGAATTTAAAGAACGTTCTCTCCTTCTATTCTTAAACATTGGGTGAGTCTGATTGCCCAGAGAGGGTGCTGCCTTCCCCCAAGGTCACACAACAAGTAAGGAAATATAGATGACAGGGAAGGAGGGGAGGAGCTAGAGCAGCAGACAGCCCCACACTGGCTCCTTAGCTGCTGGGTGAGAAAATTGAAAGAAAAGACAGGAGGTCTGTTGGGCCTGTAGTCATGGTAGAAGACACAGCAGAGGCAAGATCACATGAGGTAAATGGTGAGGGCGTGAGGGCCCCGGCCCCAGCACCCCCAGCTTCATGCAGAACCAAGCAGAGGCAGCATGCTGCATAGCCCACCAGCTTGAGCCATCAAAAGCTGACATGTCTTCTAGGGGGTTGCTGTGTGCCAGGGTGTGCCAAGGCAGTCCTGGATGGTGGTGGTGGTGGTGGTGGTGGTGGTGATGACTTATGGCTGATACCCCAACATTCAGTTGAGCCGCTCCTCTGGGGACAGCTTGAAGTTGTGGGGTGGTGGAATATGGACATCCACCTGTTCCTCACTGCTGGGCCAGTAAATGCCCTCTGTCTGACCATTTTCTCAAAGTTTCAAGTTTCTGCATTAGCAGGAACAGCCCCACTGCTATGAAGAGGACTCCAAGGATGGAAAAGACCACAATGGCTCCAAAGGTCTCTGAAGACAGGCCCCACTGGAACTGGAGTCTGGGGTTTTAGTCATACTATTTGTGAAAGGATCCAGTGTTGCTTGCCTCCAGCTGGCAGGTAGCATCTCAGCAGGCCAAACACCAACAGCAGCCCCAAACCTGGGGTCGCCTTAAGCTTGGGCAAGGAGTTGGTGGTGCCAAGGACAGGATTTCCCCAGAGAGCCAATTCCTACATCTTAGGTGGAGGATCGCACCTGAGACCTGGAACCTGGGGACCAGACAAGGGGAGAGGCCTCAGCGTGGGGGGAGAGATTGAACTCAGGGACAGGCAACTCAAATTTGGAGTCTGCTTCCCGCCCTCAAATCCAAGAGTCAGAAATTAAAGATTAACTCCCTAGCTGCCTGCCAGCAGTGTGTTC